>CM054818.1:15212943-15699217 GCA_028984105.1 Lavandula angustifolia | reverse complement strand
AGGTGTTCCTTGTATGCGCTTGTGAGAGAGGTCACCGCTTCCTTGAAGTCTTTCGGCTTCTCGGTGATCTTGTCTTCCAAGGCCGGTTGGATATTCTCGAGTCTTTGTTCGGTGGCCTCGGATTGTTCGGTGATAGCGTCGGTATGAGCCAATTTAGAGGCCAAAAATTCATCTAGTAGCTTGGCTTGGCTCTCCCGAAAGATCTTGAGTTGAGCTTCGAATTTGACTTGCTGCTCGAGCCAACGCTTCGAAATAAGCGTGGAAACATCGGGGGCGGCCGATGAAGAGACGAGAGGACTTCGGCCCCGAATTTCTTTAGTCGTGGCTTGAGCAGCACCGCTTCCATGTCCTATGGATAGCCTTCGCAAGATCTCGATTTTTGATCCCTTGGGCAGTTAAGGCTTTGGCCATCGATCGAGATCGCTTTGCGGTCCGGGCCGGGCGCCGCTTCGAAAGTCGATCGCAAAGCAAGAGCCGAGCGGGCTCTGCCGAGGACGAAGCACCGGCCTTGGACTTCTCGGGACCAAGGATACCGAGAGGTGGGGCAGTTCCGAGATAGGTATCCTTGTCCTCTCGGATGTCCCTCATCAGGCTTTCCAGGGCTCGAATCACCGGGTGGGTCGTCATGGTCGACCCATCTCGAGGGTGCTCGGGCCGGAGGCGTGCTTGCCGATCATGAATCATGGCCGGCATTGCAGCCCTCGGATTGTCCATTGAGCCGAGGTCTTCGTGCTACGAATAGCCTATCTCCTCTCTCGGTCTCAATTCCTCTTCATGCACTGGCCGACAGGAGTAGTGTAGGACAAGGCGCGCCAGACGAGGCCACTCCCGATGTCGCAAGCAACATGTGGAGCCTTGCTTTGTTTTGGCGATGAGCAACAAGTCTCGAGTAGTCGGCAAGCTCCGGAACTAGTTGTAGAATTTCTCGGGATGCTCTGGATATAATCACTAAAGCTTCCATCCCGATTGATTCACCTTCGAGATGCGTCTCGGACTCCAAGTCTATGTGTGAAGTCTCGCTCTTCGGCCTGGAGGGACCGAGCCGAGTGGAGGGACGAGAAGGGGGGCCTGTCTAGGCGCCGAATATCTGCGCGCCCGAGCTGCGAAGCATCCCCTTGGTCCCATTCGGTGGAAACAATCTTTTCCACCGACCGAGTCTTCTCGGAAGACTCGGACTCATCAACAACATTGCATGGGCCGAGTAGTCTTCTCGGGAGCCTCGTTCGGCGGGCACTTGTGGAACCTCCTCGCAGGCCGGCACCTCGGCGGCTTTCTTCAGTTTCTTTGCCGGTGCCTTAGGAGTTTTAGCGGGAGGAGTTCTTTTCTTTGTAGGCGTAGCCTGCTGAGACTTTGATTTTGGAGAGACTGCTGAGGGTCCTGACCCTATCTGCTGAAGCGCTGCTGTCTTGTTGTGAAATCTGACCTTCTTCACATTGAAGTACTCCTTGTCACTGTAGGTGATAGGCTCAGATCCACATAAATCTTCGATCATGATGGACAGTTTGAGTCCATACAGCAATTTGCCCTTTGCGCTCAGCGTGTTCGATGCTTTGTCGAACTTAGCGGCTGAGCCATGAATTCTCGGAGAAAGAACTCCGTCCAATTTATCTTGGGCTCGGTCGTATATGGCCATCATTATCTCGAATCTTAGGCCTCGACACTGGTCAAACGACCCCGCTTGGCTTGTCGGTAGGCTGCGTCACTATATAGGCAAGTGCCCTGAACTGAGGCAACATGCTGTTCTTCGGAAAGGCAGCTCTGAATGTAGTGGGCTTTCCACAGAAGACGGTAAGGTATTCATCAACTTGGTCGTCTCTGTACCCGACTGTACTGGTCCCTTCGGAGGGCAGATCAAAACTCCGCTTCAAGGCATCCTTGATGGACATTTGCTTCAGCTCCATAGTGGCGTTTTGGATAGAATGGGCAACGAATCTCGCCACTATATCTCCAGACACTGTGTCTGAATTCAAGTACAGCTCTGCAACCTGTCTCGGGAGGAAGAACGAAGGCCTCCTAGACAGAAATTTCTCCAACCCTGACTCGCGCAGAGCTGAGAATATCTCATCCATATACTCCAGATCGCATGAATAGAAATCCATGGTGGGTTCAAACCACACGCGATCCTTCTCCAAAATGTTCTGCATATATGCTGGAGATATCATAGAGATATTGGTTTCCGCCATTGTACCTGTGACAAGAAATGAATCAGTACTATTTTTGGATAGAACAGTGTTGTGCAATGCGATACTGAAACATATAACAAATACATTAACAGATATAAGCATACCAATGGATAAAATTCGAGATAAGATTGAGAGTGTAATAGCAAGTAAGGATTGCGAATGCAGATCTCGGATTTTTCGGAATTTGAAAGTTATGAAGTATGCTAATGGCGGTTCTTAAGATTTGATCGAATATATATCAACTATGAAGGTGAACGGTTTTCGATCGAAGGCTGAATGTAAACTTGCTT
This sequence comes from Lavandula angustifolia, assembly GCA_028984105.1. NCBI lineage: Eukaryota > Viridiplantae > Streptophyta > Magnoliopsida > Lamiales > Lamiaceae > Lavandula > Lavandula angustifolia. Next base: position 15,696,744 of record CM054818.1, on the reverse strand, counting down.
TATGATATGGACGGTTAAGATTAGAAGTTAAAACAATAGGCAATGATCACAAAAAGGCACCTAAGTCAAAGCCGGTTGTAAAATAGCCTAAGTAGTAATCGTGAAAAGACATGCATTAAATGCGTGCGAGTTCAAAGCAAGCTTATGTATGGAATGTCGTGCAATAAATGTGAGTCGTTAATAATAAAGACAAATCAAAAGATATTAATGTCATGCTGAATCTTTGCCATAAATGCAAAGTACCGTAGTATTAAATTACTACCGAGTAGAGATACGCAAACCCGTCGCCTGAACATAGTAGTCACCGATACCTCGTGTAGATGGTTTTCGAATCTCTATGTATCGAACTTACTCGATCGAGAGTGATCATTCCCCCTCACCGGAATGTTCCTCTCCCGAAACCTTATTACCGACTAGGGTCGAGTAGGATCCAAGCAGACCTAGCTCTATCGAAAGTTCTCTCGAATCTAGATTCGCCTAGAGGCTTAGTCAGGATATCGGCCCTTTGCTTGTCGGTATGGATCTTTTCCATTCTCGATATCCTTCTTTTCGACATGGTCACGAATGAAGTGATGTCCGATGTCCACGTGCTTGCATCTTGTGTGAAGAACAGGATTTCGAGTGATTGCAATAGCACCTGCATCGTCGCAGAAAATCGGCACTTCATTTCGAATGACGTCATAGTCTCTCTTTGTCTCACCCAAAGGATTCGGGCGCAACAACTTCCAAGCAGCCATGTATTCGGCTTCGGTAGTCGACGTGGCCACCGAGTGCTTGTTTCTTTGAAAACCATGAGATCGGCTTGCCGCCAAGGAACCGACATGTTCCTGAAGTTGATTTTCGGTCGATTCTACATCCTGCATAGTCAGCATCAGAATAACCAGTTAGTTCAATATTATCATCAGCTGGATACCATAAACCCATGTCAGGTGTTCCTCGTAGATAGCGGAGAATCTTCTTTGCTTCGAGTCCATATGACTCGCTTGGGATTCGCCCGAAATCGAGCACGCACACCTACAAGCATAAGTTATGTCGGGACGAGTAGCCGTTAGATATAATAAAGAACCAATTATAGCACGGTATTCAGTTTGGTCTATCGATACTCCCTCTTTATCAAGATCTACTTCATATTCGTGTTCATCGGGATCTTGATAGGTTTGCTTGATGTGCGGCCGAATCTTTTGATGAGGTCTCGAGTGTATTTGCCTTGGTTGATGAATGTTCCCTTCTCAGATTGCTTGACTTGAAAACCAAGGAAGTAGTTCATTTCACCCATCATCGACATCTCGAACTTATCCTTCATCATCTTTTCAAATTGCTGACACATGATGACATTCTTCGAACCGAAGATAATGTCATCCACGTAGATCCGCACAAGTAATAAGTCTTCTTCCGGTCGAATGCTTGAATAGAGTGTGGTCTATCGTGCCTTTCGAAAACCTTTCGAAGAAGAAACTCGGGACAGGGGTATCGTACCAAGCCCCGGGTGCTTGTTTTAACCCGCATGTGAGCCTTTCGAGTCTATATACTTGATGTCCCCGCCGAAAGCCGGGCGGTTGTTCCACATAGACTTCTTCTTTCAAAGCACGCCATTCGAGAACGCAGACTTCACATCCATTTGATAAACTCGAATCTTTGATGTGTTGCGTAGGCTAGGAATAGTCTAATTGCCTCCAATCTTGCAACTGGAGCGAATGTCTCATCGAAATCTATCCCTTCGGCTTGACAGTAGCCTTTAGCCACGAGTCTTGCTTTGTTCCTTACTATAACGTTGTTTTCATCTCGCTTGTTTTTGAAGACCCATTTGGTTCCTATGACATGTTGATGCTGGGGTCTGTCTACAAGCTCCCATACTTCGTTTCTCGTGAACTGATTTAGCTCTTCCCGCATAGCAATGATCCGGCCAAGCATCTTTAAGTGCATCCTCAATATTCTGAGGCTCTTCAGTAGACAAGAAGCAGGAAAATAATGCGCTTTCTCCTTGACAGAATCTGGATCTTGTCTTGACATGTGCTCAAGGATCTCCAATTATAAGATCAGCAGTATGAGCATCTAGCCACGATCTACGATGTTTTAACTCTTCATCTGAAATTTGTTCAACACAGATAGTAGGTGAGTTAGGCATTTCAGTTGTACTATTCTGAGATTGAAATAATTCAGTAACAAGAGTATGAACTACTGAGTCACCGGGTTCAGGGGCATTCAGCTCAGGAACATTACTAGACGTTCCCCCTGATTCTCAGTAGTGTTGGTCTCAGTTACCTCTACGGTTTCCTCATCGACCTGAGTTACCTGGGATTGATTCTGTCGGGAGAATCAATCCGCTCGCCTACTTGCTCGCTGGTTGAGATTCGATAGATTTGTCTTCGGTTTCTTCGTCCGAATCATCATCCCAACATAGGCTGGATCTTTTCGATTTGTCTTTTAAGCTTAGATCCCGTAGCCGCTTACCGATGTCCTCGATTCGGAATTTGAGTTATTGCTCCTGTCTTCGGTAGCAAACTCGTTAAAGACAACATGAGGGCTCTCCTCCACGCAAAGAGTCCGATAGTTGAATACTCGAAAGCTTTGTCGACCCGAGAGTATCCTAAGAATACTCCCAGATCCGACTTGCTATCAAAAGTCTTCACTGATCTTTCCCATTATTGTGGATAAAGCATGAACAACCAAAAATATGGAAATAAGATAGAGAAGGCTTCCTGTCGTTCCATAGTTCATATGGTGTTCTCTTATGCCGCTTTGTCGGTAGAGATCTATTCTCGAGTATAACATGCGTATCGGTAGCTTCGCGCCTGAATTTGGTTGGGAGTCCCGAGTCCGCAAGTAGAGTCCTAGCCGCCTCTTTTAGAGTTCGTTCTTTCGTTCAAAGCAACTCCATTCCGCCGAGGTGTTCGTGCGGTGAAGTCTCATGCTCTATTCCTTCGCTGCGGAACTCCTTTACCATGGAATTAAGGAACTCGGTTCCTCCGTCTCGAACGTATTTTTCTCGATCTTGGTGTTCTTTTCGACACCGAGCTTTTTCGTAAGCGTTGGTAACTCGTTTTGACGTCGGACTTGTTGGCAATGAATATGACCCATGTGTAGCGCAAGTAGTCATCTATGACCACTAATGCATATTTTTCGCCTCTCGATCGTCACTGGGGAGACCGGACCGAACAAATCCATATGTAGTACGTGAAGGATTCCATCCGTGGAAGGCGATGGAACCGGAGGATTTTGATTCCTTGTTTGCTTTCCCTTCGGACATGCTTCACACTAAGTGTCTTTGCTTCGAATACTTCATTCGGCAGTCCCCTTGCTAGAGTGTTTCTTGCAAGCTTGTTGAGCGTCTTAAAGTTGAGATGGCTGAGTCTTTCGTGCCATAGCCACCCCGTGCGGTTGTCATTCTTCGCCAATAAGCAAGCTTCGAGTTCACTGAGTTCCGGTCGGCCACATATATGTTCTTTCTGCGCGAACCCGATAACACTTGTTTTCCCCGTGGATTTATCAATAACATCACGTAAAACCGGCGTCAAAAATCACTCTATTTGAGTTATCACAAAATTGACTAACAGAGAGAAGATTATGTCGAAGTCCTTCAACATATGATACTCTTGGAACTTTGGCGGTTCCTATACCGAGTGTCCCATATCCTCTCGTGTAGCCTTTGGCATTATCTCCAAACTCAATTCGGGTCCTTCTTCGGTGATATAATTCTTCGCCAGACTCCTTTGGTATGTCATGTGTCTTGAGCATCCGCCGTCCACATACCATGGGTCTTTACGCACCCGCAAAACGTAATTATATTCGGGTACCCTTTATTTTTGATTTTGGGTCCTTAGATGTTAGTTTTCATAACCCAAATCTGTCTAACAACCCCGGTGGTTTCGGGACATTTTCTTTCCACTAGAGTCAACATATCTCGACCACCGGATCGGTCAAAGGTGACTTCGAGGCTTCCGAGGTTCGGGAGTCCCGATCTTCCGAGTTGGTGGACCGCCGACCTTAGCCTTACGTGTGGCTTTCCTTTTCTTCGACATTTGGAGCCTCTTCGACTATAGGTTCATAATAGTATGACCCATACCGAGCTGGATGTGTCGCCTTTGGAGGTCCATACTTGATCCGCCAATTTTAATTTTTGCCGGTTCCCCCTTGACCGTCTTTGGGGTTTCTTGGCACCGATCTTCTTGTCGGAATGCCGACGTGTGGGATGAGGTGCTTTCATCTTCTCGTTTGTTCTTTGCTAGGGGGTTCAGTATATTTGCGTTCATAGTCTCCCCTCGAACAAATTTTTCGGCAAGCCGTACTTCCGAGTGTCTTCGGGGCGGATGTGGAAGCTCCCCGGCTGAATCCAAGTCCTTCCTTGCGGTGCTTTGACTTATTGCATGCTAGCATAGCCTCTAATTTCTTTTCAGCACCCATGTACCTCTCGGCCATCAAGCTCCTCCGGACATCATCACTCTTCTTCGGTGTGTCGTGCTCGGCCCGAAGTCCCGACATTTCTTGCTTCAGCAGACTTAGTTCAAGTATCTTTCGAGTCAAGTCATTGGTCAAAACCGAAATCCGATCTTCTTGATGCCGAGACTTGGCCATCGGAGAGTTTATTTCCTCCCCGAGTCTCAACACAAGTCCTTCGGCCTCGCAGCGGCCGACTCTCCCGAGAAAGTCTCTCGATTTTCTACTTTCGGGGTATCCAACTCCCGAAGAGTCTTGCCGAGCCGCAGACTCATCCGAATTTGTTCGTCGAGCAGTTCTTCGTATGCGGTTGCGACGTCCAAATTCTCATCTCGCACCTGAAATAGTGTCGTGTGTGCAGTGTGAAGAGAAGTTAAGTGGTTCATGAGAATTTACCTCATCCTCTTCGCTCGCCATCATGCACTTTTCACCGATTCTTCGCCTTCAAGCTCTAAGGCCATGAAAGCCGCTTCATCGTCCGATGAATCCATAAAAGAGTCGACCTCTTCGAGTCGTCCGAGATTTCACCAGCCTATGTAGGATTGTCTTTTCGGGCGGAATTTCTCTCTCCTTGCCTTACGTGCTGCGCGTTAAGCACTATCGAGCTCAGGACAATCATACTGATAATGTCCTGGCTTCTTGCAGTTGTAACAAGCGATGACTCTTTCTTCTTTGCTTTCGCTATTCTTTGATGGTTCTGAGTCATCTTTCTTTCTGCATTCAGAAGATTGTGAGTCAGGAGTGTGTTTCGACATATAATTTGACTTACCTTTCGTTTCCCGATAGGCTTTAGTCACTTTTCGCGTCGCTCCTTCTCCTTCGATACTTTACAAGAGCGGCGCATACTTCGAGCGAGACTTCCTTCTTGTAGATCATTGAGTGAAGGTTCGGTCTTACTCGTCGTTTTGCTCGTTCTTTGGAGATGCTGTGGCTCGACCGATGCTTTGAAAGCATGGTCGATTTTTGTGTCGCCTTCGGCTCTCGCTTTCTTTGAGGTCTGTCGAACTCAAACTCCTCGCCTCGTAGTTACGAAAAGATATGGTCGGGAGACACATCATCTAAGTCGAATGTCGCAATAGAGTGGCAAAAGGTGTCCAGTGTCCGTCCAAGCGGTGCCCTCGGAATCTTCGGATTCATCTCTCGGTTCTTCGAATGTCTTTCCCGACCCATTGATAGAGTTCATCGATTGGTAAATCGACGTTCGGATCTTCGATTTTGTCACCGTGCATGAGAGACAAGTTTTCCGGCTTTTGGAGTTCCAGTGCTAATTTGTTGGCTTTAATCTTTCGAGTCCCTCGACTCGTAAGCGCAAGAGCATCCCGCAGTTCTTTAGCAGTCTTGCATTCCCGAACCCCCGCCAAGATAAGAATCACTAAGAGTGGTCGGTATGGCGTTTCGGCAACACGGTCTAAGTTGTGAAGCTTCTTCTCCTCGGGAGTGAAGAGACTTCGTCTTTGGGAATCTTCTTCCCGGTCACCATTCCTCCTCCTTGAGCTTGGTCCCGAGTCACGACACTATCAATCATAGGAACGATAGGTCCATCTTCAAGCACTTCGATCATACTATCATGGAGGGATGTCGGATGTGCTTCCATTCGACTCGCCATACTCCATAATTCTCCACCGAGAACATGGGTACCATCCTTATACCCGACATATCAGCCATGAAGAATATAGATATGAATGTAGAGTGATATGCGGTGAAAATGTTTTCCCTCGGATCCGTTCGAATAGACCGGTCTCAAAGATAACAAGAGTCAAAGAACTCCCGCTCCGATACCAATTGTTGGTCCCGAGTGTACGGTCGAGTGTAGAGGGGGGTGAATACACACGATTCGATTTCTCAATTTCGAACTTGAACAGTCCTATTCGAGGATGGTGTGCATGGAAGCAGTTCGGCGGACCACTGCACAACCGTTCGAATCGAGTAAAAGGCTAAAAGAGTACCGACTCGACCGAGATCTCGCTAACCGACTAGGTCGAATTCAGTATCGTTCGGTGAGAGTTCGGTGTGCGGAATTGTGTAGGCCCAAATCAATTTTTGTGAGAAAACGTTTTAAGTCTCGGTTCGGTAGATTTAAAAGTTCGATATCTTTGAGACAGTTGATTGATTTAAATATGATGTTCGGTATGAATAGTAAAATCAATGCAATGAGCTTAAGAAAGCAAGAAGAGACACGAGGATTTTTAAAGTGGTTCGGATATCGCTCAAATCCTACGTCCACTGTCCCGAATGATCGGGAGGCTATTTATTATCCCGAGTTAGTCTCGGTCGGCTTGCACACCTGGGCAAAGCCGCGTCTTGGTTTTTATATCGATCCAAGTCTCGCTTACAACACTATCAAACTTAAAGTGCTTGACAAACTTCTCCAACAGTGAAGGAGTCCTTATACAATAAGGATTGGATTCAAATGTGAACTCCTTCGTCTAAGCTATGGATATAACAAGTGAGCTTAGGGTTAGAGGGATAAGGAACGAGAATGTAGCTATCTAGAGCGACGAACAGTGAGGATTTAGCTATAGGTTCGTGTCAATCGCTTGGATGCTAGAAGCTTATGTCGGTTCGGACTTGGTTCCTTTTGATTTGGATGTAGTCTTTCGCACGGAGATTACTCGGTTGTTTCTTGCGGAGGACTTAGTCGTTAATTTCGCTCGTTTGAATGCTTTCTCGTGTTCTAGGCGCGCATTCTCTTTTAAATCTTGAATGATCCCTCTATTTATAGAGCGAGAGATTGAAATAGATCCGTTGGAGACGATCTTCTTCTCTCTCTCTCTCTCTTTGGTAGCAAACGGCTCTTTTGGTGTAGGTAACGAGTGTACTTTCCCACCTTTTTAGGTAAAAGGTTGACTGCGCACTTTAGCGGTGAGAAGACACGTGTATGTTTGTCATTCGTTGAGGTGAATGAAGTGGTTGAGATAGCACAAACTTCAAGAGACAGATCAAGCCGACTTCTCTCTTCCTCGATACATGACAATGCCGATTCTCTTTCAAAAGATTCGACAGTCCCGAAGACTATCCGCCGTTGCTCGAGTCGACCTTGTATTCGGTAGATAGACTGGCCGAGATAAGTCTATCGAAGATCAGCTCGAGTTCGATGAACTACTCCTGCCGAGTTCGGTTCAACCGACTCTCTCGCATATCGCTCTCCGCCGAGTCCAATATCATCGAGTCTTTCGCATATCTTGCTCCCGCCGAGTCCAAGGTATCACCGAGTCTTCAGATCGGTGCTGAGGCAAATAAGCTACTGAGCGCCTTGACCAAAGCAGAGTGTCTACTGAGTCTGAAACCTCAGAGACAAATACAAATACAGAGGAATGGTTCACCAATCAGATAGGGTTTTGGGATCTTCAAATCTTCTCAACAGTTCAGAGCACGAGGCTACTGAGCATGATTTAGTATGGAAGATAAGAGTCATTTCCCACAAGTATGGTCATGCTGAGGACTGAATCATCACCCAACATGGAGGCTTCAAAGGTATAACCAAGTCCTTCCTTAGTGGAGCATAGTCTTTGAGATCATAACAGCTTCTCCAACTTCTCCTTGGCTCCAATCTATTGTTCGGTCATCAAGGTTCTCCACACTTCATCACTCTTCCTCAGAGCTTCATATTTTGTTCTGGCTTGTGTGAGCTTTTCCTTGAGATTAGCAATTTTAGTCTCTTTCTCAGAGACGTTTTTAGTCAATACTGAGATCTGTGCTTCTTGATCTCGAGACTTAGTCATCAAAGAGCTAATCTCTTCCTTCAGTCTCAAAACAAGTCCTTCAGACTCAGTAGAATCCTGACTTCTCTTTGAAACTCTCTGATTTTCTGCTTTCAGGATATCCATCTCCTGAATCGTCTTGCTGAACTGCTGGCTCATCTGAATTTGCTCTTCAAGCAATTCTTCGTATGCAAGAACCACATCCAGCGGTTCTCCTGTAACAGATTTTGTGTCGTGTGTGCAAGGTGAAGAGGGGCATATAATGGGTACAGACTTTACCTCAGCCTCTTCTCCGGCCATCAGATACGGTTCAGCATCTTCTGTCTCAATTGCCATGAATGCAGCATCGTCATCAGATGATTCCATGAATAGTTCCTTATAGCTTGAGCAATCGAACAACTCCCCAGCTATGTAGGCTTGCCTTTTCTTGACGAACGTATCGCGTCGGGCTTCCCTTTCAGCTCTTTCAGTTGCTGAGAGTTTAAGACATTTGTACTGAAAGTGTCTTGGCTTTTTGCAGTTGCAACATACTGAGATTATGTCATCCCTTCTAGATATGTCTTTTTGTTCGACGGTGGCAGCTTCAATGTTCCTGCAATCAGGTAGAGATTTAGTTTCACTTTTTGAGCGATTATGATCTCTCTTACCTTGATATTTTTGGGAAGCCTTTTTTGTCTTCCTTTTGAACATCTCTTTCTCCTTCTGGTATTTCACAGCAAGGAGAGCATACTTCTCAACCACGTTGTCAGCAGTAGGTATTGTTACTGAGCTTCCGGCTGACTGGCTTGATGTTGAGGGACTTGCTCCGGGAGTGCTAGCTGATGTCTTATATGTATGATCCATTGGCACTTCAGCCTTAGCATCGGGCATGTGTGGGAGGTTGAATTCGAACTCCTTAGCATTTAGCTCTAAAAACACATAATTAGGAGTAAAATAATTCAAGTCAGATATCCTCATACACGTAGCAAAAGAATACCACTTGGGCCTGCTAAGAGCCCTTAGAATATTTGTGTTGGTCTCCTTGTTGCTGAAAGTTTTCCCCAGTCCATTGATGATGTTGATCTAGTTTGTGAATCGAGCACTGAAATCATCTATGGACTCCCCAGGAAGCATAGCGAATGCCTCGAGTTTCTACAGCTCTAACTCCAGTTTGTTCTCTTTGATCTGTGGAGTTCCTTGACTCAGTACTGCGAGAGCATCCCATAGCTCCTTTGCAGTCTTGCAATCATGTACTCTCCCGAGATATGAGTCACTGAGTGTCATCAGTATTGCGTTTCGAGTGACTCGATCGAGATTATGCAGTTTCTTCTCCTCATGAGTGAAGAGGCTCTTGTCCTGGCGACCTTCAGGCCGGTTCTGGCACCTATTGTTCCATCTAATGCAAGTTTGACTGAGTCGACCATCGGAACAATAGGTCCTTTCTCTAGGACGTTGGTCATGCCGTCGTGTAGCCTCCATCCTCACTCGCCATACAACGTAGTTCTCAGTTTAGAACATGGGCACCGTCCTAATCCCTAAAATATCAGCCATAGAAAAGATAGGATATAGGATGCAATGAAGAGATGTAAGATGTAGTGAAAATGGGTTTTCCTAGGATCTTTGTTCGAGATAGACCAGTTTTAGAAAAAACGATGATTAGTAAGAACACTGCTATGATACCAATTGTTGGTCCTGAGACGTACTTCAGGTGTAGGGGGAATACACCTGAATACAAATTCTTTTCTCAAACGTGAAAGTCAGCTCTAGCTGAATTTGCTACTGAACGGAGTTAAGTAGCCAGATATGCTTTTAGATCGCGTGGGCAAAGATTTCTTCTACTGAGTTCAGCTCTACTAACTTGAGTCAGTCGAACAGTCTTTCAGTACCAGAGTTGTGTGTGGAAGTGAGGGCCCTATGAAACGTCTCGGTTGGGAAAACGGTTTTATGCTGAGTTTGATGAAATAAAATTTTAATGCAATGTGATAAGTTAAGAAAAGCAGTAAATCAACACAACAGATTTTTAAAGTGGTTCGGTCACATTGGGTCCTACGTCCACTGTCCTGACCAAAGCAGGATACTTGTTATCTTTATACTAAGGAAGTCTTAGTGATCTATTCTCAAGACAGATACAAACTTGATGCTTATACTGAGCAAGTTCTCAGTGATCTGTTCACAGGACCGAGTCTCGACTTATAGTCTAGTGACTTTACAAGGGTTTCAAACTTATTTGATGCTTCTCCAACTATGAGGAAGTTCTTACAATAAGAACATTTTCACAAGAATGTGAACTCCCTCGAGGTTTCTAAGCTATGAGTATCACAATGTAGCTTGCTTAGATAAGATAAGGGGGACAAATATTCTCTAGAGAGAAGAACTAAAAGAAATCTAATCTATGTCCAAGTTCTTCGCTGGGTATGCAGTAAGTTTGCTAGAGATTGTTGTGCATTGAAAGCTTTTGGTTCCCGGTCCGTCTTTCTGCATGAAGACTCTCCTCTTATTGGGTGATGATTCTATCCTCAGCAATGTTGGAAAATAGTGGGAAATGACTCAGTCTTCTTTGTTTGACATTTACTCAGTAGTCCTGTGCTCTGAAAGAGTCTGTGAAGATTTGAAGATCCCAAAACCCTATATTGATTGGTGAACCATTACGTTGTAATCTATTTTTGTCTCTGAGGTTTCAGACTCAGCAGACACTCTGCTCTGGTTCAGGCACTCAGTGGATTATCTGCCTCAGCACCAGAAGTAGAAGACTCAGTAATACTGGGCTCAGCAGGAGCATGCTACTGAATCAGAGATCAGACTCAGCAACGGCCAGATACTCTTCTGACTGTCACGATCTTTAAAAGTCAAATCAGCAGAGTCAATACGAGGAAGAGAGAAGTCAGCTTCAGATTTCCTTGAAGTCTGTTCTGTCTCAACCACTTTCTGAACCTCGACCAATGACAGGCAGCCACGTATCCTATATCTACTAAAGCTGCAAGTCAACAACCTTCCAGAAATGGAGGGAAAGGACACTGCCACCATACTTCAAAAGAGCCGTTAGCTACCCAAAAGAGAGAGACAAAGGATCGTCGTCTCCAACGGTTCTATCCTAATCTCTTCTCTATAAATAGAGGGATAAATCAAATTCGAAGCTCACGAGCACACTGGAAAACGAGAAAAAACAGAGTATTCAAACGAGCAAATTCAAAAAAGCATAAGTCTTCCGCAAGAAGTTCGAAGAAACAATCTCCGGCGAAAGACTACACTTCTGCTCTTTGGGAACCAAGTTAAACTGCTTAATACAACCTCTAGTATCCAAACGACGTTACACGTACCCAAAGCTTACACTGAGTTGTTCGTCGTTCTAGAAGCCACATCCTTGTTCCCTATCCCTCTAACCTAAGCTCAACAGACTAAATCCATAGCTTAGACGAAGGAGTTCACTTCTGAACTGATCCTTATTGTAAAGGACTCCTTCACCGTTGGAGAGTTTTTCAAACACTTAGTTTGATAAACTTGTAAACTGAGACTTGCTCAGTATAAATCTCAAGACCAGTGTTTGTCCAGCGTACAAACCAACTGAGACTACCTCAGTATAATACATAGCTTCCTGATCTTTCGGGACAGTGGACGTAGGATTGTTGTGTCCGAACCACTTTAAAAATCTCTGTGTTTTGTGTTCTGTTTTTTACTGTTGCATTGATTTACTGTTCATACTGAAAATATTCTTTAAATCATTCAACTGAGTTTCAGCATACTTAACAGACTCCACTAATCTACTGAAACTGTTTTGATAAAAACGTTTTTCCTAACTCAAATGAATTTAGGTCTACACTATTCCGCACTACTGAACTCTATCTGGAAGATACTGAATTCTGATTCTAAGTCAGCTAACAGGTCTTAGTAGAGTCAGTCAGTCTGCCACACGATTCAGAACAGCTTGTCTGGTCTGCTGAACTTGTTCAGTACGACACTATCCTGAAAAGGATTGTTCGTGTTTAAGTTGATAAATCGGTTTTCAGGTGTATTCACCCCCCCCCCCCTCTACACCTGAACGTACTCTCGGGACCAACAATTGCTATCAGATCAGGAGTTCTATAAGACTCTTGTTATTCTGAAACTGGTCTACTTGAACGGATCCGGAAAACGTTTTCACTGCATATCATTCTTCATTCATATCATTATTCATCATGTCTGATATGTCAGTGATAAGGATGGTACCCATGTTCTCAGTAGAGAACTATTGCGTATGGCGGGTCAGAATGGAGGAACATCTGACCTCCTTCCACGATAGCGTGATAGAGGTTCTGGAGGACGGACCTATCATTCCTATGATCGATAGCGTCGTAGCTCAGGATCCAGCAGATGGAGGAGGAATGGTGACCGGGAAGAAGATCCCCAAGGACAGAAGTCTCTTCACCCCTGAGGAGAAGAAGGTTCACAACTTAGACCGCGTCGCCAAAAACGCCATACTAACCACCCTGAGTGATTCCTATCTCAGAAGGGTTCAAGACTGCAAGTCCGCGAAGGAACTCTGGGATGCTCTAACGTTACTGAATCGGGGGACTCAGAAGATTAAAGAAAATAAACTTGCGCTGGAACTTCAGAAGCTGGAGAGGTTGTCTCTCATGCCTGGTGACACCACTGAAGATCTCAACGTCAGATTTATGAATCTGATGAACTCAATCAACGGGCTGGGAAAGACATTCTCCAACCGAGAAATGAATCTCAAGATTTTGAGGGCACTACCAGACGGAAACTGGACCCCCTTTGCTACTTTATTACGTCATTCTGATTTAGATATTGTTACTCCTGACCATATCTTTTCAAGACTTAAAGCAGAGGAGTTCGAGTTTGTCTTACCTCAAAGGAAGCAGCGAGCTGAAGCTGACACCCAAGTCGACCATGCTTTTAAAGCATCAGTCAGCACAGCAGCTCCAGCGTCTAGTAAGGCTGAACCTTCACTCAGTGACATACAAGAAGGAAATCTAGCCAAGAAGTACGCACTTCTTGCCGTGAAGTATCAGAAGGAAAATGAGAGGCGCTGAAAAGTGACTAAAGCCCTCAGAGAATCCAAGGGTAAGTCTAAATATACGCCTAAGCGCACTCCTGACTCGCCTACTTCTGAATGCAGGAAACAAGAGGACTCAGCTCAGTCGAAAGACAGTGAGAGCAAAGAAGAGAGAGTCACAACCTGCTATAATTGCAAGAAGCCAGGACATTATCAGTATGACTATCCTGAGCTCAGCACTGCTGAAAGAGCAGCACACAAAGCAAGAAGGAAGAAGTTCATCAAGAAGAGACAAGCATACATTGCTGGTGAACTCTCAGACGACTCAAATGAAGTCAATTCCTTCATGGATTCATCTGACGATGAAGCAGCTTTCATGGCCTTAGAGCTTGAAGCTGAAGAAGATGTTGAAAAGTGTCTCATGGCAGGAGAAGAGAATGAGGTAAACTCACATGAACCATTTAATTCCTCTTCACACTACACACACGACACTCTATCAGGTGCAGACGAGAATCAGGACGTCGTGATTGCATATGAAGAACTACTCGACGAGCAGATTCAGATGAGTCTGCATCTCAGTAAGACTCTTCAGGAATTGGATAACCTGAAAGTGGAGAATCAGAGACTTTCTCAGGAGAGTCAGGTTGCTAGTGAGTCAGAAGGACTTGTGTTGAGACTCAGGGAGGAGATAAGCTCTCTGATGGCCAAGTCTCAGCATCAAGAAGGTCAGATCTCAGTTTTGACCAAAGACTTGACTCAGAAAGATACTGAACTGAGTCTACTGAAGCAAGACTTGTCTGGACTTCAGACCGAGCATGAAATGCTGAAGAAGAGTAATGATGTCTGGAGGAACCTGATGACAGAGCGGTACATGGGCGCTGAAAAGAAGCTAGAGCCTATGCTAGCAAGCAACAAGCCCAAGCACTGCAAGGAGGGACTTGGATTCAGCCAGGGAGCCTCCTCATCTGCCCCCGTACGCACAGAAAATAGGGTAGCTGATAGGTTTGTTCAAGGGGAGACCATCAATGCAGATATACTGAACCCCCTAGCCAAGAACAAACAGAAGATGAAGGCACCTCATCCTAGTTATCAGCACTCTGACAAGAAGATCAGCACCTGATCACCCTAGTTTAGTCAAGGGGGAACCAGTTGGTGATCGCTGTTTTCACACCAAATAAAATTCCTGCACACACTTAGAATTTTATAATTAGTATAGAACAGGGTCGAACTCAGGGAACAGTGAAAATCAACAATATTTATCCTTTTGATCAGAGTTTTTGTGATGCCACCACGCATAAATTTGGGTTTACTACCAAGACAAAGAAAAGTAAATAATAGGAAAGTAGATAGAAATAAACAAGTAGAGAAAGGCGGACTCGGCTTCGGGTAACTTATATAAGACAACTACTTCGATCATTGATGCATAAATTTAATTAATTCCAAAGATCAACTAGTTATAGGATACAGTGTTGGTCACGTACATACCCAAATTTCTACTTACTTAGTCGGTAATGGCTTGTTGAACAAATTTTCACTACTCCCTAACCTAACCACAACCTAGCTTGTTGAACAACCCTAGATTTAATGTTTAGATAGCATTACGAGGAAGGAACCCAATTTTAATCTCTACCGTTGTTGGACAAGCTGAAATAGATGATTAACCTCCTTAATTCGACTACCGTTACGATAGCTTCGCCACCTAAGTTGTTGAACAATCTGGCACTAATCTTCATAACCTAAATTGATCAGGTTTAAGTTAATCCAATTAAATCTTTCTGCCCCGAATTAAGTCGAAATCCTAGTCTTCAATTACTACGAACAATTAGATCTCACAAAGTTTGTATCTCATATTCGTCACCCTCGCCGAAGCCCTAAAAAGTTTAGCTACTCATTATTAACTTGGACAAGCTAAGTGAAACGAACATAGTAAGAACAAACCGAAGTGCGTAAAGTCGGAAACATAAACCGAATTTAAGAACCGAAATTAAATACTGAATACCGAAATTAAAATGCTGAACGTAAGTACTGAATCTGAACGGACAAGCTGAATGACTTAAACTGCTGAATAAACTTCAAGTGCTGAATCTGAAAGTTAACTAAACTAAGAAAGCGATAAAGAAAGTGTTTGAATTCTTGTGTGGAAAATTAAATCTAAACTACGGGACTAAGAACGAGATGGCTGGGATGAAACTAAACTAAAGAAGCAGCGAGAGAATGATGTTATAGATTGTTGTTAATGTCGTTCGTCTCCAGCCCCTTTATATAGATCATGAGCTTGATCCACCAAAGGAAAGAAATCTAGGGCAAATCTTTTGAATCTTGATCTTATAGACTGCTTTTCCTTGTATAACTCCATCCCTAATATATCTTCAAGCTCCACATCTTCAGCAAATCTTTTCTTCTCGATCTAAATCCCGTTTTATCTCCAAAATTCACCAAAATATCTCCAAATCAGCTCCGGATCACCACCTCATCATCTGATCATAAACCAGATGAGCGTTAGAACTGGGAATTCGAGGGTATAAAATCGACACATCACCAGCAAAGCAAAATGGGCTGATCAGTATAGACCTCCACAGTTGACTCATCCAGCTCAGTATGGGTCATATTACTATGATCATATAGTAAGGAGAGGATTCAAAAGTCAGAAGAAGAAGAAGAAAGTCGTACAGAAGGCAAAGGTCAGCAGTCCACCCACTTAGAAGATCAAGACTCCTGAACCTGAAAAGCCTCAGAAGTCAGCAGCGACCAGTCCAATGGTCAAATATGTTGACAAAAGTGGAAAGAAACTATCTGAGACCACCAGGGTCGTAAGACAGATATGGGTTACCAAAACTAACATCTAAGGACCCAAAATCAAAAATTAAGGGTACCTACATATAATTCTATTTTGCAGGTGCACAAGGACCCTGGGTATGTGGACAGCAGATGCTCAAGACATATGACGTACGAAAAGGACTTGCTGAAGAATTATACTACTGAAGAAGGACCCCGAATCGGGTTTGGAGACAACGCAAAAGGCTACACCAGAGGCTATGGAACACTCAGCATTGGAACAACAACAGTTCCAAGAGTATCATATGTTGAAGGACTTCAGCATAATCTTCTCTCTATTAGTCAATTTTGTGATAACTGGAATAGAGTGATTTTTGACACTGGTTTCTATGATGTTACTGATAAATCTACAGGGAAAACGGTGTTATCAGGTTCGCGCAAAAAGAATATCTATGTAGCTGACTGGAACTCAGCTGAACCTGAAGCTTGTTTGTTGGCGAAGAATGACAACAGAACGGGGTGGCTTTGGCACAGAAGACTCAGCCATCTCAACTTCAAAACGCTCAACAAATTGGCTAGAAACACTCTAGCAAGAGGACTGCCGAATGAAGTATTCATCAAAGACACTCAGTGTGAAGCATGTCTGAAGGGAAAGCAAACAAGGAATCAAAATCCGCAAGTTCCATCTCCTTCCACTGATGGAATCCTTCAGCTGCTACATATGGATTTGTTCGGTCCAGTCTCTCCAGTGATGATCAGAGGCAAGAAGTATGCATTAGTGGTCATTGACGACTACTCGCGCTACACATGGGTCATATTTATTGCCAACAAGTCTAACGTCAAAATAGAGTTACCAAGGCTTCTGAAAAGGCTCAGTATCGAAAAGAACACCAAGATCGTCAAGATACGTTCAGATAGAGGAACTGAGTTCCTGAATTTTATGGTGGAGGAGTTCTGCAAAATAGAAGGTATAGAGCATGAGACGTCTGCCGCGCGCATGCCTCAACAAAATGGGGTTGCTGAGAGGAAGAATCGAACACTCAAAGAAGCAGCAAGAACCCTGCTCGCAGACTCAAGACTCCCAACCAAATTCTGGGCAAAAGTTACTAATACTGCATGTTACACTCAGAACCGATCTCTACTGACAAACCAGCATAAGAAGACACCATATGAACTATAGAAGGCAGGAAGCCTTCTTTATCTTATTTCCATATTTTTGGGTGTTCATGATTTATTCACAATAATGGGAAAGATCAGCTGAAGACTTTCGATAGCAAGTCAGATCAGGGAGTGTTCTTAGGATACTCCCGGGTCAGCAAAGCTTTCAGGGTCTTTAACTATCGAACCCTTTACGTGGAGGAAAGCCCTCATGTTGTTTTTAATGAGTTTGCTACTGAACACAGGAGCAGAAACTTTAAACCTGAATCTGAGGACATCAGTAAGCAGCTACAGGATCTGAGTTTAAAAGATAAAGTTGAAAAGATCCAGCTATTTTGGGATGATGATTCAGATGAGGAAACTGAAGACAAGTCTACTGAATCTCAGCCAGCAGCAGAAGTAGCTGAACAGATTGACTCTCCTGAACAGAGTCAATCCCAAGTAACTCAGGTCAATGAAGAAACCCCAATGGTAACTGAGACCTCTACTGAGAATAATAACTCAGGGGGAACTAATGATGTTCCTGAGCTAAATGCCCCTGAACCTGGTGACTCAGTAGATCACACTCTTGTAACTGAATTGCTTCAATCTCATAATAGTACAACTGAAATGCCTAACTCACCTACTATATGTGTTGAACAAATTTCAGATGAAGAGTTGAAACATCGTAGATCGTGGCTGGATGCTCACACCTCTTATTTAATTATTGGAGATCCTTCAGCAAGAGTAAAGACAAGATCCAGATTCTGTCAAGGAGAAAACGCCTTATATTCCTGCTTCTTGTCTACTGGAACCTCGATCAGTTGAGGACGCACTGAAAGATACTGACTGGATCATAGCCATGCAGGAGGAGCTGAATCAGTTTACGAGAAATGAAGCTTGGGAGCTTGTTGATAGACCCCGACATCAACATGTGATCGGAACAAAATGGATCTTCAAGAACAAGCGAGATGAAAACAACGTCATAGTAAGGAATAAAGTAAGACTCGTGGCAAAAGGCTACTGTCAAGCTGAAGGGATGGATTTCGATGAAACGTTCGCTCCAGTTGCAAGATTGGAGGCAATCAGACTACTCCTACCCTACGCAACACATCAAAGATTCAGAGTATATCAGATGGATGTGAAGTCTGCTTTCCTGAACGGCGTACTGAAAGAAGAAGTCTATGTGGAACAGCCTCCCGGCTTTCAGCAGGGACATCAAGTTTATAGACTCAAGAAGGCTCTGTATGGGTTAAAACAAGCACCCAGGGCTTGGTACGATACCGTGTCTGAGTTTCTTCTTCAGAAAGGTTTTCAGAAGGGCACAGTAGACCGCACACTATTCAGCATTCGACTGGAAGATGACCTATTACTTGTGCAGATCTATGTAGATGACATCATCTTCAGCTCGAAGAACGTCATCATGTGTCAGCAGTTTGAGAAAATGATGAAGGATAAGTTCGAGATGTCGATGATGGGAGAGATGAACTATTTCCTCAGCTTTCAAGTCAAACAATCTGAGAAGGGAATTTTCATCAATCAAGGCAAATACACTCGAGACCTCATCAACAGATTCGGTTGCACATCCGGAAAACCAATCAAGATCCCGATGAACACGAATATGAAAATTGATCTTGATAAAGAGGGAGTATCAGTAGACCAAACTGAATTTCGTGCTATAATTGGTTCTTTATTATATTTAAGAGCTACTCGTCCTGACATAACTTATGTTGTAGGTGTCTGCGCTCGATTTCAGGCGAATCCGAAGTAGAGTCACATGGACTCAGCAAAGAAGATTCTCTGCTATCTCAGAGGAATACCTGACATGGATTTATGGTATCCAGCTGACGATAATATTGAACTAACTGGTTATTATGATGTTGACTATGCAGGATGTAGAATTAACCGAAAGTCAACTTCTGGAACGTGTCAGTTCCTCGGCAGTAAGCTGATCTCATGGTTCTCAAAGAAACAGCATTCAGTAGCGACGTCAACTACTGAAGCTGAATACATGGCTACCGGAAGTTGCTGTGCCCAAATCCTTTGGCTGAGACAGCAGCTACGTGACTATGACGTCATTCAGAATGAAGTGTCGATCTTCTGCGACAGTACCAGTGCTATTACAATCACTCAAAATCCTGTACTTCATTCGAGAAGCAAGCACGTGGATATTAGACACCACTTCATTCGTGACCATGTCGAAAAGAAGGATATCAGGATGGAAAAGATCCATACTGACCATCAAAAGGCTGATATACTGACCAAGCCTCTAGCTGAAGCCAGATTCAGAGAACTTTCAGTAGAGCTAGGTCTGTTGGACCCTACTGACTCCAGTCAGTAAGAGGATTCAGGAGAGGAGCATTCAGTAAGGGGGAATGTTCACTCTCAGTACTGAGTAAAACCAGTGCGTAGAGACTCAGCAACCATCTACACGAGGTATCAGCTGACTATGATGTTCAGCTGACAGGTTTGCGTATCTCTACTCAATAGCCTATAGAACAATTTTGTGCATTCATGAATTAGATTCAGCATCGTATTCAATGCCTTAGAAAAGGTCATTTAATTTTTAACGGACTACATTTAATACACGACATTCTATGTAAAAGCATGTTGAACTCTGCAACACATTAAATGCATGTCGTATCAAGTTACTACTTAGGCTATATACAACTGGCTTTTGACTTAGGCGGCTAATATGATCATTACCTATTTTATAAAACTTAATCCTAGCCGTCCATCTCAAAAAGCGCGTTCAAACTGAATCATTGATATTTAACTGTTTATCTTCTCCTAGATATATATAAGCGTTCAAATATTTGAAACCGCCATTTCATCTCTGCAAATATCTTAAGCACCTTAAATTTTCTGAGACTATCACTCGCTTTGTTACATATATTCTATCCTTTAAAACCTCTCAGAAAGTCTTTTGGTAATTTTTCAATGATCTTTTCAGTATCGTATGATCTTTCAATAATTTCTCTTATATCTTATCGAATACTAACTAGCGCTGTGTTTGCAGATTATTAAGATGACAGGAATCCATGTAGACTCTCCCTCTGATATGAAAGAGATCCTCGAGAAGGATCGCGTCTGGTGCGAGCCTATGATGGAATTTGACGCATGTGATCTCGACTACATGGAGGAGATCTTCTATGCACTTCGCGAGACCGGACTGGAGGGATTTCTGACAAGGAAGCCTTCTTTCCTCCTTCCGCGCCAGGTGGCTAAGGCGTATCTGAACTCAGAGTCCATTGACGGGGACATCAGATGCCGCTTTGTCGTCCACTCAGTAGGCGATCCCTCACACACAGATATCGAAGTGAAGCAGATGTACATCCGTGAAGCTCTCTAGAAAAGCTTCAACTTGCCGAATGAAGGACTCAGCACCGTCGCATACAAAGATGATTTGATGGACGAGTACCTTACGGAGTTCTGTGGGAAGCCAACAGTCTTCAGAGCCGCTTTTCCCAAGAACACAATGCTCCCTCAGTACAGAGCATTGGCCTATATAGTGACACAACTTCTGACGAGTCAAGCAGGCTCATTTGACCAAGTGTCAAAGCCCAAGCTACAGATGATGATGGCCATTTATGACCGGGCCAAGATAAACTAGACTGAGTTCTTCCTCAGAGAGTTCATGACGCAGTCGGCTAAGTTTGACAAATCTTCCAAGCAACTGAGCGTCAAAGGGAAGCTCATATACGGATTAAAGCTCTCCATTATGATAGAAGACTTCTGCGGATCTGAGAGCATAACTTTCGCAGATAAAGCTTACTTCAATCCGAAGAAAGTTAGGATCCAGAATAGGGCAGCGGCCCTTCAGCAGATTGGCTCAGGGCCCGCTGACTCAAGGACCGGGACTCAGCAGACCTCCACGCCAAAGAAGAAGAGGTCCCCTCCCAAATCAATGCCTAAAGCACCAACCAAGAAGCTGAAGAAGGTCAGCGAGGTTGTGCCTACTGAGACTGAGGCGGAGCCAGAGGCCGTAATTGCTGAACCGCCTCTCCAGCTGAGAGATGAGCCAGAGTCATCTGAGAAGACACAATCAGTGGAGAAGGTCGTCTCCACTGAGCAGGGTGAAACCGTGGACTAAGGGGTCCAAGCTGAAGATATCCAGGCTGAAGAAGTTCAGACCTTGGAAAGCCCCTTAGACGTCCCGCCACTCAGCAGCATCCCGTCTGCTGAGAAACAGGCGTCTCCTATTGAAGTTGAAGATTCGGAGACAGCCTCAGAGTCAAAATCTTTTGGGATGGAGGCCACTGCTCTAAAATTCAGAGCCTCCCGAGAGATTGCTAAAGTTATTCCGGAGATCGAGCCACAGCGACCTTGTCATACTTGCAAGGCAGGCGAGGCTCCACATGTTGATTAGGTTACAGGAGTGGCATAACCTAAAGAGGTTCATTATCCACCACTCCTGCGAGCAACTTCACGAGGAAGAGCTGCTGATCAGAGGAAAGATTGGCTACTCCGAGCCATCTGACCTCGGCACGCTCGAAGATCTAAGGGCGGCCATGCTTGCCATGCTGAATGACAGACAACCAGTCTCAGCACACCGCACCTTCAGATGGGTCTGACCCCGATGGTCAGGACCCACCCCGTGATTCAGGCCCTGAGAAGCCTGATGAGGGAACTCAACCGGACAAGGATCCCACTACTTCTACTGCTGATCCTCCACTCAGCATCCTTGGTCCCGGGCAGACGGTGGCTGGTACTTTGAAGGCAGCTGATCCTTCTCAGCTTCTTCTCGAATCTGCTTTCGAAGTAGCGCCCAGCCCAAAGAGCCCTCAATCGAAATCAGTGGCCAGGGCGCTGAGGAACCAAGGCACTCAAAATCGCCTACTCGCCCAAACCGTCCACAAAACTTGGCGGCAAACCACTGAGGCTCAGATTGCAGAGTTGCAGGGACTCAGAACCACTATCTCAACATCTCCCGTCCCTGACTTCTCTAGCATTCTGACGAATGCCCTAGCTGCACGACGAGCTGACTTTGAAGAACAGCTCAAGACGATTCAGGAAGGCCAAGAAAAGCTGTTGAATGATTATAAGGCCGCTCCAACTGCTCACACTGAATCCGTCACCGCCATCTCTCAAGCCACTTACCTCAGATTGGAAAATATTCAGAAGGCCATTGAAGAGAAGGTGGAGAAGCAGCTAAAAGAATTTCAGGCTGCAGCTGATCTCTCACATAAGAAATACAGCGATCAGCTGACAAACGAGAGGAACGAGCTGCATGAGCAGCTGACGAAGCTACACAATAAGCTGGATGATCTGTCAGACTTATACAAAAGCCTGAACAGCAAGGTATCTGCTCCGCCCCCTACCCGATTTGCTGATGCCAAAAAGGGGGAAGAATTTATAGAGAAACCATCTAAGGAGCTGATACTGAAAGCTACAAAGAAGGCAAGGATAGTGGCAGGGGCATCACAAACTCTATCATCTGCCCCCGCTGGACCTGCACATACTGGCGAGGCCCAGGGTGTCTCAGCTGCAGCTGCAGCATCTACAGAGACTGGCCCAAGTGGCTCAGGAGCCAAAGAAGTCACAGCTCAGGGAACTCAAACTCCCTTAGACATTATTAAAGAAGTTGCAGAGTATGCTGACGAGGAGTCAGAAGAGGAAGAAGTTCCTCATCCTCCTCCAGTTGCCAGCAAAGGCAAAAAGATACTGAAACTCCCAACCCCTCCCTCTAAGAAGAAAGGACCCAGGAGGTTCATAACCCCAGAGGAGGAGGCTCAGATAGCAGCCGATGAAAAGCTGGCTAGGGAGATAGCTGAAGCTGAAGCCGCGAATAAACCCAAGAAGAAGCCTGCTAAAGGCAAAACTAAGGCTCCAGCTGGAGGCAAGAAGACAGGAGCTAGGCTGCCTCCTAGAACCCTTAAGCTCAGCGACGAGGCTAATAAAGAAAAAGAAAAGGAGCAGCAGCAGCAGCAATCAACTAGGCAGCAGGGAACATCCAAAGAGAAATTATCCACGCCTGCTGACTCAGAAGAAGAGCCACCTCACAAGCCCTCCTACACTGTCTCAAAGGCACAGGAACAAGAAATAGAAGAAATCTGGGCTCAGTTGGACAGATATCTATACAGAGGTGAAGAAGCTCGACAGATAGAAGCATCCAAAGAGAGAATATGGATGGCTGATCTTGAAGCTCTCAGACTGAGAACTGAAAAAGAGGCGAGTCAGAGGATTCCTGCAAAGGCTGACATTCCATACAAATACAGGAAGTTCAGAAAGCCTACTGATCTGAAGACTCACAGATAGCCTAGAGTGGATGAATGGATTCCATGGGAAGTCACTCAGAGGTGGGAGACGCTGAAAGTCGAATTCATCAAGAGGAACTACTTCTGGAGATTTTGGTCTGAGAAACCCAAGACAGTGGCTTATACTGAATGGCTAATGAGAGCAGATCTGGAAATGTATGCCAGACTTCAAAAAGCTGTCAAGGAAAATATTGAAGTTAGAACTCCTGATCCCAGAATCCTACCACCCCCACAGAGACTAGACGGATCCATCCACTATGGAGTGATAGAGAAAGAAGTTAAGGATGCTGCTGAAGCCAAATTTCTTGATGAAGAAGACCCAACGGACTTTGCTGAGATACTGAAGCTGAGAAAGATCACATACCGCATGTATGGAGTGCCTCTTCCTGAAACTCAATCTCAAGATTTCAAAGACAGGATCAAGAAGTTCAAATGATCTCTTGCCTCTGTATTCTCCTTGTATCTTTCTTTCTTTTAGTCTAGCAGAGATGTATCTGTACTGAATTCTCATATATATACAACATCTCTGTTTGGCTTTGACAATTCCTTATTGTCTGAATAGCCGTGTTTGTTTAAGCTTAACACTCAGAATCACTGAAGTGATTACTGACTCACACACTCACTGTTGTCATTTACTGTCAGTTGTTGCTTAGCTAGATTCTGATAGATTGCATAGTTAGGGAGAAAATGTTGTTAAGACAGGGGGAAAATGTTGATTAGACTCTGTATAGGTTCTGACTTTCTACCCTGATCCCCTCAGTAGTCTAGGACTTGAAGAACAACTCCACTGATCCTACTTGTAATATTTTGTAAGGAGCTCTGTTTGTAACAAGTCATAGTGTTAGGTTGATAGGTTATTAGGTTTTGGCATCATCAAATAGGGGGAAAATGTTGGGTGATGATTCTATCCTCAGCAATGTTGGAAAATAGTGGGAAATGACTCAGTCTTCTCTGTTTGACATTTACTCAGTAGCCCTGTGCTCTGAAAGAGTCTGTGAAGATTTGAAGATCCCAAAACCCTATATTGATTGGTGAACCATTACGTTGTAATCTGTTTTTGTCTCTGAGGTTTCAGACTCAGCAGACACTCCGCTCTGGTTCAGGCACTCAGTGGATTATCTGCCTCAGCACCAGAAGTAGAAGACCCAGTAATACTGGACTCAGCAGGAGCAGTATACTGAAAGGTGTGAGTGGAACTGAACTCAGCAGGAGTAGTTCACTGAACTCGGAGCTGATCTTCAGTAGAGCCAACTCAGCTGGAGCATGCTACTGAATCAAAGATCAGACTCAGCAACGGCAAGACAGTCTTCAGACTTTCAGGATCTTTAAAAGTCAAATCAGCAGAGTCAATACGAGGAAGAGAGAAGTCAGCTTCAGATCTCCTTGACCAAACAGGCAGCCACGTATCCTATATCTACTAAAGCTACAAATCAACAACTTTTCAGAAATGGAGGGAAAGGACATTGCTACCATACTTCAAAAGAGCCGTTAGCTACCCAAAAGAGAGAGACAAAGGATCGTCGTCTCCAACGGATCTATCCTAATCTCTTCTCTATAAATAGAGGGATAAATCAAATTTGAAGCTCACGAGCACACGAGAAAATGAGAAAAAACAGAGCATTCAAACGAGCAAATTCGAAAAAGAATAAGTCTTCCGCAAGAAGTTCGAAGAAACAATCTCCGGCGAAAGACTACACTTCTGCTCTTTGGGAACCAAGCTAAACTGCTTAACACAACCTCTAGTATCCAAACGACGTTACACGTACCCAAAGCTTACACTGAGTTGTTCGTCGTTCTAGAAGCCACATCCTTGTTCCCTATCCCTCTAACCTAAGCTTAACAGACTAAATCCATAGCTTAGACGAAGGAGTTCACTTCTGAACTGATCCTTATTGTAAAGGACTCCTTCACTATTGGAGAGTTTTTCAAACACTTAGTTTGATAACCTTGTAAACTGAGACTTGCTCAGTATAAATCTCAAGACTAGTGTTTGTCCAGCGTACAAACCAACTGAGACTACCTCCGTATAATACATAGCTTCCTGATCTTTCGGGACAGTGGACGTAGGATTGTTGTGTCCGAACCACTTTAAAAATCTCTGTGTTCTGTGTTTTGTTTTTTACTGTTGCATTGATTTACTGTTCATACTGAAAATATTCTTTAAATCATTCAACTGAGTTTCAGCATACTTAACAGACTGCACAAATCTACTAAAATTGTTTTGATAAAAATGTTTTTCCTAACTCAACTGAATTTGGGCCTACACTATTCCGCACTACTGAACTCTATCTGGAAGATACTGAATTCTGACTCTAAGTCAGCTAGCAGGTCTCAGTAGATTCAGTCACTCTGCCACACGATTCAGAACAGCTTGTCTGGTCTGCTGAACTTGTTCAGTATGATACTATCCTGAAAAGGACTGTTCGTGTTTAAGTTGAGAAATCGGTTTTCAGGTGTATTCACCCCCCCCCCCCCCCCTCCCTCTACACCTGAACGTACTCTCAGGACCAACACCTCTATATATAGTCATCGATTGTGAATAGATCCGTTGGAGAGGGGTCTAGCCACGTGTCAAAACGACAAAGAAAACGGCTCCTTCAAATTCGAACATTAATGAGTATGTGCACTGTAGAGATACGCCTCATTTTCAGTCTTGGAGCAGCTTTTGTCAGAAAAGATAAAGCGTTGTCAGCTCCCTATTGGTCGAGGTAAATTTGTAAGTGAGACTTGTCAAACATCAAGGTTAACTTCCTCTGAATCCTCGGACCTTCAACTGAAGTGACTTCCTACTGACGTTCTTCTGAGCATTCAATGAATGGGCATGAATTCTTGTGCAGATTCAGTTTGTGGTCGGCTAACCAACTGACTTCTTTGATCCTGAGTCCGTCAGCTGAGTGCAAGGTCTTCTATTGAACTCTGTAGCTACTAAACTTTAGCCTACTGAGTTCCTAAAATGCTGAACTCAAACTAAGCTATTACAAAATCGAAGGTTCATCATTCAGCTAAGGGTTTTGGGATCTTCAAATCTATAAATATAGTCTACTGAATCTTCATCCCAACAAGAAGTGAAGAAGATTGTTTTGGGATTTTGTATACTGGAAGCACTTTTTATGCTTGTATACAATGTGTTTTCGTCCTTACCACTATTTTATTCTCCTATCTGATAAATATGTATATTTGCACATGTTATCCTTTATCTTGTATAAAAGTTAGATTTGTGTGGTGTGTTGGGTATCACAGAAGATAACACAAATTGGTTGAACTGACAAGATATAAACAGTTATCACAGCTGAGACAACTTAAGGATAAGTTGTCGGTTTAAGCTGCAGTTTAGATAAGACGTGGCTTGTCTTAGCTGCTTGTCTTTACTGGTACACTTAACGTGGTGTATTGACGGATCACAGTGAGATGTGTTCTCCTAACTGACCTTAGTGGAGAACCAAGATCTCGGTGACTTAGCTGGTCTTAAGCTTGGTAAGACTTCAGCTGAGTGCATTTGGCTATCTATCACTTTGACCTACTACGGTGAACGTCATCGCGACTGGATCTACGTATCTTGGGTGTTAGTAGTTATTTGTGGCTCAGGCTGGTTGTCTGTATCTTGCAGCCGTATCCTAGTAAAATGGGTTGATAATATCCCCTGAGGAACTCAAAAGGATTAGCACACTAAACCCGGTCGGTTGATTAAGTTCAGGTGTGTTAATAAGGTCGAGTCGTACTACTCAGGAATATAAGATGTTAATTAATTTAAACTGTCAGTGAGCTTAATTAATTAATGGATATTTTTATCTTAAATACGAAGATCGATTAAGTCTAAAATACAAGCCCTTGCTCAATTTAGGATAAAGGGGTAAGTCAGCACGGATTCTCTAGTGGAATGAATCTGTGTTTATTAATTAATTTTGCTCTGGGCTGAGCATGGATAATTAATTAATTTGAGGCCCAGCTTTATTTCTTGTATTGGATCCTTGATCTGGCCCAATTAGTTTCCTAGTAATTTATTGTCTCTCAGAAATTATTATTAATGGATTAATGTATTTTTACATTATTTAATAATGTTATTTATCCGGAATTAATTGGCTGAGCCAATTAATTGATAAATATTAGTAGCCCAGTAAATTAATTAATTATATTATGGGCTGGTTATGTGGAAGTCCATTAGAAATATAATTAAATTAATGGGTTACAAATATATTAATATTATATTGGCTTTTGAAGCCTATATATATTAGTATTCTGTTCAGAAACAGAACACACGCACACACACAAAAACAGACGCACGGCGTTGAGTGTAGGGGAGACAGTAATCGTATTTTCTCCAGTTCTCTGACCACCCAGAGGGAGAAAAAAGCCAGGACACAGATCAGAAGATCTGACACACGAGCAACAATCAGAGCCGCGACAACATACGAAGGAGGAAGGTATCATTCCTAACCCTCAATTTTCCTTCAATTGGTATTAGAGCCTGGTTTAGGCTCTGATTGTTGTTGTTAGATGTATGATTAGGTTTTATTTCGTCGTTATCGGGCTATTTTCATGTTTGGGGCGGCCTGCGAGCCATTGTTTTGACCCCGTTGTAACGTTTTTCTCGTGAGAAAATCCACGAGTAGATTATAGGACCTATTTGTTATGTGATTGTACTATTTTTGTACTGTAATTGGTCCAGGAAGCATGAAAACCGAGACGGAGAAGAATCTGATTTTCGCAGCGAAAACCCTAGTTTTCTAGGGTTCCGCCGCATCTTGCGGTGGAGATTCCTGGCGTGTCCGATGTCGGATCGATGATCGGCTTGAACCTATGGAATCCTTGTCTTACGAGCTTCGCGTCGATAGGTCGTAAGGGATCATCCAATCCCGGATGCGATCGAAATTGACGTCTGAAGTAGGCTGCTTGTTATGATGTGGCAATATAGTTAAGGAACTAATCTCGGCCGGAATCCGTTACCCGGTGGTCGTGAGTGTTCCAATTACGTTTCCCCTCTTTCAATTGATCGAATCGCGGCTCGGAAACGAAGAATTCAGGCGGCAAAAGGCGGCGGTGGCGGAGGCGCGATTTATTACGCAGACCCGTCACGGTGGTGCAAATCGCCAGTCGTTTGGCACAGCCCAGACGTCTGGATGACATCAAGAGGCAGTGGGGATGTTGGCGGAGGGTCAGGGAAGGCCGAGGATGGCGCGGCGGTGCGCGTCTGCGGCGGCAGGCGCGCTGTGCGCAGATCAGCGCCGCCTCAGGTGGCTTCTCGGCACACGGCTACCGGGGATAGACTCGCCGTCGTCCGGCGCACCCCTGGGTGCCGGCAGCCAGCACAGAACCGGCTTGCCGTGATGGCGGCAGAAGAGTGGAGACGACGCTGACGTGGGGCGCCACGTCAGCCCTTGCTAACTCACTGTCCATGTGTGCGCCACGTGTCTGCCACGTGGCAGACGACCCTGATGATGTGGCAATATAGTTTTCGAAGCAGTTTTCGACGCAGTTTCCATATTCAAAAATTTTGAAGATTTCGAAGATCTGTTTTTGATCGGGCAATATAATAGTTAGGGATTACGTGTTTTAAAGCCCGATAACGATTTTAAATTTCCTATTTGCGTATTTATTTTTAATTATGCTTTAGCATGCAATTATGTGATTAATTGCGCTTAGAAAAGCATGTAAATAGGATTTTTGTCGTTTTAAAGCATGTTTTAATTTTCGCGAGCACATTTTATTATGTGCGTTTAGAAATTGCATGCTTTAGGAATTATGTGGATATGTATGATTCAAAACAAACCTTTTGAATAAAAAGACTAAGCAACTTTAAATTAAATGTTTAATTAGATTCCATTAATTTGGATATTAAACACTTAATCGGAGCTCCATTAATTGGACTCTTCACGAAAGTAGTAAGATTATGTGAGTAAACGTCCACCTGCGTGGCTTGCTTGCATTTTTGAGCTACCAATTTTGTGAGATGCGTTTTCCAAAATAATATTTGATTATTATTGAGTAGTGGGAGCGAAGCCGTAAACGTCCACCTGCGTGGCTTGCATGCCTAGTAAACACGAGTACTCTAGAAGATAATAACTAAATAGGATCGCTAATTAGATCAAATTGAATGCGGCATGGTTTGAGTAAGTATGTCAATTTCGAGAATTTGATTCTATTTTGGTCAAATTAATGGTCAATGCTTAGATGTCACCGCAGGTACAATTCACTTCCCTCGAAGTCCCTTCCCGCGTTTTAATAGTAACATGGTCCAGAATATCGAACTATTAATTTCATTCGTCTTAAGAACCTAGACGTGGATTGGAATTAAAGAGCTAGGTAAATAGCTTAGTTTAGGGTTACGCTAGTAAACGTCCACCTGCGTGGCTTGCTAGTGTAATTCCTAGAGCCATTCGAGGTTTTTAACATCATTGTTTTTTCAAAAGGTTATAATGATCGTTAATTACAAATTATGTGCAAATAATTAATTTCATACATGCTTTTAAATTACATTTTTCAGATATGTTTGTTCGAAAAAAAAAAATTCGAGTTCCTAAACAGTCTCACCAACCAAATCTTAACGGGTTTAACAATTTAAATAATTTCATAGAGTGGAATAGATATCTTACCTTCCCAATAAAAGCTCTGCAAATGTCATATAAGAACTTCTGTTTTAGGACCGCTATGTCTACGAATGAGTTTACTATGAGCATGTTACTCAAATCATTGGTAGCGGTCAGAGAGGTTATAGGAAAGGGCAAGAGTGCTCAAGTCTTGAATATCCTAGTAGTTCAAGGAATCCTCCGAAAGGCGGAAACCAGAAAAAGAGCAAAAAAGGTGGACATTTCAAGAAGAGCAGTGGGAGTAAGAAGACGGTCCTTACCGGCAACATGCGAATGTCAAAGGAGAAAGGAAGGTTCTTCAAGAGTGGTAAGAAATGACACTAGAATAATTATAATCCAGATGTCAAGGCAAAACAGAAAGAGACGCGAGTCGCTCTTGTAACTGAAACTGTTCTGGTTTCCTCTTCTACCCACGAATGGGTAGTGGATTCGGGGGCAACTGATCATGTTTGTTACACCTTGCAAGGTTTCTTGTAGAAAAGGCAATTGAGCAATGGTGAGGTGGTAGTCTCAATGGGCAATGGATCGAAAGTTCCTGCAATTGCCATTGGAGATTTACATCTATCTTTTGATAGTTCTGTTTTAGTACTTAAAGATGTTTAATATGTGCCTGAGTTTAGGCGAAACATTATTTTTGTTTCAAAACTCTGCACCATGGATGGTTATAAATCAAGTTTTGATAGTGAAGTTTCTATCATGAAAGACGATGATTTTATCTGTGGTGGACCATTAAACGGATCTTTGTATACTATTACTTGTAAACCGTGTAGTTCTGTTAATATTGCTTCCTCATCATCAAATTCTAAGAAGTGGAAAGAGTCTTCTAAGGTAAACCAAACTTATATATGGCACTTAAGACTAGGTCACAACAATCTTAACAGGAATCAGAGGTTGGTGGAATATGGATCATTGGAGTTTCTCCAAGATTGAACCATTTCCAACTTGCGAAACCTGTTTGGAAGGAAAGATGATGACTAGGCCTTTCAAGGCAAAGGGTTATAGAGCCACAGAAGTATTAAGTTTGATACATTCTGACTTGTGTGGGTCTATGTCTACACAAGCTCGTGGAGGGTATGAGTACTTCGTCACATTTACTGACGATTACTCGAGGTATGGATATGTTTACCTTCTTCGCCACAAGTTGGATTGCTTTGAAACCTTTAAGGAATTCAAGGAAGAAGTGGAGAAGAAGCTAGGTAAAGAAATCAAAACACTACGATCTGATCGTGGTAGGGAATATCTATCCAACGAGTTCAAGGACTACTTGACAGAATGTGGGATTACATCCCAGCCGATAGCACCGGGCACGCCTCAGCAGAATCGTATGTCAGCGAGAAGGAACCGAAGTCTCTTAGAGATGGTTCAGTCGATGATGAGTTATGCAACTTTGCCAGTTTCCTTTTGGGGATATGCCCTAGAGACTGCAGCATACTTGCTGAACCGTGTGCTTTCCAAATCGGTACAAAAGATCCCTTTTGAGTTGTGGAGCGGGCACAAACCCAGTATGCACCACTTAAGGATTTGGGGTTATCCTGCTTATGTGCTAAATAGGCAGGCCGACAAATTGGAATCACGTTCAGAAGTGATGTTGTTCATAGGGTATCCAAAGGAAACGAGGGGTGGATACTTTGATGATCCTAAAGAACAGAAGATCGTTGTTAGCCCTAACGCTCGGTTCTTAGAAGAGGATTACATTAGTAACCATAAATCTCGAGTCGACATCATCCTTGAGGAATTACAAGGTGGTCGAGTTCCACTTGAACAGCCAGTTGTGCAAGATAGTACTCCACGATTAACTGCACAATCTGTTAACACAGCGTCTGACACTCTTCGACGTAGTGGAAGGGTGATATTTACACCTGATCGGTATATGTTCACTAGGGAGACGTTTGATCATCTCCCCCAGATGAACAAGATACCGTGGATCCCTGGACTTACAACGAAGCAGTGGGAGATGTAGATGCAGATTCCTAGTGAATCGTCATGGACTCAGAATTTAAGTCCATAATTAATATGGATGTATACGAGATCACTGAACTACTTGAGGGCTGCAAGGCTATTGGTAGTAAGTGGGTGTACAAGAGAAAGAGAGAGCACCGAATGAAGAGATCATGGCGTTTAAGGCCAAGCTAGTGGCGAAGGATTTTACCCAAAAAGAAGGTATCGATTACGAAGAGACCTTCTCGCCTGTAGCAATGATCAAGTCCATTCGGATTCTCCTTGCCATAGCAGTTCACATGAAACTAGAGATCTGGCAAATGTATGTCAAAACCGAATTCCTAAACGGTCACCTTGAAAAAGGTAGGGACATCTACATGAAACAGCCAGATGGTTATGTGAAGGAGGGCGAAGAGCATCTAGTTTGGAAGCTTAAGAAGTCTATTCATGGACTTAAGCAAGCTTTCTGGTTATGGCACTAGCATTTTCGACGAGGTAGTCAAATCCTATGGATTTGTATCTTGTCCTAACGAGGTGTGTGTACCGTATTTGTGTTAACGGATCAGTGGTGTTTCTTGCATTTTACGTAGATGACATCCTTCTCATTGGAAACAATGTTGAAGTGTTATCAGACGTAAAGACGTGGTTATCCGAGCAGTTTCAAATGAAGGACTTAGGTGAAGCTGCTTACATCCTTGGGATCAAGGTTATCCGAGATCGCCAGAAAAAGATGTTAAGCTTGTCACAAGTGTCCTACATTGACACTGTTATTGCTCGTTTTAGCATGCAAAAAGCCAAGAGAGGTTCCGTACCTTTCAGACATGGCATTTTTCTATCCAAGAATCAGTGCCCTAAAACGCCTGAAGAGATAGAAAGTATGAGGCTAGTACTATATGCTTCCACTGTAGGTAGCCTCATGTGTGCAATGCTTTGTACGAGAGCAGATATCTCATATGCTGTAGGCATGGTCTCAAGATATCTGTCTAACCCTGGAAAGGAACACTAGACTGCGGTCAAGCATATTCTCAAGTACCTTAAACGGACTAGAGATTATAGGCTTGTTTACCAGTCAGACAGTCTAGTGTCTTTGGGTTATACAGAATCGGATTTCCAGGCTGACAGAGACAAGAAGAAGTCTACCTCGGGTTATGTGTTTACCTTGGGAGGTGGAGCCATTTCATGGAGGAGTGCAAAGCAGAAATGCATTGCGGACTCAACCATAGAAGTAGAGTATGTGGCTGCTTCAGAAGCTTCGAAAGAGGCAGTTTGGCTCAAGAATTTCCGCCTGGATCTTGATATTATTCAGAATTTGCCTAAGGCGATCACGATTTATTGTGATAATGCGGGTGTAGTGAAAAATTCTATGGAACCTAGATCTCACAAGGTGTCTAAACACATAGACAGGAAGTACCACATTATACGAGTATTCGTAAATCGAGGTAACGTGGTGATTGACAAAATTGGAACTGAAGTCAACCTAGCTAATCCTTTCACGAAGAGCTTACCACTCCCAGCTTACGAGAAGCATGTTCGTGGCTTCGGGATGGTAGAGATGCTCCCCACTTAGGACTACAGAAACTTTTGTATAAGGGGGAGAAGATGCAGTGATAGATAGGATAGATAGCTGAGATATAGCTGGGTACTAGTTTGTACCTAGATAGCTGAGATATAGCTGAGTACTAGTTTGTACCTAGAACTGACACATTGTATACTAAAAGTTTGCTTTAGTATAAGTGGGAGAATTGTTGGGATTTTGTATACTGGAAGCACTTTTTATGCTGTATACAATGTGTTTTCGTCCTTACCACTATTTTATTCTTCTATCTGATAAATATGTATATTTGCACATGTTATCCTTTATCTTGTATAAAAGTTAGATTTGTGTGGTGTGTCGGGTATCACAGAAGACAACACAAATTGGTTGAACTGACAAGATATAAACAGTTATCACAGCTGAGACAACTTAAGGATAAGTTGTCGGTTTAAGCTGCAGTTTAGATAAGAAGTGGCTTGTCTTAGCTGCTTGTCTTTACTGGTACACTTAAGGTGGTGTATTGACGGATCACAGAAGACAACACAAATTGGTGTATTGAGAACTTCTTTTTTTCCGTGTGACTGCATCCTTTTTGGGACCTTATCATCATTTCCATAATTGTCTCATTACCCAAGTTTCGACTCTTCAAGTCTTCATGTGACTGCCCCTTCCAATGGAGGTTAAGTGCTGCTGGCATTTTCCCCATGGATTTAGCAACAAATGGCTCTCCAAGAGTCCTATTGTTAGGGGTTGATTTTGTCTTTGAACTGCAAGCTCCACTTAGCTTCTTACAAAAGTAATTTGTGGCTACATCTGGCAGTTTAAACTTGTAGTCAGAATTACATTGTCCATCAATATCTCGTCCAACAAGCTTATGTTCCTCCCCTTCTGTCACGCCCCAATTCCCGAGGGGAGGCATGTGGGCCAGAACATGACTGGGGAGGGGTGAAAGAAACGGGAAAGGAATGGGGAGAACTTGAGGAAAAATCAAAAAGTCTCTATCAGTATACTTAGATTCACATAGATATGAGTAAAACTTTATTTCAACTACCTCGGTAGACCCAAAGGAGGTAGAGGATAATATACATAATGTTATAATGGAAGCGTCTCAAAAGTAGAAGGATATTTGTACAACAA
Source organism: Lavandula angustifolia (assembly GCA_028984105.1). NCBI lineage: Eukaryota > Viridiplantae > Streptophyta > Magnoliopsida > Lamiales > Lamiaceae > Lavandula > Lavandula angustifolia. The sequence goes on along the minus strand of CM054818.1, from coordinate 15,662,275 downwards.
AAAGAGTATGAGATCATCCTAGACCAACTCAGCACTTCATTCCCATACCGCCAGTCTCAGTCTGCAAAATATTTTTAAAACATTTGGGCTGAGCACTAGTGTACTCAGTGGGAAGCAGATGATAATAAACATTTGAAAATCCTTTGAAAATGAAATGTTCATGCACCATGGGTATCACATAGTGAGTTTTCAAAACCAAAAACACTATATGCATATCAAAACATTTAGTATTTAGTCATTTCCTTCCTTTCTCAACTATTGGTGCATTCTACAACTTTTCCTCTTCGTTAGACTTAGGGAAACACATCCGCCTAAGAATAACCTCTTACCCTTCATTAGACTTGGGAAAACAAATATTCACAAGACTAACTTCGTGACGTTTGGTGTACACTAGCCCTGGCTACGTCTAGCTCAGGATCCGATCGTTTTATCTCATATTGGCAAAGCCAATTTCATTCAAGTAGATGCACTTATCCAATAGCGAGTAAAACATTTCATGAACATTCATAACTTTAATTCGCATAAATATCAGAGCTGAATAACTCAACCATAAATTTCTTAAATAAAATATAACCCACCTCATCTCTCGGGATAATTGTTCGGGTGTTTGGTTCGGATCTTATATATCCTTGTCTTAGAATAGCCTTGAGGAGCTTCCTAAGAATATCACTAGATCTTCTCTCTAATAATACTTTCGTATTGGTTGGCAACTGAAAGAGGACAATTGAAATGCATGTGTAAAATAAACGTTGAGGGACTTAGTATTTATAGGGAAAATTTCAAGAGGTTCATCACTAGTCTAGTACCTAGCTTAGTCCAATTAACACCCACCTCCTGCTAAAGAAATACACGTGGGAGAAGAGAATCAATAATTTATATATCTCTTTCCTTCACCATAGTGACACACAAGAGGACACGTATGGGAGATGAAATGCAATTCCATGCATTATAAAATTCTGGTTTATCGCATGCATAGGTGGGTGACGATATGGATTTTACTACCATGCATATACAATATTCTACTTCTTGTCTTGGAGAACGTGAGGGAAGGAAATATTTAATAGGTTCATTAATTTATTCCTTCACCTTTGTCCACAACCTTCGTATACATATATATTTGTAATATTATTATATATATAAACTATTATAAGTGAGCATGAAATGGTAATTTGGAATTTTCTCACCTACACATATATATAATCATATTATAAACTATTATATCAAATTGTCTCAGGTATATAATCATATTATAAACTGCTAATATAAATGATATGTATGGAGATGACAATTTAAATTTGGCTTGCTAGTTAATTAATATTTTCCTTTACAACTCCAACTATGAATTTATACACATAACTTCATGTATGCACAACTCAATTTATGTATAAACAACTTAGCTTATACGTAAGATATATATATATAATAATCGGCTATGAGCTCTATATTGAAACTAGGGATATCACACCTTCTCCCTGTCAAACACCTTGTCCTCAAGGTGAATGCTCGGATGCCATTGCCGCTCTTCTTCATAATCATCCCCTCCTCTGAGTTTCACCTTGTCCTGCACTATTGAGACTGATTCATTCAAATTTTCGATGAGTCTCACTTTGTCCTCCTCTGACTTGTTACCACATGGAATTATTTACTTTCCTCACGCAAAGCTTTCCTGCCGAGTGTTTCACCTCATCATTTGTCATGCTCTTATAAAATGCCTCACCTCCTGTAATCTGATATAGTTATCTCCAACAAGGTGCAATCTTCTTTCAATTTCAGTTAAGAATAACAATACATTTTCCTTGGCAAACTTCCGTTGTAATATAATGAGGAGTTTCATTACTAGGGAAAATCCCAATATATGTGCTGGTTATATTAGCTGTTGCGCCCTCATCAATCTTCCCCAACAACTTTGGATTTTCGATCAATTCATCACAACAAGTTCCCCTCAAAATACACAAGTCATAATCACTTTCGAACCACATTTTCTTCCTTCCCCATCCCACTGTTGCAATTGAAGAGTTGCGTACTTCCTCTTGAGTAAAGTCGTGAGCACAACCTCGAAATGACACTTGCTATATCCCATTGAGCTCTATCCAATTTGAAGATGCCACACGAGCCAAAGCTTCTCCAGACACATATTTTACATTATAAATGAGTGCAAAATCACCAGTTGCTTCCTCTCTTGCAAACTCAGCTCTCACAACTACAATTTCATTCCCACAAATATCCTCCAGAACATTACTAGAATTTAGACCGATATAACACGCCATACTCTTATCAGACATTCTATTGAACACTTTACCCACAACATGATCAAGAACCAAACCATCCCTCCTGTTCCTTAATTTCTTTGCCATTTAGTGTAACAGACACACACTATTGTACACATTTAGTGAAACACTCCCCCGTTTGGGAACACCGTCCTCACTTTTTTATTGCTAAAATATGGAAAATATAGCTAACTTTTGCAATAGACCTCGTATGGGGAACTCTTACATGGAGTAGCACTTGCTCAAACTCTCGAGACATTTTTTCCTTGATAACAGTTTAGGGCAAGCTCGACGGCGACAACGGGATAGTTCCTAACGGATTGTCCACGGCGACGACGAGATGAGGGGCTAAGGCACACGAAGCGAGCTCGATGATTGTGCGGTGGGTGAGATGAGCGCGGCGGCGGCGGCGCTCGAACTTGACGGGTTCGAGGTTGTGATTGTCATGACGGGCATACGGGCGGCGTGCTACGAGGTTTGTCTCCTGTTGGAGATGCAGTTTTTGCGACAAGTGGCTGAGCAATGAGGCTCTCTTCAATTGACTCGTGCGATTCGAAAACATAGTCATTCTTGGCATCAACCTTCTTCACCGTGAAGAAGGGTTTTCAGTGGAAGGAAAAACAACGAACCGTTGCTTAAGCCTTTCAACAAACTCTGGCCACATGGAGAATGAGTTCTTGTTTGCTTCTCGAAACCATGAGGCTGCCATACCTTCCATTTGGGAGGACACCATCTTGTCCAACATGGTCCAGGGATGTTGTCAATTCACCTAGCTCCGAACAAACTAAAAAGAAATCTTCGATATTGGAGGTCCAACCGTAAGATCCGATCCATCACAAAGGGGTATGTCCCTCTTCATCGCTGCCAAAAGAGCATGACAAACCATTTTTTTTATAGTAAAATATAAGAAAAGATGGAGGTTTTTCTGTGTTTGCCGGTGCAAGACACAAACTCTCAACGAGAGCACCAATGATACGACCTAAAATGGCGAATACGAAGATAATATAGCTATATCGAAGATAGTATAGCTATATCGAGTCAGCTATCAACTTCAAGAGGAAAACTCAAGAACTCATCCATTCATGCCTTTCACAATGTATAAAGATTGATTATATATTCTAAACATTCAAACCTTAACTATTGGGCTTCTTTCATGGGCTCTTTCTTCCTCACTTGGGCTTTGTTCGGGTTGGGCTCGTTCTCTGTATTTGGATCAGGTACTCCTTATAACACCCTAATTTAAATAACACTTTATCTTTGAAAAAGAAGCACCAATAATCATTTAGGGAAGACTGTGTAGGAAAATATTTATTCAAATCCAAGTGTAACTTCAAAATAAGTCCAAAACTTAAACAGCGGAAATATAAATAAGATGAGGTTTTTATCCAAAACTAAACTAAGAAGAAATCTTTAAAAACAAAGTACGAGTTCGTCATTCGATCTTCCACACGCCTCCGTGCTCATTTTCCTGAAATGAATAGTGAGGGATGAGTATAAATAGTACACTCAATGCGAGACATATGTTATGATTATCCAAACTAATATAACCGCGTAACAAAAGTAATAAATCACAATATAAATGACATTACCACAAAGGCAACTAATGACATCACCACACAGGCGGAAAATGATAAGTTGTGCACAACCGTGAGGTTAAAATGAAAGATAATTATAAAGTCAATCCACAACATATGAAATGTTAAAATGAAGGATGACTAAATAATAGATCCAAGAACACTCACAAGAGGTTAATATGAAGGATAACGAGATAGCCAATCCAGAACATATGAAATGTTAAAATGAAGGATGACCACTAGTTAATCCAAGAACCATCTTATAATGAATATGAAATAATACTTGTCGACAATCACATCAATAAATATAAACATAAATCAACAGCATAAGTAAGAGTCCACACACATTGATTCCATTGTGTAAATGACTTGAACAAAATAAGATAATTTAGTGTCTTAATCGCGCCACACCTAAACGGTCAACAAATAACTATGCCTTATAAATAAAATTTCGTACAAAGAATGCATGATATGCGTGAGCTTTGATATCTTCTATACAAATAATTCATATCTATTATCCTATTAAGACAACACCCAAAAACTGACATATATGCTCACACCTATATAACACAAGCATGAAAACATGTTTATATATATTTATATATATACATTACCGTGAATTTGAGGAGCAAACATGTGGTAGTTAAAGGAAAATAATTATCTAGTAACCATACTTTATAATATAATATTAAAACTTTGTGAAATGAAGATATTATAACAAAAGAAGAGTAAGGAAATGAAATACAACAAATTAAACTAAAATCTCTCTCACAACCAAAACCTACACTATACATATTATTCTTAAACACACACATTCAACTGATTCCCTAAAATTTCTAAACCAAAGACCATGGTGATAGAATTAATCGTCTAGTTTTCTACTAATATAAATCTCATATGAATATGCATGCTCATGAAAATTTATAATCATAATTTATTGAAAATCTAGAAAGATTTACCTCCGAAACCGAAACCGAATTCTCGTACGAGGCTTAAGGAAAAGAAAATGAGATTCTTTACTAGAGAAATTTGAAAGATTATTCTTGATGTGTAGTTGGGAAGAAAATGAAAAACCATATCTAGGTTTTTATAAAAGAAATATTTGGCCAAACATTAATTGGATTAAGCGTTACACATCCACACTTATGTAGAAATTTAAGGGACTTTAATATAAATTTAAGGGAATTTAATATAAATGACCATTACTAATATTCCTATTAGATTCATAGTTATAAATAAATAAATCATTTAAAAGAATAGAGTAAATCATGGTTCTAACCAAAAATGATGCAACACGCGTATGGTTTAGAAACTAAAGAAACTAAATACTTATATTTCTATAATTAACAAATAAAATTTTACTTTAAAATTCTAAGGGCGCAACTTTGACTTACTTAAATCTCTATATTCAAAATATATAAATATTAACACATAAGGGAAATAATCTAAATATTTGAGAGACTCTTTAAAAATGATTTGAGAATTTGAGATTTGAGATGTGGTGTACATATGGATGCTAAGTTTTGCTTTTAAACAAAAACTCCCCATTAATCCTCTTAATTTCTCCAAAACGTTACAAATCAATACATTAAAAAGAAAAAAAATTATTTAATGCAAAATAAATCACCTTAATAAATACTATTTATGCAAAATTTATTTGCAAAATAAATCACCTTAATAAATAGTATTTATGCACAATATATATTCCAAAAATAAAAATATGAAATGCATACTCAACATGATACATTTTTTTTTAAATCATAATAATAATAGTAAACCACATAAAATCACTTTATAATATAACCACTTTTGGACGGGTTGTGACACTCCTTTGGCCCACTTTCCAGATCGGGCGTATCACCAACACAAGCTCCCAAAATTATTTTGCGATGATTGTGTTTCAACCAAAATTACAAACAATTTGGTGAAACCGTCTATATGCTATTTATTCAACCAATCAGTAAGTCTATATCCTTTTTTCTTGTTTCCCTTGGCTTAAATTGTATTTACATGCTCTTTTAGTTCATTTAATTGATTAAATTCAATCTTTGGTTAGGCATAACATGATTTTTGCTCCTTTCAGTGGTAATGATAATTAGGGTAAATATGTTACCTTTGGTGCTGGATTGTTGACTGGTGAGGATGAGCTTTCATATGCGTGGCTTCTGGAGAAGTTCTTGAAATGCATGGATAACAAAAGTCCACAACTGTTGATAACGAACCATGACACGTAGTTGATAAATCCAGTACCAAAAGTATTACTACAGACACGATACAGATTCTGCATGTGGCATATTATACTCAAAGTTGTTGATAAGCTGCCTCATTCTTGAAGAGGGAATGGGTTATTTACTAAGAAATTCAATGCTTTGGTGTAGTATGAAGTGATTGAGCTTGCTGAGTTTGAACAAAGATGGAATGCAATTATGTTTGAGTTTGATTTGACTGACAACGAGTAGTTTGGGACCATGTTTAAAATTCGAAGAAAATGGATTCCCGCTTATTTTCGAGACAAACCAGTGGATTTTCAAGACTACTTGTTTATAGGAATCAGAGAACAACTTCCGAATGTTCTTAAACAAGCATGCTGATTTCATAAGACCTTTTATGCATTTCCTTATTGCCATTGATGCTCAAAGACTCACTCACGTTTTGGAGAGATGCAATGATGTAAAGACTTTCCCGAGTTGGTCACAATGCTGCCTATTGAGAAGTATATTGCGGAGTTCTACACTTTTGCAAAATAAAAGAAGTGCAAACATAAATAGTTACTGGTGTGAATTCTTGTTGTATGCAGGGGCAGAACCAGGATTTATAGATTGGGGGGGCGAGACTTATCCGGGGTTTGGGGCCGGAGCCCCCGAAAAAATTTTAGACTAAAGATAATGTAACAATGAGTATGAGGAAGTCAAAAGTACTTATAACTTATACAAAGGACAAAAATAATGAGTCTAAAATGATATACAAAAATCATAAAAACAACAAAAATAGCGAGTCTAAAATTATAATATATGCTTTCTCATGTTATTGAACTCATCAACAATTGAGTCAATATCAAAACTCTCAGCAATTTCATTATCAATGCTCATTATCATAGAACCAAGTAGAAAATCATCTTCCATTTTATTCCTTATTCTTGTCTTTACGAGCTTCATTTTAGAAAATACTCGTTCAAATGTTGCAGTTGAAACTGGAAGAGTCAAAATAAGACAAATCAATCTGTAAGGAAAAAAAAGATAACTTCAATATATATTGAAAGTATCACTAATCACATCTATCCTCTGAAGTCTCTCTCAATTCTCCTTGTATAGGCGACAATTAATTATTTATTTCCTTTGATTTAGTTGTTGTTGGACCATTTAATTTAGTTGTTGTTTTTGTTGGGCCATAATTAAAACTTTGGATTTTCTTTTGGGCCAATAAAATTAATTATTTATTTTCAGGCCCAATAAATTGAACTAATATATTTTTAAATTCGCTTCAATATATTAAATTTTCGTAAAATACGAGGTGCGAAAATACTTTTTTCATAAAATTTACACATGAATTTATGCATCGACACGAAAAATGGGGGGTGCGGTCGCACCCACCCGCACCCCCTGGTACCGCCCCTGGTTATATGGTGAAGATGAATACTATTGCAGACACTACTATCTTTGAGGTGGGTGATATTTTATTGATGGTAAGTTCACTCTAGTCCACAACAAATCTGATAGTAGTATTACATGTGGGTGCAACCTCTTTTGTAGGAAAGGTTTGTTTTGCAGACACATATTGTTTGTTTTGAAGAACTTGAGGGTAGAATCCATTCCAATTAGATACTTGTTTCATTGTTGGTTTAAGTATGCATGCTTCGAAGATGAGTTTATAAGCATGGGTCATAATCCACAAGTCAGAGTTTAGGAGGGATAAGAGGGAGTTGTACTATGAGAGATAAATGCATAGGGTTGGTTGAGGACAATCAAGGGATGATGGTTGATTTGTTCTTGGACTTTGAATTCTTCACAAGCCCGAATCTCCATGATGTTGAGGTGTTGCCCATGAAGGTCTCCATATGCCACATGGTAAAAATATTGTTGTACATTTTTCGCTTGTTAACCCACTTTACATGAACGATATTTGCTAGGGCATTCTCCAAGCTCGTACTTTTTGTCGACATATCATTTATGAGAAGCCACTCCACAAGGTAATTTCTCTAAACTTTTGTCAATACAAATTACTAGCCAATGGTTGGAAAAATATGAACTAACTCACATAGTGCAGTCAGCTTACCAATAAATTTGTTTGAGCCTTGTATTTGTCAATTGATAAACTTGATGCATCCTCATTTCTGCTATCCAATACACGGATCTCCGCACTCTTCACATTGAATGATATGGCATAGTAGTGTTTACTACTTGTGTGAATATGAACTGCATAATCAGTTAAAACAAAATAAATGGCATGGAAACTTAAGAACTTGGGATTTCTAACCTTGATATATTGTAGTAAATCAGAAATCTAATAACACTTTATTTTCAGGAGAGAAGGGTTCTCAAAGAATCAATCATGTATAAAATTGCCGACCCCCTTGTTCGCCAAAGTGAAAATGCAAGTAAGTTGCAAAGCAAACTTGTCAATGATATTCAAGTAAACCACTTATTACCCAAGTTGCAAAATGAGACATGATATGTATCACAAACAAGCTTACAAAAGTTATAAAATGGAGTATGGTATATATTTCTTAGACTCCAAGAGGTCGAGAAGGTCGAGAAAAACCAAAATCAGCAGCTTCGACAACACTACAAAGTACTAATAAACATCATAAGCTAAATCAAATAAGTAGTGCCCATGCAAAGGTTAGAGAAGTTCAGGAAACTCAACTCTCCAATTCCTAAACAGAGTGTTTCAGTAAGACATCAATAAAATTGCCTAATAAATTGTTTCAGTGTGCTCTGTCCAAAAACTTGCTAAGCAAATAATTTCAATCCAATTGTTTACTATTTTCAATACAAGTTTTTAACTGCAATAAGGCTATCTAGGGAGAATGGCTGTCGAAAAAAATGCACATTCTATTAACACCATGCCTACTTTTCATCAACTCATACCATTTTTCCATTAAATGTGCAACCGGTTTTTAAAGGAAGGTGCATAAATAAATAAATATAACATACAGTATAAAAGTATGGTTAATTAATTAATATGTAGTCAATCTTGATCAATTTTCTGTATGATAACTGAGCACTTATGCAATAATGCTTCACAGAATTTCGAACGGACAATAGGATCCACAACGGCTTTTTGTTGTGCTAATGACTACATTTTAAAGTAAACAACCTATTATGACTTGAAATAATTTTTGGAGACAAACTTACAGTGAAAAATGGGCTTGGAAATGGCGAAGTATGTACAACAAATTAATAAAACTGACGATTGTGCATAGAATAAATCAGCATATGAACTTTCACCAAAACCCCAAGAACTAGGATTTGAAATTTATATGAATTATAAAATAAAATTATCTCCTTCTCTGTGGTGCAAAGCGTAGTGCTTCCGCGACCCAAGACCACCATCTCTGTCGCGCCGTGGTGCTTCCGGAAGCACCGCCTTGTCTCCGAACCCCACACAACCAAACTATCAGCAGGGATTTTGGTCCCTAGTAGTGCTTTCAATATGTCCCCAGGCTGAATCAGCAAACTATCAATTTCTCTTTCTCCTATAGCTTTTCCACCTGCTGCAATCGAGTGTAATTGTTCTCTATCTCATCTCACCACCAGAGAAAGCAATAACAAAATTCTATTATGTTATAAATAGCTGTGCCTAAGTAGAGTAAATCATGAAAAAAAAAGACTATTGAGTATTGTGTATTAAACAATAAATATTATTAAAATCCTGCAAGAAACTTACAGCAGAGGATAAAGCTGGTTGCCTGGTTCTGTGCCTCGACATGTTTTAGTCTTCTTGCAGCAGCAGCAGATAATGTTATACTCGAAGAAATATGGTTGTCCAGCTGTTCCGGCTTGATGAACTGCAACATATGCCAGAACCAAAAAGATGATAGAATGCAATAGCAATTCATTGCAATTCTGAAGGTGTACCATTTAAACAGGCAGCCAACACACACTGTCGAACACTAATCTATTTGTTGATACAAAACTAACCTTACATTTTATCAGGTACAACTTTCTTAATCGTCTCCACAAGATCATTATCTATCTAATGTTCTTGCTTTGCCTTTATCAAAACATTGTATGTCACTCCATTAGGTGTGCACCCATTTTCCTTCATATCTTGAAGCAAATGTATTGCCTCCTCCGTCAGTCCATGTTCACAGAGTGAGCAAATAATGGTGGTATATGTTTGAACATCAGGTCGAAAACCTTTGGAAGGAAGTTGATAAAAAATTTCTCTTGCAAGGTCAAGTCTTCCTTCTTGACACAACCCATTGATAAGGGTAGTATATGTGACTATATCAACATTAAATCCTTTCTCTTCCATTACCCGTACTAATGAAATTGCATGATCGACCTTATGAGCCTTGCACAAGCCATACAACAAGGTAGTATAAGTAAATACATCAAGGTGCACTCGCTGAGCTTTCATGTAATTGAAGAGCTTCCAACCATCGTCAAATCTGCCATCACAAAATAACCCATGTATCATGGTGGTATATGTACAAGTTGTATGTTTTAGACCTTTACAGGGAGCTTCCAGAAAGATGCGCCAAGCCTCATCTACGTTTTCGTTCTTGCAATATCCGTTGATCAAACTGCCATAGCTAATGATATCCAGCTTAATCCCTTTGTCTGCTAGGGAATCAAGCAACTCTTTTGCTTTATCCATTTGCCCTTGCTCGCAGTACCCATCTATCAATGAAGTGTAAATATAAATGTTAGGACTAACATTTTGCTGCAACATAATTTCCACAAGATCCTCCGCCTCCTTCACCTTCCCTTTCTTGCAAAGCATGTTCACCAATACACCAAAAGTGAGAACATTCAAAGACACCTTCTCGTCGATCATTTTGTAAAGCAAGTCTTGCATGTCTTTCCATCTACCAGTATGACACAACCCATGAATCAATGAGGTATATGTGATAACATCCGGCATAATACACCTATCAGTCATTTTCTGGAACAGCTGTATAGCATCTTCAATCATTCCACCCTTGCATAAACTATCAATGACTGCACTGTAAGCATAGACATTAGCACTGCAGCCCGCTTTCACCAATATCTCAAGATAATCATAAGCTGCAGGAGCATTTCCCGCTTTGCAGAGCCCGTGAGTTAGATAAGCAATCATATATTCATTAGGCTCAAAGAGTTTATGATCTAACACCTTTATAATCAGTTTTTCCGCCTCAACTACCTTATCATCTGAAAATAAACCTTTGATGAGAGTAGTAAAAGTCACATTGTTCGGTTTGTAGCCAAGCTTGAAGAAGCTTCCCAATAAAGCAAACCCAAAGTCTACCCGATTCAGATGGCAGTAACAATTCATCGCAATACTAAAGGTATAATTGTTTACAGGGGCACCCTTTTGACGCATTTCGTCGAACATTGACAGGGCAAGCGTATACTGCTCCATCTTAACGATTTTACTCAACAGTTTAGCGAAGTCAGAAACAGGAGAATGCGGCCTGATAGTAATCATTTCACGAAACAATGAAACAACATCATCCACGTCGTGTATGCGATCGAAATCTGTTACGAATTTACCTTCATTATCGATGGCGTTGTGATTTGAAAGTGAGTGAGAAGATAGAGGAGCGAGACTACCCACTAAGCCTCCAATTCCCCGATGAATCGGTGCTTTTCTAATAGCCATCATCTTCTTTGCGATTTCAGATAATTTCAGTAAATTGCTTTGAGATGATTACTGAAGGCATTAGGCATAGTCACCTTTCTCTTTTTTATTTGTGTAATTGTCATTTGACATTATTATCCTCACATTTATTGAAATCAAAGTTTAACTTGGGATCTAAATTCGTAAAAGTCAATAATAGTCATGTAAAATTAAATTATTTCCCAATACTTGCGGCTATGATTTTTGTGTTGAGAAATTTCTAAATTAATAAGTTATCAACGTAGGCAGTATATATATCATCAATCCATCAGTTTTGAGAACGTATGTACTTTCTAATTTTTTACGTCTTCAATAGAAATCTAATTTATATCAATAATGGAATGATCACAATTAGCACAAGTTAGACACTAATTGGACATAAAAATATCAAATATATATTTATATTCATTAAACATTTTGACCTCGATTAGACATCGGCAGTCATTTTAGGTGTGCTCATATTGGTATAATAAATACTACTAAAACTACAATCATCTCGAAATCCTAAAATTCACATAGCTAGACAATTATATAATCACTACAAGAAATTTGGCCTTCAACAACGCTTAATAGACAACAATTTTGATGAAAAATTATTATCGTATATAAGTGCTTATAGACAACGATTTTATTGCACCGTTGTCGTTTACCTATTGTCCTATGTCAAAAAATGCGCTCATAGACAACGGTTATCCGTTGTCGTAGTAAAACAATGCGCTAATAACAACGGTTTTAATAATTGTTGTCATTTATTCGTTGTTGTAAGTATAATAATGAACTTATAGACAACGGCTTTAATAATCATTGTTGTTTATCCATTGTTATATTAAAAATGCGCTCATAGACAACGATTGTAGTAAACGTTGTCATTCAATTGTTATCATCATCTAGCTATTATATACAAATTTTAACAAAATGTAAATAAAAATTCAATATATTAGTAAATTAAATCATTAATAACATAAAATTACGAAGATCGAAATCCCGACCTCAAAATCTCCCTCACCCTCTCCACCCACCTCCCCACCGCCGTCGCCATCGGAAAGACCCATGAATCACCGGCCAAACCGTCCTTTGCTAAGATGTAACTCTCGTACCGCCAATAAGATGTTTCTGCGGATCCATTTCCCTTCCAGACTCCCTTCCAGTGACAAAACCATCACCGCCTCCCCATCATCTTCTTCTTCCACGGCGGCGGATGGGTTCAGGCAAGCATCCCCGACCTCGCCACCCACAAACTTAGGGTTCATTGATCTATTTTTAGGCCTAAGATAATTAGGGAAATTAGGGCTAGGGTTACAAAATTAGGTTAATTATTTACGAATTATGTATAGAGGAAGTTGAAACTAGCTGAGAACAAGTTACTTGTTTTTATGTTCTAGTTATCTTTTCCCCAATTTTAAATGGATGAAAGATGAGAAGTTTCATTTCTCTCTTTGTTTTTGTGGAATACATGTTATGATTATAATGTAAGATTGAGTTTTCTACTAAGTTTTGTTTAAGTGGTTTTACAATGTGTATTTGACCCTTGGTTTCGGTTGTTGTGGATTTACTTTTTTTATTGGTATAATATCTGCATTGAACTTTATAGGTTTATATAATTGGTTGGTGATAGATTTCAATTCAAGTTTTACAAAAAATTGAGTGAGGTTGATTTCAACTAAGATCGAGTGTTTTTTATATTGAAGATTGTGCTAATGAGTTAAACGGATTTGGATATATGCATCTGACCAAAGTATTTAGACAGAATTCTATCCAACTTTTTATCAAGCCGACATCACGAAGTGTCATTTTAAACAAATGTTCATACAGTATGTCCAAAAAACTTCTTAATACCCCACCAGAATGATGTGTTAATGGTAATATTTTATTCACAAGTTTCACTCTCACAAATGCCGTAAGTGTGACGTAGCCAGGATTTTCGATAAGGAATGACATAAAGCATATGGAAAAAAAATATATTATCACGGATTATTAGACTAAAACTTCGATATATCACGACTTATGTAATTTGAACTATCGAATATTAATCAATTAATCGGTCTTAATAATTCAAAAAAAAACCATAAAAGAAAATAATAATCTAATGAATTTTCAAAAGCCGTAAAAAAGTACTTCATTAAAGCTTCCAAATAGTATTTGCTTCATTGAAGCTTTTTTTAGGACAAAAAAAGAAAATGAGCGATTAACGAATGAAATTTGTTAAACTAACTGGAGAGTTTATAGCTTGATATTTGTGTTCTTAGTTTACCTATGGAACCTTTGGGCATTTAAACCGAAACAAGAAAACTCAAAAGAAAAATCGTATAAACATGCTAATAAAAAATGACTTTCTCATTTAATGTAAGATTAATTTATTTTGTGGAATTTTGTTGTTTAATCAAGAATATATATATAAGTAGATCGAATATTATAAAAATTACAAGGATTATATTTGATAATTCAAAACCAAAAAACAAGGGATGGCACTTGTCATTCCTTGCCTCTACATGGCTCCGTCCATGTGAGCATAGAAGTGTTCAAATCCTACCGATCCATACATAGGTAGTCCATCTTGTCTGCATCTAACTATAAAAAAGAAAATGATAAATTCCATTAAATTATCAAAGTTTATCTCGTTTCTTGAAATTTTAAATTTGTAGTCACAAATTACAGATTTGTCTTACTGATTATAAATCTTGGATTTATCTTTAGTTTGTGAGCTTGATTACCTGCATTTAGAATGAGCTTGATTACATTCATTTAGCCTGATTCAATTAAATATTATGTGAGTTTGGAGGTAGTGTGCAATAAAAACGATAGGATTTCAAAATCTTCAATACTTTACAGATTGTTAGTTAGTTACTCACTTGTTTAAGATTATAATCATTTCATTTATTTTACACGATATATATATACTACTAATAGCTAATACTACCAGCTACTATTATTTTGATATATATATATATATATATATATATATATATATATATAGGGATGTCCTCTCCTCTAGTACATAAGACAAGCCCAAGTTATCAGAAATGTCAACGTTAAATCATTGAAAACCTATGTTGCACGGACACTCCGAAAAAACCCGTCGTACTGTGTCGGACACGTGTCGGACACGGACACGCCCCGACACGCACCCGACACGTGTCCGACACGGCAAAAACGTGTCCATAAAAAAAACGAGACACGTTTCCGGACACGGCGATTTGTGTGTCCGACACGGAACGAACACGGCGATTTGTGTATCCGACACGGCACGGACAAGGTTTTTTTTTTTTTTTTGATACGTGGAACCCGCAGCCGCTACCATCGGTGCACACTGGGTAAACCCCGCTCCTTGTGCAGTAGTCTGCAAACCACACAGGAGAGTTCAATTACCCTAGGCTAATCATAGGTGACAGACTCCACAAAGTTGCTTCCAGTAGGATTTGAACTCAGGACCTATCGGTCCTGGGCTTACCCACCTTCACCAACTTTGTCATCCCAATGGGACAACGGACACGTTTTTTTATTTAGTCTTGTAGTGGACACAGTTGAATGGATCATGTAGTTATAAATTAGTTAAAAATAAATAAATATAAAATTAAATAAGTAAAGGGATAGTGGAACACATATATATAATTAGTAATAAGTAAATAAATATATAATTAAATATTACTTACCTTACATTAGTAATAAGTAAATAAATATATAATTAAATAATTAAATATTACTTACCTTACTAATGTATTTAGATTATCTACATATTTTAGTATTTTACCTTTTTATGCTATGGTTATCTACTTATGAATTATGACTATGTCGTTTGAGTTGATCATTTGAACTATGAGTTTGATATTGAAAAACTTGACTTGATCATTTTTAAATTTTATATATATATATATATATATATATATATATATATATATATATATTTTAATAATTTAATATTTTTTATATTAGCGCCCGTATCGTGTCCTAAATTTTTCAAAAAATGTCGTGTCCCGTGTCCCGTGTCCCGTGTCCGTATCGTACCATGTCCCGTGTCCGTGTCCGTGCAACCTAATTGAAAACGCTTCGGCATTCTAGTCGCTTCTACGTTATATAACACGTGTACGATTTTGTCTCAACTTTCCACCTATCTTCGAGAGAAGATCCTCTAACCCAATGGGTGTCCCATTGGGTGTCCCACTAATAAGGTGGGAACAAGTGTAGGTGTGTGATAATTTGATGGCCCACCAATGCACGCGTGGCGCCGCGTAATTGGTGGGCCACCTAATGGGATACCCAAAAATGGGATAGAGGATCCTCTCTCCCTATCTTCACGCTCTATTAAAGCTCCACGGACCACGCCGTGCAATCTGTGAACAGTTTGGATTCTTTTTATGGTTCTACACAAAACGACCGGGACATCGTTTTCTTAAAAAAAAAAAGAGAGGAAGAAGAAATGGCTGTCATGAACCCAGAAGAAGAGGGCGTCTACGATAAACAATGCAATTATTTATATTTTATCCGCCTCTGAAGAAACATTTTCATACGCAATAAAATATTAATTCGCCACCTGTAGCTGTGTTTCTCTATCTTTGGCGATCATCATCCGCTTGAAGAAACTCGTTTCTTTGTCTCCATTTTGGTGTACACTTCAACATGATGTGGAAATTGTTGACGCAATTGTTTTTTTAGAATTTGCAGTAGCAAAATGGAGGGAGAAGTTGCAGAGATTTTTTTGCCTAAGAACAAATCGATATCGCCTCGAGATTCATCAAATGGAGGTGAATTTGAGATGAAGAGTAACGGGTCGGGTCTAAAGTGGGTCTTTCTTGATTATTCAAGCATATGGAGAGCCGGGCTATCTTGGTCCATCTTTCTTTTGCTGAATATTGGCGTCCCACTCGTATCCCACTTTGTGTTTTCTTGTTCTGATTGTGATCCCATCCATCAGAGGCCATTTGATGCAATAACTCAGTTGTCTCTCTCTCTATTTGCCTCCATCTCATTTCTTAGCATCTCTTCTTTCGCAAGGAATTACGGTCTTCGTAGGTTTCTGTTCCTAAATAAGTTGTCTGAAGACAGTGAGAAGGTCAGGCAAGGCTACACTCAGCACCTTCATGTAAGTTTTGTTCTTGGCTCTGTTTCTTTTTTCAAATTTTGTGCTTGATAACATTTTCTTGGGGGGGCTTCAATTAGAACAATGCAAAGGGATTTTCTAATTCTTGTTTCCGTTCAATGTTTAATCTCAAATCAGTATAGCATTATTATTTAGGTATTCTAATTGCAGTAAAAGGCTACTGATATGGAGTGATATCTTTGTGCAGAGATCGATGACGCTCCTTTCAGCCTTCGTTCTCCCTTGTCTCGTAGCAGATTGCGCGTACAAAGTATGGTGGTTCAGCACAGGAGGAAATCAAATTCCTTACTTGTGCAACGCCTACTTGAGCAAACTCATTGTCTGCATACTCTTGGTCTGCTCATGGCTATACCGCATTTCAATCTGTTTCCTCGTCTGCCTCCTCTTCCGCCTCACTTGTTATCTCCAACTCCTAAGACTGGATGACTTTGCTCGTGTCTTTGAAAAACAGTCCCATGTGTCTGCTATCCTGCTTGAACATCTCAGCATCAGAAGAAACCTTCGAGTCATAAGCCACCGGTTTAGGCTCTTTATTCTCTCCACTTTGATCCTTGTCACAATAAGCCAATTCGCTTCCTTGTTAGTCACAACTGTACCGAGCTCCAATGTCAATATAGCCACGGCTGGGGAACTCGCGGTAATTCTATTCTTCATTAAAAGTGTGCAAAGTAGAATGAAAAGATTAGTTGGATGTAACACGATGTGTTATTTTGCAGCTGTGTTCGATGACTCTGGTAACGGGGCTGTTGATCTGCTTACGGAGTGCAGCGAAGATCACGCACAAAGCACACGCGGTTACATCACTAGCAGCTAAATGGCATGCATGTGCCACGATCGACTCATTTGATGGGTTGGATGAAACTCCTTCGGCTCAGATTGAATCGGCTCGTGTAGCGCCTGATTGGGATACGGACAATGAAGAAGGAGACGGAGATGATGCGTTGGATAATACGAATTTGGTTCCGGTTTATGCCAATACCCTTTCTTACCAGAAGAGGCAAGCACTAGGTTAGTCTAATTCATACATATAATATATATGTGTAGTTTCGCAAAGTAATGGGTATATCTGAATGATGTAACGCAGTGACATATTTCGAGCACAACAGAGCTGGGATCACGGTGTACGGATTCAATCTGGATAGAACTTGGCTACATACAATATTTGCCATACAGCTTACCCTTACACTCTGGATCTTGAACAAGACAATTGGGATTTCCTAATTTTACTACTAATTATCTTCTGGTTTCTAATTATGGTCTAGGAGATTCCTCTAATTGTAGAGCTTCAACATCTGAAATTAAGCTTAGAATGCATGCTACATCTCTTTTCTCTTTTTCTTTCTTTTTTCTGATTGGATCTTGGGCAAAAAGTTGCAATCGATCTAAATCGAACCAGTTAATCTGAAGCCACATAGCAAGACTAATGAAATTAATGACTAATAAGTAACAAGGATTTATAGTTAGAAATGCCGATAGTTTGATGTTGTACAAAAATATAATCCTTGTTGGTTCCTTAATTAACATACAACTAGTACAAATCGAGTTCAAACAAAGAAGACAGAATCCAGAGCGCCGCCTACTACTGCTACTCTAGATTTATGGCATTGGTGGAGCTGGCATACTACTGCTACTCTAGATTTATGGCATTGGTGGAGCTGGCATGGGTGCATCAGCAACCACGGGGGTAGGTGTATCGGGAACCACGGGCATGGGTGTATCTGGAACCACCGGCGGAATAGGAAACCACACCGGTGGAAGGGGAAAATTAATGGGCGGAAGAGGGGGGAAGTTAAATGGCGGGAAAGAAAATATGGGCGGCAGAAACGAATCAAGCATGGCGCTGCTCGACGAAGTACTGCACCACAAATTAAATCAATCGATTCAGTCATCAATATAAATCTAGTTTTACAAAATCCCCAAAAGACAAAGAATGAGAATGTCTTACAGGCAGCTGACGAGAGGCGTGAAGGCAGGGAGGTTGCAGAGAGAGGGAATCTCCTGAGCTTTGGATGGGAGAAAGCCTTGAGTGAAGGGAGGCAGGCATTTGCACAAACTTCTAACGTCGCCCAAACGAAGCAGATTTTCAGCAGCATTGCAGCAGCTACTCTCAGGTGGGGTAGGGCTAGAATCTTTGAGGAATCCCGAGCATGAAGAAATAGTAGAACCCACGAGGTTACAATCGATTGCTTTAGTATGCATCACTGATGCTACAAAAAACATCAACACTAACATAATTTGACAACTACCCATGATGTCTGATTTTGAAGAATCCTTGAATGTGTGTGTTTTGGTCTTGAGGACTGCTGCATATTTATACTGCGTCATGGCCATTTATCATCACTTCATATTGAGCAAATTTGGTATGTGGGAAGTGAGAATTAATGCATTAATTGGTTGGGATTACTCATAGAGTCGTACTCATAATATTATTACCTGTAATTGTTTCAAATTACAAATAATTTACAAATCTGACGACAGCACGCATTTAATGTTAATTAAGGTTGGTCTGAAGAAAGGAATAGTTATCTCGTAATTAATTTTAAATTGTTGATGAAATATTGGTATAATGCATTCATTATGTCGATTTATTTTGGATTGACATATTTGAAATGTAAGAAAATTTAAGTTGGGGCTTGAGAAGTAGAGTATTGATTAGTAGGCACATTTATAATGAGCATATAATTTTATTTGGATTTGTGGCCATTTATATGTGATATGAATTACATAAGGTGTGAACTAGAGTTACTCTTTGTTCAATAACCAAGATTAGGATGAGACGGGTGGCGTGCTTCACATGAGAACTAAGTAAGACATATAGTTATATGAGATGATGAGAATTAAAAATTTATCTAGATCATGAATTTGGATTTGATATTTGGTCATATTTCGATATAAATCATTAAAATATTACTAATTTATAATATTTTAAATATAAATTTGTAAATTGAAACTATCCACCATACATATTCGGTTTTGAAAGAGATAAATTTTACCGAAACTTCTTCAACTAAATCAGGACCGATAATTTTGTTTAAGATCAACCGATTCATTGTGAAATTAGATTGTCCCAGTCCAGTATTCTAATCCAGATCTCCATATACATATATATATATATATATATATATATATATATATGAGATGGATCTTTTAGGAACACTCTCTTAACGAAAGAACTAGGAATACATCTTATCCTTTCATTTTGAAGATGTGTGGCCAAGATTAAAAGAGATATTTTAAAGTTTAAATACATTATTTCATTTCATTAAGGGTATAAAAGTCATTTACCTTTTTATTTTAACTTTTTTAATGTACAACTCATGTCGTGATTTATTTGCTATCATCTCACAAACTGATTTTATAATATTATTTAAACTTTAACTTATTCTTTTAATTTATTACAACGTAATTTTTCAATTTTCTTAATTGAAATCATAAGTGGAAATTTCAACCTATCAACTTGAACAATTTTCTTCATTTTCGGTTTAATTTCGATTCTTTTTTTCACAATTCGTTGTTCAAAGAACATCATGCCATATGAATATCATTTCTAAATAAAAATGCGTATAATTTTGAACAAAAGTGCATACTGTATTGAATAAAAATGCATACAGTATCGAACTAAGTGCATAAAAACTGAATTAAAGTGCATACAATTCTTGCACAAAAGTGCATACAACTTTCACTTCATCGAGCCCAGATTTGTGTGGATCTGGAGTGACATATCTACACTAAAGTGGTTTGTACCAATTCAGAAAAAAAAATAATAAAAAAAAATTTAGCGAATAACGAAGCAAACTGGAGAAGAAAGCAGCCAAATACCACTCAAAATTTGATTCCATTTAACTTTTGAATAAAATTGCATACAGTTTTAAATGAAGTGCATACAAATTCGAATAACAGTGCATAAAAATCGTGAACAAAAAGAACACACAATTTCCAGTTCGTCGAACTCGAATCTCTGCAAATACCTACAGATCTCGGCGGCAACAATGCAGAAATAGGTAGATCTCTACAGATCACGGCGGCAACAACGTTGGAATGGTCGGATCACTGAAGATCTCTAGAAATCGCGGCACCGATGTAGATGATGGCAGGATCTGTAGAGATGAGAGAGAGAAATAAGAGAGAAGAGAGACGACCAATAAATTTGGTGCATTCAGCAGATCTGAACAATGGCGCCGGTTTGACGTTGATAAACGGCGATGCGGCGGTAGAGAGGCGACAAGAGTTGGCAGCCGATCTAGGTTTTTGGTGCCCGATTTTGCTGGAGAGGAGAGAAGATGTGATAGAGGAGAGAGAGAGAGAGATAATGAAGTGGGATATTGAAGATATACGTACATTTATTTACTTCTTTTTCAACATTGAACAATTTCTACCAATTTTGTCCTTACTACATCATATATAATTTGAGCTCTCCTTTTTTATTTATAAGTCAATAATTGATCTATACCATACATTTAATAAAATGAAGGGTTAGATCTTGTTCCTAATTCTTTCATTAAGCTAGTGTTCCTTATATATATAGGGAATGGATCATATGAGAAGGCATCTTAAAATAAGAAATAGGAAGGAATCCTAGCCTTTCATTTTTATAAATCTATGATCATGATTAATTTGAATATAAATTTTTATTTATTACTTTATTATTCATTAACATATCATTAAGGGTATTAATGTCCATTTACTTTCTTTTATTTATGTAACTATTTCTAAAGTTAATCCTAATTTTCATCATTTCCTTTTTTGAGTAATTGATTCTCTTTCCAAAAGAACAAACTTAATTTCCATATCAAATAAAATTTAGATCTAATTTGAGTTTAAAATTTTGAATTTAGAGATTGTTTGCGCATTTTCATTTCCTAAATAACCATTCTATCTCTTTTCTCGTTTGATTAATTTCCTGAATACGTTAATATAATTATATAATGACACTTTTAGAGTAAATATGCATAAATTTTCATATAATTATGCATAATATTATTCATTTATATGCATTCAATTAAAGTATCAGGTCATAATTACATTATTCTAGAAAGTGTGAATTAACATTTCAGTTAATCAAAGTCTAAATATGCATGAACTTAAACATAATTATGCATTATACTATTCATTTGTATGCATTAAATATTGTTAAATTTTTTTTGTATTATATAATGTAATTATTAGTGCTAAATATGCATATATTTTCAAATAACTATGCATAATACTATTCATTTATATACATTCAATTAAAGTATTATATCTCAATTACATTGTTGTAGAAAAAGTGAATTAATATTTCGGTTGATAAAGTCTAAATATGCATGAACTTAAACATAATTATGCATAATACTATTCTTTTATATGCATTAAATATTGTGATTTTTTTTGTATTACATAATGTAATTATTAGTGCTAAATATGCATATATTTTCAAATAATTATGCATAATACTATTCATTTATATGCATTCAATTAAACTATTAGATCACAATTACATTTTTGTTCATCAATGTCTAAATATGCATGAACTTAAACATAATTATGCATGATACTATTCATGTATATACATTAAATATTGTGAATTTTTTTGTATCACATAATGTACTAGTGCTAAACTAGATAATATGCACAATTATTTCATTTGATATGCATATTTAAACACATATGTTTTAATATATTCAATGTAATTATTATGCATAATGTCATTCATATGAAAACATAATATTTTTTACTTAAGAAAATTAATTGTATTAGGAATTCAAAATCTGGTCCAAAATCTTCTATAAATCATTTTTTGGAAAAACATTAAATTCTAATTATTTCTCTCCAAAGGTTTCCTTATTTGGGGGAGGAGT
This sequence comes from Lavandula angustifolia, assembly GCA_028984105.1. Lineage (NCBI taxonomy): Eukaryota > Viridiplantae > Streptophyta > Magnoliopsida > Lamiales > Lamiaceae > Lavandula > Lavandula angustifolia. The sequence goes on along the minus strand of CM054818.1, from coordinate 15,639,675 downwards.
TATGAAAGGTTTTAAATATGCATATTTTTTATGCCCAAATTGTCATTTTCTTAATATTACTTTTTACAAAAATTAAAAACTAATATTAATCTTAACCATTCATTAGATAAGAATCTATGGTTATAAATCCTTCTTATTTCTTATCTTAAGCTTCCTTCTTACAGGATCCACACCCCATATATATATATATATATATATATATATATATATGGAATGGATATTTTAAAAACCACAATCTTAGATAAAAATTAAGAACTAATCATAGCTTTTATTTTTTTTAATCAATGGGCACATATTTTTTTTCCTTATTTAGCTTTTATTTTTAATTCAAAAAAAGAGAAAATAAATTTCACTAACGATAAGTACGTCTTTTTACACTTTATGTTTTGAAATTAAATCAAACACCTACACTTACCTCATGTGGCGGCGGCGGTGGTCGGCAGCAGACGATGATCCGCCGAAAAATCTGTTGGAAAATACAATTTTCTTATGCATAATACGGTGTAGGTTTATGCATAATTACGAGCATTTTTATGCATAAAATTGTTTGTTATGTGGATGTTATGTTATACAATAAAAGTATGTTTTATGCATATTATAGTATTTGTTTATGCGTAAGCCCGAATAATTTTATGCATAAAATTGTCTGTTATGTAGATATTATGTTATACAATAAAAATAAGTTTTATGTATATTACAGTATTTGTTTATGTATAAGGCCAAAACATTTTATGCATAGACTAATATATTATAGTATTAGTTCGTGCATAATTCGGTGCATTTTTATGCATAACATTGTCTGTGATTTTACAAATATAACTCATCATAATTATAATATACTACCTAGCTCTCCTTCTCTCTCTAGCTAGCGATTGTGGTGGTCGGTAGCGGCAATGCGACGATGGCGGAGGTCGGCGGCGGCGGGAGGTGGTAGGTTTATAGGGGTTTTCTCATTTTTGTATTTCCACAATTTAATTATTAAATTATTATTTGCCATTTTACCCTTTTCCTATTTTTATGAATTAATTAAATCAAATAGATTCTACATCATTGATCAAATGAAGATCTATAACCTTTATTGGTTCTTAGTTTTTATCTAAGGGATGATTCTTAGTAGAATCATGCCATATATAGAGAGAGAGAGGGGAGATATCATATGAGAACAAACCTTATAGTGAGAACTAAGAACATAATATTAATGTTGGATTGAGTCATTGTACGCTCCAGATCTTGTCATTACTTAAAATCCCGAAATGCACCTTTAAGGCAAAAAATATGCACGAAGGTTATTTGTGTAATATTGCACAATCTAATAAATTTCTTTATCTTCCTATCTCTTGTTGTAACCACCTTATTCATTAATTAGTTATCTTTCATATTTTAATATCGTTAAATTTCGACCCGGATTTACGAGAGCAATGGTTAATATTCGGTTCTTAGTTTTATCTTTTCTTTATTTCTCCCTCATTTACTTTATGAAGACTTAGTCCGCGTATATTCGTTCTACATTTTTCAGGGAAGAGCCTTATAAATTCTACAAAGCGAACTAATTCAAATAGCGAATAGAATATCTACTTCATAACACATCTGTCTAGACCCAAATATAAAAAACATCGGATTCAAAATGCATCTCATACACCACCTCATCCAATCAAATATTATTCTACCCTCATGGAACTAGTGTCTCTGAATTTTTGGTAGCATCATCCTTGTGCAAGTTGAGTCCGTGTTGAAGAAACTCTTCACAATATTAAATTCTCGACATAGACAATTACTTCTTTCAATGCTTCTTTCTGCCTTGTGTTCACAGGCAAAAAAAATAAAATAATATTCCTATAGAGGTTGTGAAAAAAAAGTCAAAGATTGCATTAAAAAAAAAACAGTGCTGAATAATACCCTAAATCGTGCTCTAAAATTGAATTAATTGTTAATATTACTCTAACAAAGTGCAAAAATCTAAGCAACCGTGCAATCATAAAGCATAAAACATGCAGTAGAATTTATTTTATTGTGAACAATTTTAAAATTTTTAAAACTAATTTAATCTTACAAATAAATAGTACAATAAAGTAGATAAAATCTCTAAAACGTGCATAATATATAAATTTAAGTGTGCATACTTTCCATATGACTCAAACAAAATGCACAAATTATAAAAAGCGTATAACATTGCAGATAAAATTCCTAAAATGTGCATAAAAATTGAATTCATTGTACATTCATTCATTATGACTCAAAAAATTGCACAAATCATATAAATCGTGTAATAATGCAGATAAAATCCTTAAGACGTGCATAATATATGAATGAATCGCGCATACTTTCAGTAGGACTTAAAAAAAATGCATAAATCAGTTTTCTAGACACTCAAACATGAACAGTTTTTAATTTTTATCTTAAGCGTGCATTTAATTTTCTCTAGTAGTGCAGATTTGTGTATTTCTTAAAAAAAAAAGATTCCACATACTTAATTATTGAATAGTTCATAATTTTTACCTTAAGCGTGCATTTAAGTTTCCCTAAGCGTGAGTATTAAAAAAAACTTTTGCCTTAAGAGTGCATTTAATTTACTCTAATAGTGCAAATTTAAGTATTTCTAAAACATAAACTAGATTCTAGACGCTTAATTATTGAATAATTCATAATTTTTGCATTAAGAGTGCATATTATTAGTCTTAATTGTGCTTTTGTTCAACTCATAATGGTGGGAAATTATGTATTTCAAATGGTGGATTTTCCCCATTAATTGTGTATATTTTCCCCAATAATTGTGCATTTTTTCATTAATTATGCATATTTTCGACAATAATTTTGCATTTTTACCCCAAAATAGTGTCAATTGTCTATTCATACAGTAAAAAAAACCAATCACACAAAAACACGTTGAAAAAAACATATCCTTGTCCCGTAATAGTGAATTTTTAATACCAAAATTGTTCAGAATAAAGAATATAAAATCAATTACCGAAAGAATGAAACATTAGGGCATTTAAACAAGTTTCAAATCAAATTCTAGACCTAAACATGCTAATTAACATAATTTATAGAGATGAAACAATGCATATATCATTAGTACCCATAAAATTGCAAAATCAATTGGAAAATGTACATATAAGCATAACTAAAAGGTTAACAATTGAAGATACCAGACACCAATTCATTGATTCCCGATGTCAAAGACAAGTTTTTCCAACAATTCCACTTCCCTTACAAAACCGTTGCCGATGGAGATTAGTCACCGAATTCCACACCAGATTAAATCAAACTCGATGAAAACCCTTGATATTAAATTCTTCCACCATTGGAGAAACACCGATGGAGAAGATTTAGATAAAAAGGAACGTATCTTTGTTTTTATGAATGTCTGCGATATGTTTATAAGAAGGGGAAGATGAAAAACTAGGTTTTGTTTATTTTAATAATGAAATTTACCATTATGACCTTTGTGCATATTAGTATTACTGAACTGTGCAATTCGCTACAAAAACGAATCTGAACTATCAATTTCATAATCTAAAGGATGATAAATGTTCCTATTTCTCACTCTAAGGGGTGTTTCTATATGAACCCTCCCCTATATTACATGTATAACTCTATTTTCACATCCTTTTTCTTTTGCCATGCACAATGCCTCCCTTTCTCTGTGCAATCCAACACAAGAATAGATCTATCTCTCTCTTCACTCATCCATTCATCAATCACCGCCGCCGCGAGTGCTCCGCTTCTTGCTCATCCATCATCGTAGCCAAGTTGCCGATGAATCCGCATGCTTGTACAATTTCAGCGTTTTCAACGATCGGAGACTCATACGTTGCCTGATCGTCTGAAATTATACTTAGTGTTAGAAAAACGTCGTTCTACATTCTAATCGAATGAATTGTAATTCTAACAATTAGATTTTGAGTTATATTTTTCGGAATTCTACTGCTAATTTTGTGGACATTTTACATCTTTGTGATCATAGTGCCTACATAGTTGTTGTTGAGGGGCTTGATATCATATTACACTTGCTCGATTGTACTCTCTACTTGGTTATACTGGATTTGGCTATACCTTATCTTGTGGTTTTTAAATGGGATTTTCCATGTAATTCTTGGTGTTCTTGTTCCTATTGCTTATCGTTTTTTGATGAATTACATTTTGATACCTAATATGCATGTATTTCCTGTAATTTTCAAATGATATTTTTGTTCTAAACGAATGATACTTTTTTTTTCAAAACAATTTAGACTCAATAAACAAAAATTTTGTTCAAAACAATTTATACTTTTTCTAACACTTTTGCTATAAACAAATGATACTTAATAAATGACACTTTTGTTCAAAATAAATGATACTTCTTTCAGCGATAGTAAAAAACGTTCAAGATGAAAACGACACTTTTGTTTCGAAACAAATGTTACTCAACAAATGACTCGTACGTCCTTAGTAAAAAAATAATAATGATAAAAAAATGAAATTTAAGAAAATTAGAAAGTAAATTCAAAATAATAATTTTTTAAAAAAAAATATAGCATAGTAGTTTTTTGATAAATAAAAAAACTAAAAAAATAAATGAAAAAGAAAATGAAGTCGAACGCAAGACCTCCTTTGGTTGAAGAATGACTTACCATTAAGCTAATGTCATTTATGTGATAGTATTAGCACGAAATATGAATAACATATTTTGAGCACCAGATCTGCGGATCAGGGTCAGTATTGAAGCATGGATCCTTACAACCAGTTGCACGATTTTGTTTTCATGTATTTTGCAGATTCTGTCTATTTCTCTCCATCGTTGCATCATTTTCTCGACAGTGTTGTATCGATTCTACTCGTTGCATCATAACCACATTTCATATGCATCAGTATTTTATACTCTCTCCGTCCATTAGAAGCGTCATGTATTCCTTATCGAGATGTCACATTGAAAGCGTCATGTTTCTAAAAAAAAAAAAAGCAAAGAATATGTGGACAAAAACAAACCCAAAAGTTAAATAATATATACCACATCATATTATTTTTTAATCTCAATGTCCAAAAGAAACCGAACATTTCCAATAGGATGGAAGTAGTAGTATATAATTAAACGCAAAAGCTTCCTTGCACTTGTTGCACATGCAACAGGTTGCATGCGCGCGCAAGACACTAGACATAAATTCTGTTCACTATTTTATTGTAATGGTTCATAGGCTAGAGGTCAAATATTCTCCTTTTCAACTAAGAGGTCTCAGGTTTAAACCCTCCTAGCCGTATTTTTTGTTTCGTTCATTTTTTATTTAGCCTAGGTGTGTCATTTATTTTGGAAGAAAAGTGTCATTTGCTTATGAAAAAAAAGTTTTATTTGTATTTGAATAAAGTGTTATTTGTATTATTTTAAATTTTACTTGTAGTTTTTTAAATTGTTGTTTAATTTATTCTTATTTAACTTTTCTTTTTTCGAATTTTAACTAAGGATGGGCGTGTGTCATTTGCAATGAACAAAAGTGCAATTTATTTTGAAGGAAAATGTCATTTGTGGAGTATCATTTGCTTCGGAGCAAAAGTGTCATTTGTATTTGAATAAAGTGTTATTTGTAGAGTATCATTTATTTATAATCAATTTTTTTGAAAAAATGTGATTTGTTTCGAAAAAAGTGTCACTTGTTTATGAAAAAAGTGTCAATTGTTGTGAGAAATGTGTCATTTATCAAAGTGTCAATCACACTAAAGTAATGTGTCAATCAAAATTAAGGAACTTGTCACTTTAATCCAATAATTACACAATAAAATATCAAGCATCATAATAACCCGAAATATTACCCAAAGTTTCAATCATAATAAACAAAAGTGTCAATTGTCTCGAATGAGAGTGTCACATTCTCATAATGTGTCAATTACAATGAACAAAAGTGTCATTTATCTCATAGTGTCAATCACAGTGAAGTAAAGTGTCAATTAATTAAGGAATTTGTCACTTTAATCCAGTAATTATACGAAACCACCATTCAATGATTTAATCAACAAAATATGAAGCATCATAATAATCGAATGTTACCCAAACGGTCAATTGTAATATACAAAAGTGTCAATTGTCTCAAAGGAGAGTGTCACATTCTTATAATGTGTCAATTGCAACGAACAAAAGTGTTATTTATCTTAAAGTATCAATCATAGTGAAATAAAATGTCAATTATAATTAAGGAATGCGTCACTTTAATCTATTCATTTATACTACTAAAACTAAAAACTTTGTTTGATGTTCAATGAAAAAGATACCAGGGTTGAGCTCCACACCCGAACATCCTTCTATAATTTGAACGGAAAGAAGTGAATTTACTCCTTAACAGAGCAATGAAAGGTTATGTATTAAAAATGCCTTGCATTCCTCAAGGAGATAGTTAACGAAATGCATAAAAGAATACTGGTAGCTAACTTAGAATATAGATAACTCGTGCATATCAATTTTATACAGTCAATTATTCCACATCAATGCCTCGTTATTACCTGAAGAGCCTTATACAAGCAGGCTTTTGAATGAACCACTAGAAAAAGATACGAGAACAAAAGGACATATTCCACGCCTTTGTTCCTAAATGTACAAAATTGAATTCGAGCTGTCTGGCGAACTCTAAGGAGGAGTTCGAGCTGGATTCGGAGTCGAACAGGCGCATCCTAGCCACGCGCCCAGGGACGGAGGTAGGGGTGGGGCAGGGGTGGCAGTGGGCCCCCTTGAGTTAAAGATATATAGTATATACATATGTTTAATGATATGTATTTTGGTATAGTGGTAAAACTTCTTCTTAAAGATTTGGTTGGCTCGGGTTCAATTCCCTACAACTCATTTCTTTTTTCTTCTTTATTTTTCTAATTAAAATGGAAAATAACTCAGAAATCACTACTATATATGACATCTATAAACGTATACTTAGTTGGACCCCCCTAACCGAAGTTTCTGGCTCCGTCCCTGCACGCGCTGCTACATCAGTTGCGGTGCTCTGCAGAGGAAAAACGTGCCTTGCTTGCGGCGCGGCGCGTCGTACTACAACTGCCGCCCCGGCGCTCAGGCCAATTCCTACCGCCGCGGCTACAGCGCCGTAACCCACTGCAAAAGTTGAGGCGGAGAGTGCGGAGGCAGAGAGAGAGAGAGAGAGAGAGGGGTAGAGAATGAGAGATTGAGGCGGAGAACGGAATTTAGGGTAGGGTTTTAATCTTTTTTTTATTAATGGGTCAAAATTGGGTATATGGATTCTATTGCATGCGCATCAGTTCTACTTTAGTTCCATCTCATAACTATAAATATACTACAAACAAGCAAAGACACTTTAATGTGCGGACATATAAATTACTTCCCTTTCGAAAAAATATATGAGATGGATTAGTGTACATTATGATGTAGGTGCAACATGGTCCAATTCGCGAATTTTGATCTGGTTTGAACCTGGTATGACCCGATTCAATATTATTAAAAAAGAAAAAAATTAATTTAATTATACTCCCGTCGCCTCCCCTCCTCACTGCCCCCCTCTCTCTCTCTCTCCTCCTCTCTCTCTCTCTGTATCTTCCCCTCTCTCTCTTTCTCCAGTGCCCTCTCTCTCTCTCTCTCTCTCTCTCTCTCTCTCTCCCCCACCGTCATCTTTGTCTCTGCCTCCATCTCCGTCACCGTTGCTCCTCGCGCCATCGCCTCCGCTCTCCATATTTATGAAGGATTTGGATAAATTTTCTGGTTTTTACTGGTATTTTGTGATTTTTTTTCATAGTTTCTGCCTATTAATTGCTTTCTAAGTTGGTAGTTTTTGAAATCTGATATTGTAATTCGATTATTCATGTGTTTGTTCTTAGCATATTTGTATAGAATGTGATACTGGAAAATTAATTGTCACGTGAAGTAGGTTTAGTGTGAGGAATGATGGTATTTGAGGTAAATGCTGCTAATTTGAATTGCAATGTTGGAGCAAGCTGTTCGGAGTGTAACTTTTCGCACTATTGTTATCTTAGGTTGTTATTAGTAGATTTCCTAAACATGAGAATCATTTTATTTACTGAGAATTTGATTTTTTTTTTAATATGAGATCCTTGCGTTTGCTATGGACTTACTGATTAGCTAATTTATTTAAGTGTCATTTCTTGTAACATAAAGTGTTATTTGTTATGAACAATTGTGTCATTTGTTTAAAATAACTCACATAGAAAATGAATCTTTTATTCAAAACTATTGACATTTTTTTCGTTGCAATTGACACATTTATTTATTGCAAGACACTTTGAATAACATAACTGGTTACTATAATGATCATATTTTGTTGATTAAATCATTGAACGGTGGTTTCGTATGATTACTGTATTAAAGTGACATGTTCCTTAATTATAATTGACATTTTACTTCACTATGATTGACTCTCTAAGATAATTGACACTTTTGTTCGGTGCAATTGACACACTATGAGAATGTGACACTCTCTTTCGAGACAATTGACAATTTGGGTAACATTTCTGATTTTTGTGCTTTATATTTTATTGTGTGATTATTGGATTAAAGTGACACGTTCCTCAATTTTGATTGACACTTTATTTAAAGATAAATGATACATTTGTTCATTGCAATTGACACATTATGATAATGTGACACTTTCTTTCGAGACAATTAACACTTTTATTTATTACGATTGACATTTTGAGTAACATTTTTGGTTAGTATGTTTAATATTTTATTGTGTGATTATTGGATTAAAGTGACACATTCCTTAATTATAATTGATATTTTACTTCACTGTGATTGACATTATGAGATAAATGACACTTTTGTTCATTGCAATTGACACACTATGAGAATGTGACACTCTCATTCGAGACAATTGAGACTTTTGTTTATTACGATGGACACTTTGGGTAACATTTCTGGTTATTAAACTTCATATTTTATTGTGTAATTATTAGATTAAAATGACATGTTTCTTAATTATAATTGATACTTCACTTTACTATGATTGACACTCTGAGATAAATGACACATTTATTCGTTGCAATTGACACACTATGAGAATGTGACACTCTACTTCGAGACAGTTAACACTTTTGTTTATTATGATTGACACTTTGGGTAACATTTCTGGTTATTATACTTAATATTTTGTTGTGTGATTATTGGATTAAAATGACACGTCCTTAATTCTGATTGACACTTTATTTCATTGTGATTGATACTTTGAGATAAATGACACATTTGTTCGCAACAATTGACACTTTTTTCATAAACAAATGACAACTTTTTTTAAAACAAATCCCATTTTTTTTCAAAAATAATTGGTAGTCAATAAATGATACAAATGACACTTTTGTTTATTACGATTGACACTTTGAGATAAGTAACAAATGATACATTTATTCATTACAAATGACACACCTCCCATTTTCAAAAAAAATCAAAAAAAAATATTTTTTTTTTGTTTAGAACAAACGACACTTTTGTATACAACGAGTGACACGACCGTCCTTACAATAAGGGGAAAAAAACGAAAAAAATGAAAAAAAAAGAAAACGAAATAAATAAATAAATAAATGAAAAATAAAAAATAAAAAATATTTCTATGTTTGACCCGCTTTGACCTGTGTTTCATGCTGACTCAGTGGGTCAAACGTGGGCCAAAGCAGGTCAGCGGGTCAAATACAGGTCAAAATAGGTCAAAATTGGGTAATTGAAATGGAATTATGGGGATCTCATAAATTACATAAATACTACTCCCTCCGTCCAGCTATTACCGGCTCACTTTCCTAATTGAGACATTCCGCTAAAAGTGACTCAATCCTAATTTAATATCCTCTCCCTTGCTTTTTCATATTCTCTCTCCTACTTTATCATTACTTTATTTTTATCTCAGTTATCTTATCTCTCATATTTTATTATCTACCCTCTCATTATCTCACTTATTTTCTCTTTTCTACTTTATCAACTACTTCTCTTATACTTTATTATTTACTTTCTTAATAACTGTGCCTGCCGAAAAGAAATGAGACGCTAATAGCAGGACAAATGGAGTAATAGATTTGGTCATTTCATAAATTCCTTTCAATCGGATCTTTTATGGTGACTGAAATGAAGTAAATTAATTATAATCAAATTTACCATATGATAAAGTCTCAAAGATAAGTTTTCATAAATAATATACATTTTTATTATGAAATAATGTAAATTGCAAAAATTGCCATTTTAATTATTTTCCATTTAAAATAATGCATCAAATTGATACTTAACAAGAGTTGTTAGATTGAAATAGATGAATGAATAATATTTGTTCCTAGTTTTTACCTAATCCTTTGGTTCACATCTTATCAGTTCTCATGCTGAAACTTGATATAACGTATTTTTTTGATTTTATCGAGTTCAAGAAAATTTGACATGTTATTTGAGTATCAAGTAATTAAATTTGACATTCTAATTATGCACTATGGATTCTCTATCCCATTCTAATACCAGACATGAGGCATTACAGTATCAGAGAAATTAGGTCCAGGGCACGATTTTTCTCGTTGATAAAAACCACATGCTGCCCTTAATCTTTTTAGACTTTTAGACTTAAAAGTTGTTTTGAGTAGGTTATGAAAAGTAGTTTATGCTTAAAGCACTTTGAGGAAACAAACTCAATGTTTGGAAGCACTTGCTTTCGGCACGAATTCTTTATATAGAAAATCTAGAGAGTTTTCGTAAACCGCTCTAAGTCAGCTGAGACTCACAGTTTATTTCAATTGTTTTTTAGACAATATGTCCTTTAAATTATTTTTATATTCCAAAAATTACTCTGAATCCTAAGTTTAATGCATAATTTTTTATATATAATATATTACTAAATTTATATATAACACTCCCTCCGTCTCATTTGCTACATTTGTTTGTCCCACTATTTATGTCTCATTCCAAAAGTCAATATAAATGAGTGGTTCATAATCATCCGATCCCACACTTTATACATTTCCACCGCTACTTTATAACTTTCCACAACAATCTTAATCTCGGTGCCAAGTCCTTATGGGACATAAATATATAAATTATATAGTATGATGACATTGTATGAATGTAATAAATGTTTATGCAATATTTACTTTAGATTAATATATATATATATATATATATATTAATAATATTATTAATTTTAAATCAATTGTAATTGGGATCAAATATTAGGTCAACTCTTAATCAATCACTTATGTAGAAATGAAAATACTAACTACACTACATATTGTCGGTATATTATAATAGTATTATATACTTATATTTGTGAATCGGTGGAACTTGGAAAAAAAAGAAATTCTCAATTTTCTAATGTAATTTTTTTAACTTATTTAATAAATGCTCAGATTAGAGAGGTTTTCATTAAAATATCAAAATCCTAATTGATAATGAATTATGTTAGATGTATAAGTGTCAAACCACTATTTTGTTAGGATGTGACATTGTTGTTATCTTTGCTCCTAATATTGCTGCCGCCACCCTCACAAGCACTTCGGTTCTTGAACAGATGGGGAAAGGCTGAAAGAATGTTGATAAAGAGAAACATGAAAAATGAGTGAATATTGTATATTCGATTATATTTTCTCTGTCTTCCTACAAAGAAATCCAACACTTATATATACATACTAAGAAATCTTAAAAAAAGAAAATATCAATTATAAATAAATAGTGAGATAAATCAGGGATATATATCATAACCAAATCACATCAAATATATCGGAATCATGATCAAATCACATCAAATATATCGAAATATATCGGAATAATAAATGTCAACAGTCAGTTGAAGGTATCAATATCGCCTCATTCTCTAAGCGATTACTAACCAAGCTTATATTTGATTGACTGACTATTTAAGTTAGTAACCCATTACTGACTGACCTTGCTGATAATTCAAGTGTCAGTTCAGCCTTAGTACAAAGTGTTATTTCCAAATTGATTTGGAGACTGGAGTCAATCCATCGGATTTCTTTTGACCAACGATATTGAGACAACGCTAAAGGGACTGCCGATGACAACCTCTCAACTGTTAATAAAGAAGAAGAAAGAAGTGGAAATGAAAACAATAAATAAATTATAAATGTAAAATTATATGTTCGACTTTAAACCCCAAAATGCTAAGAAAATCACATTTTAACAATACTGATTAAGAATTTATTTTTATGCATTAATAATAGCCAGAACTAGAGGTGCCATTTTCACTTACTGATACACGTTTCTCGAACAAAGTAGTTCTAAATAGAGCTAAACTTTTTGTCCATCTCTCTTTTGTTTCTTTTCTTCTTTTTCTTCTTCTAATTGGATTTTGGGTAGGGATGAACATGGCTCAATTAAACGCCCATTTAGCATATAAAATTCGATCATATAGTTGTCAATCGATTCAATTAATCGTAAAAAAAAATAAAAAAATAAAAATCAATAACTGTGGTCAAGATTAACTAACAACTGGTTGTATTAATCAATTATTGAATAATTAATCATAATGAAAAATAATCATTTTAAATTTTTTTAGTCATGACTCAATGGCAGCAAAACCTTATTTAAATGAATTTTAATTTTTTGTTCAAGACAATACCTCTTAGAATTACAATGTTGGAAAATACAAAGATCAAGCTAAATTCCATAAATAAATAAACTAAAGCTGAGAGAGGGAAACTGGGAGAGAGGAAATGCTCAACTGCCGGACGGCGGCACGACAATGAACAACAAAATATAAGAAAGTAGATAAAGTAGGTAAGAGAAATGATAAAGTAGGTGAGAGAAATAATAAAATATGATAAAGTAGGTGAGAGAAATGATAAAGTATGTGAGAGAAAATAATTAATATAATTAAAGTAGATAAAGTAGGTGAGAGAAATGATAAAATATGATAAAGTTATTTCCTTTTTTGGAAACGTGTCGTTTTCTGTGGGACGGCCCGAAAAGGAAAACGTGTCGTTTCCAGTGGGACGGAGGGAGTATAATATAATTTACTTTTAGGTTAAACAATTAATCAGAGATATAGTAATCTTATTTTTTAGGAATAAATAATTAATTAATGAGTGCCGATTTGTTAGGTTAACCGTTGGTTTTTTAAAGACGAAAACAAAAGCGAACAGATTATTGTTGTTTCTAAAATTAAAACAACAATAATCTGCGAGCCATTGGAGAGCCAATAAAATGAAGGCCCAAATAGGGTCTATCGGCTTAGAAGGACGTGGCCCAATGTACAAAGAGGCATAATCAAATACGGACAAAAAATTAGTACTCTCGACATTAAACTCTGATGCTTGTTTGTGATATGTTCGGATTTTTCTGTGAGCCATGTCTGAGCTGTTTACTTGGTTGCGATATTGATGTTGGTTACCTACTCAGGAAAAATCACCCACTGAATTTTTCCGTTGTATTTTTCCATTTCCTCGGCCACCTTGAGCAAGCTTGCGTAAGGGTGAAGCAAGGATGGCGATTTCCATTTCTCCTTCCAACTTCTCAAGAGTTTTAATTTCGGCGCCCTTTTCCCAGATGTCTAACGGTTTGGGGTGTTCTTCGGTTTTGTACAATAGGGTACACCCTCTTCGTCTGAGTAATTCTGCTTTGGATTGCAGTTATCGCTCCGCTTCGCTACCACAGCGATCCAGGTACAAGCCGTTTGGTGGCATAAATGTAGGCGCTTGATTTGTTTACGAAGGGGGTTTTGGGGCTTCTGATTGAACCGATCTGCAGCTAGTGAGTTGAAATGATTATTGTAGAGGCAATATGTTTAGATTAACTCTCATGTTAAATTGATGCTAAAAACTCGACATGGAAAAGTAGCATATAAATGTTTCATCTGTCAATAAGTATATCCAGTTCTGTGGAGGAAGCTTGGTTTTATATGTAAATAGGTGAAGTGAGTCTTTTATCAGTTGATGAATAATTTGCTTTATAGCAGTATGCATCATTCTTCTTACTTTTACACTACAAATGGTCTGATTTATATGTTGATTATGTCTTTTGCATTTCGAAAGGAAAAGACCGGTTAGAGTTCAAGCTACAATATTGCAAGAGGATGAAGAGAAAGTGGTCGTGGAGAAGTCGTTTAATCCAAAAGGTTTCCCTGAAAAGGAAGAAGGAAAATCTGGCAAGTTGCCTAACGATGGTTCCCAGCAACCTAGTGGGTTGGAGAAGAGTATTATAAAATTGGAGCAGTCCATCAATATTTTCCTTACTGTAACTATACCCTCTACTTTAACTTCTTTAGTTTGTAATGGACTTGATTAATAAAGTATTTGCTATCCATCAATACTTTTCTCACAGTTCACTACAGCCTTTTTAGTTGCAATTAGACTTGGGACTGATAATATATTTGCTACTACTGGTCTCTGTTTGATGATTGAATAAATGAAGCCGCGTGTACTTGATTTGATGTGTCTGTTTCCTATCCGAACAATGCTATTGTAATCTTACTCAAATTCAATGATATTGTATTCTGTTTTCTGATTATACTTATGTTCATTTACAATTTCAGGATACCGCGATAAAGATCCTCGACACTTTCTACCATGATCGTGATTATGCAAGGTTTTTTGTTCTTGAAACCATTGCAAGGGTTCCTTATTTTGGTAATGACTTGAGTTTACTTCATATGCGTTCAAGTTGTAAATTGAACTTTCGTCTTTATGGCACTTAAATGACCACTTGGCATGTTTAAAATATCAGGATCATAGGTGCTATCATCATATTTTTGTTGAGGGTTTCTAAAAAATAGGACTCACAGATATTTGAATGTAGATAAATGATATTGCCAAATTATGTTTAGCTAAAGATCAGATTGCTGAATATGCAGTTTAATCAGTGGTGTGCTAGATATGGCATTGTTTTGCAAAATGCTGATTTTATTTTCTATTACTAAAATGTTGTGGGTTTTGCATATTTGATTTAATTCAGTTTTCTTTTAACTAATAGATGTATATTGTTTTCCTGTTGTGGCAGCATTCATATCTGTACTGCACTTGTACGAGAGTTTTGGATGGTGGCGACGGGCAGACTACTTGAAAGTTCACTTTGCTGAGAGTTGGAATGAGATGCATCATTTGCTCATTATGGAAGTAATATTTCTCTACTGAGGTCCTATATTTTTTTATCTTTCAATTGATTGTGCTATGTATTTGTTCTTTTCAGTAAGCTTCATACATTGACATGTTTAAGTAATGTTGATACAATTGCTTATAGTTCAGATAATTTATAGCCTTTAAAGGATTTAAAACTAAACTTGTGGGCAAAAGGATCATTGCAAGAAAACTGGCTTCACTGTATCGGCTGCACATGTGATATTATTAGAGTTACACTGCACCCGCACCATGAACAGGTGCAGAAGTATTACCTTTAGTATCCTGTCGAGTTAGTCTCCAATTTATTACGGATGATCTATTTACTGTTATTATATTATTTTCATTTTTCTGGTTGTTATTGTATTTTGTTGGCTTGTGCCTCTTGTATGATTTCTTGGACGAAGCTAATTTGCTTAATCTCTTATATGGGTTAAAGTTTATTTCCTCCATTTTCAGGAACTGGGGGGTAATTCTTGGTGGGTTGATCGGTTCCTTGCTCAAAACATGGCAGTTGTTTACTATTATATGACTGTCTTTATGTATATTTTGAGTCCAAGAATGGCATGTAAGTTTTATTTTATTCTAATAATTCTATACATTCCTGGTTGTAAACCTGTTTCATGGCTAACTTGCATACACCATAACTCCCTCATGTAACTCCCTTAGACATATATAATATAACCAGTCCACTCGTTCCATATTCTAAATTGCAATTGCTTCAAGATCTTAAGTTTCTTTCACTCTTCTTCCATCTAGAAAAGGCTGCTTCTGAAACTTATAAGTAACATCTGTTAATTTCTGCAGATCACTTCTCCGAATGTGTAGAGAGCCATGCTTTTGAAACTTACGACAAATTTATCAAGGTCCAAGGAGGTAAGCATTCATCAGATGATATTATTCTTAGCTTTTTTTCCTGTGCCCACCGACTACAATCATACATTATTCTCGCATACAATGTGATGTCAGAAACAAAAATTCTTATTTTCTCAGAGAACTTTTATTCCATCATACCTGACTGGCTTTTGTTTTCTTATACTCTGCTGATGGTGTTAATACTTCATACCCATTTGTAGAGGAGTTAAAGACGTTGCCTGCACCAGCAGTTGCAGTTAGATATTACACCGGAGATGACTTGTACTTGTTTGGTGAGCTGCCTTTAAGTTCATATCCTCCTCTTTTGGCAGCTGCACTCTCAAATCTTACAACTTTTAACTGAAATGTCAATTTCTCAGACGAGTTCCAAACCTCAAGACCTCCCAATTCTAGGCGGCCAAAGATAGGTGAGGATACAAGGAAGTACATGTTTTATGCTTTTTTATGTTTAATATATGGATACAGTCATTTGAAAGCTAGCTAATGAGGTATCTTGTCTTTCCATTCCAGATAATCTGTATGATGTATTTGCTAACATAAGAGAAGATGAAGCGGAACATTGCAAGACAATGAAGGCATGCCAAACTGATGGCAATCTCCGCTCACCCCACTCTTATACGACCGATGCTTTGGAAGACGATCCAGGGTGTGTTCCACCTGAGGCGGGCTGTGAAGGTATTGTCGACTGTTTAAAGAAATCTATTCAAGAATCTCCGGCCAGCAAAATATGATACACCAGAAACGGAGAACTGCTGCAGCTGATAATCAGTTTATGCATGATTGGTAGATGTATGTATATAAATAAAAAAAAAATACTAGAATATTACATAGATAAAGGAAAGGGTCTAGGGGATGTCAAGCCCCTAGCAAGTTTGATACTAGTCCATGTTTCCAGTTATAGCTAATATTTTTTCAAGAATCCGACATTGAGATATGTTATTATAGATGATATTAAGATTTGTCTGAAGGAGAGGCCTTATTTCATGTGACAATTGACAAAACCTAATTTGCAGTATTAGATAGTAGTTTGAATAGTTATGGATATATGGTATGGTGGCTGAAACCATTTTGGTTGGGGTATATATAGGTGGATACAAGCTAATTTTGATTTAATTGAAAGAAATACTCCGTTTAGTAGTGAAATAAGTTAAAAGTGAAGTTTGTGTGCGGTGACTGTGAGAATCGAAAAACAAACGCCCGCCTGACGTGGTCTGTTCTCGCCCATCCGAAAACTCTCTTCTTCCAACACACACATTTTCAGTTTCACACACATTAACGTTTCTGCCTCTCCTTCCTTCAATCGCACGGGAATTCAAAGATATATATATACATCCCCCGTTGATGTAGCTACACCCGCACCACAATTTGAAGATTCTTCGCCTTTTCTGCGGAAAATGGGAGCCGAGACCACTTCAATTGGAGGTGCTCTGGTGCCTACCGTCAAGTCTGAGACGGCCGGAGCTCCGTCTCCGATGCCGTCGGGGATGGAGCAGGAGTCGGATAAAGATATCCTCTGCCCCATTTGCATGCAGATCATAAAGGACGCGTTTCTCACGGCGTGTGGCCATAGTTTTTGCTACATGTGCATTGTCACTCATCTTCAGAACAAGAGTGATTGCCCTTGTTGCTCTCATTTCCTCACGGCCAATAACCTCTACCCCAATTTCCTACTCAACAAGGTTTTTTCTCCAATTACTCGTATCACTTTTGCTAAACAACTGTCGAATCAACTAATCATCCGCTATTCTCGAAGTTGATTTTTTCGTTTTTGGTGATTTGGCGTATTGGATTGGAAAGCCGCGGTTTTCAATTTAAGTCTCAATTTGAATGTATATTATTTACTTTTTGTGTCTGAATTATCCGTTTGTTTCAAGCTATTGAGCGTTTTCGTAAGATTGCTTTGGGATTATTCCTTTTTATAAGTGATAGTAGGGTGAAACACTTGATAAGTCTCTTTGTCCCTATGTGTAGTTTCCATCAGTGTAAACTGCAGAGGTACAGTTTTGTCTAACTGAATACCAGATGTCTCATCCTCCTCTTGTTCTAGAGCCCAACGCATAAATGATTTGTTAAATTAAATATTCAGTGTTCTATCTAGATGCTTCAAAGGTGAAATGCTCCTTGAGATTCGTGCACTCATTCCTAAGTGTGTGTGTGTGTGTGTGTGTTTTGATGGATAGTACTGTTTACTGAGCTCACTCTTATTTGTGTTTTTTTCTGTGTCTGACTGTGTAAATGGATTATGTGTATTGTAAATTATCTATTTAATCAACTATGGTATCTGCAAGAACTATCTGTTATTCCGTATAGCAGACCGAAGTATACCGGGGCATCGACGCTTCTGTACTGTACATTATGGACTGAACATTGTTCTTCATTTTTGCCTAGCAATTCTCTCCTGTCCATAAGGCTATAATACAAGCAGTTTTTTTAACTACCTCAGTCTGGATGCAGAACCGTAGTAATAAAGCTTCACTAGAACAAACGTGAAAAGAAAATACTGAAAAACATGCGTTATGTTTAAGGATTAGTATGGAACATTGTTGTACACTCTTGTATTAGCATGATTCAGAATCAGGCTCTTTATATTTAGTTTTTTTTTCCTGCCATTGTGGTTGACCAGTGATGATAGATCCCATCAGTTTTTAGTTGAATATCATAATTAGAACATGAAGAGTTCATGAAGAAAAGCACCAACTTAGTTGACTGCTTAATTTCCTGATCTGTTAAAAACATTGAACTCGTTTTATATTAGCCTCAAAAGTTTTATGTGCGTGTTTTATGGGATTAGTTATCAGTTTCCTGGTCTTATAATGTGGATTGTCTCAACCTCAGTTGAGGTAATGATGCTCTGTACTTACTTTTGTAGTTATTGATGAAGACTTCTGCTCATCAAATAGCTAAGAGTGCCACTCCTTTAGAACAACTTCGCCAGGCACTTGAACGGGTCAGTTTTTTTTATGATAAGATCTATTTCTCTAGAAATTTTGTTTGAGAGTATGCATGAAAGTAGTATCTTCTTGTTGTTGATAGAAGCACACAATATCTTCTGCTGGAGCCTATTTTATCATTTCCAAAATCATCGACATTGTCATATTTTACATATCTCATCATGTTACCTTGATGCTCCATATGATGATGTTGAAAATACTCTAGTTACTGAACAGAAGTATATTTGGTAATTATTCGCGTCTCCCTTTCCACCATGCAATCATTTTGTAGTGGTCTTGATTGTCCTAGTAAATGAAATACCATGTTTTCGGAACAGTTTAAAATTTCAGTGCTTAATTCTCTTTGCTAGAAGGCTTCTTACAATTGTAGGAAACTCAGGTTGGTACAGTCACTATTTTGTTCCGGTACCATCTCATATACCCTGTTGTTACCCATCTTGATGTCCAGCTGAATACGGGAATGCTTTTTATTTTAGATTTCTATTATCCATCCTATTCTTGCATATGATTGGTAAGATTATAACACTAATACGATGTATAGACAGGGATGCGAAGCGTCGGTTAAGGATCTCGAGAGCCTCATGTCTCTTCTTTCAGAGAAAAAAAGTAAAATGGAGCAAGAAGAAGCTGAGACAAATCTACAGATCCTGCTTGATTTTATGCTTTGTTTGAGAAAGAAAAAACTTGATGAGTTGAATGAGGTGATTGAACTGGAGCGCGATTAATTTATTATTCTTTTACTGGCTATTAGAAGCTTTTCTGTAATCTTTGAGAATCTTCATCTGTTAATTTTGCTTCTAAACAATCAACATTAAGTAATTGCGGCTTGTGCCATTCAAAAGAAGACATGCCAATCTGATTTGGACCGAGTTTCTTGTTAAGCTGCATAGAATGTGTGATTATGTTGGGACGTAACATTATCTGGTACCTTGCTATTTTGATCTGTAATGTCAATTTTTATGTCTTTGATGTTCCAAGTGTCAATTTTTAACAACACCCCCCCCCCAAACGTCACCAGTATAATGGTAGGAATAACTGTATAAAATAGCTAAAACGCACAACTGAATATATCTTGTTCTAATGTGTAAGCCTTGACAGAGGGTGGTCTCTCTTAATATTTTGATTTAAGTTTTTCATTTTTATTGCTCTTGCAGATACAATTGGATCTACAGTACATTAAAGAAGATATCCATGCAGTGGAGAGACGTCGAATAGAATTGTATCGACGAAGGGATAGATACTCTTCTAAACTAAGACTGCTTGGTGATGACCCATCTTCAAAATTAGCATGGCCATCAGTAGTAGGCAAACATAGTTATGCCACGGCCTCAACACCTGCTATCACACCAGAGCAATGCCGCCTTAATTCAGGAGATCTGAAAAACAAGAAAGCTGATGCAAGATCTTCTGCTAGTCATTTGCCATCAAAGAAAGATAGTTATGGTGGGTCAGGCACCCATAATCTTACTCAATCAGGACTGGCGTTGGCTAGGAAGAGACGGGTTCATGCACAAGTGAGTATTTTTTAAAGCAACTACTTAATCATTTGCAGATTATCTTAATGTGTAACTTTTCAGTAACATCTTGGTCCAAGCCCTATAGATGTTCTGGATGAAGCATATTATAGTCAATCACTTGGCCAGATTTTGTTCTTGCATTATTCTGGAATCATTAGTGCACTTATAGCAGTTTCTGCAGTATGTCATAACTGAAAATGTCCAACATAGTCTACTTCACTGTTCTAGGGGATTTTTCTTCCATAATGATTTTTATTGTAACAGTTCAACGACCTACAAGATTGTTACTTGCAAAAACGAAGGTTTTGGGCGAGACAAGTTCCAGAGCAGCAGGGACGTGATTCACATAGTTTAAATAGAGAAGGATACTCTGCAGGGCTGGAGGATTTTCAGTCCGTTCTGTCAACATTCACAAGATACAGGTGTGAAATTCTTGCATATAGTCTCAGTCCCTTTGAAATGCATATCCACATTCTGATATATTTTGGTTCATTAGTCGGTTGCAGGTTGTTGCTGAACTTGGACATGGAGATCTTTTTCACTCGGCTAATATTGTATCAAGGTTTGTGAAATTTGCTGCATATTGCATTGAATTTTATTATTGCCCTCACTCATTTTTCACCTGCAAGGTTCTCTAGTCTGACTGGAATTTGAATATTATCTGCATAGCACAATTCTACTAACCTTATTAGCTTGAAGGCTTTACTATAATGAAATGGAGATAGTTCAGATTGAATTTTGGTTAGTACATTTTCATGGATGGCTGCCGATTACAGACCAGACCTTATTCTTAACATATATGCTCGATCCACTTTGTGTGATTTTTTAACCTGCTACATACTTTCTGGAGTCTTAAGAACTTTTCCTTCGTTACAGCATAGAATTTGATCGAGACAATGAATTATTTGCTACAGCTGGAGTGTCCCGACGTATAAAGATTTTTGAGTTTTCATCAGTAAGTATTTGTTGCTTCAAGTTTTGCATCAGTTGGTAGATGCATTGTCTGTAACCTTATACCTGAATGATCATTTAGAAATGCTTCTACTTATGACTTACACTGTACCTTAAGGTCTTCTTGCAGTCCCCTTTTGATGTCAAATTTTTAGTTGATATATAATATCTTTTGGTCTCTCCTTGAATGGTGGATGAAATTTACCAATTGATGGTCAATGTCCATTAGCAGAAGCCTGAATGATATTTTTAGAAATTCTTTCATTTAGGATTTTAACTATACCTTAAGGTCTCGCAGTCCCCTTTTGATGTCACCTTTTATATTGACACTTAATATCTTCCGGTCTCACTCCTCTAATGGTAGATGGAAATTTCTTTCCAGGTAGTTAATGAACCAATCAATGGTCAATGCCCAGTAGCAGAAATGTCAACTAGAGCAAAGCTAAGTTGTTTAAGCTGGAACAAGTATGCAAAAAATCACATTGCCAGCAGTGATTATGAAGGAATAGTAACTGTTTGGGATGTAACTACTCAACAGGTAGTACCGATGTCTGTAAATCCATCTATTCTACTATTTTTCCTGTTGCGGAAGGAGGTTATGCTGAATTTCTTGAACTATGTGCGTTCTAGAGTGTGATGGAATATGAGGAGCATGAGAAGCGTGCCTGGAGTGTTGATTTTTCCCGCACGGATCCTTCTATGCTCGTGTCTGGGAGTGATGATTGCAAGGTATTTTAAAATGCATAAACATTAATTTTGGTGTAAATCCATACATTATAAAATTGCACCGGTCAGTCTAACTTGAGGGGGCAGTTCATTGTATAGCCACATTACCAGGTGTCCTGACTTCTGTATTTTCAAGAGCAGAGCGGTTCGATGCACATATTAACAAGTATTCTTTGCAGAATTATTTTTCACTAATTAACTTCAGTTATCAAATCTAGAGTCAGTGAACCTTCTTGAAATAGGGAATAGCGAATGCCACTAGAAATACAAATCTCTTTTCAAATTAGTCTTTGAGCCAAAACTCTTCTTGTTTCTCTCTTTGGGTACTATCATGCCCTAAGTAGGTTGTTGGGTCCATGAAAGCCTCAAATATCTACTATACCCCTATAAATTGCGTAGTTGTTACTTTACTGTGAATGGTTTTACAGTTACTTAGTTATCTTTTATATTCTGAGCAAATAATCTTCATGCATAGACTGACTTCATAGTCTCTACAGGTCAAAATTTGGTGTACGAAACAGGAGGTCAGTGTTCTGAATATTGACATGAAGGCCAATATTTGCTCAGTCAAATATAACCCTGGATCCAGCATGCATGTAGCGGTAAGGTCCCTGTTCCTCAGCAGCCATATGAACTGGTTAATCATTTCTGAGATTGAATGCTTGTGTTTCTTGCAGGTTGGTTCTGCAGATCATCATATTCATTACTATGACCTCAGAAAAGTTAGCCAGCCGCTATACATTTTCAGCGGACACAGGAAGGCTGTATCATATGTGAAGTTTCTCTCTAACAATGAGCTTGCTTCTGCCTCAACAGACAGTACGTTGCGCCTATGGGATGTAAAGGAAAATACTCCGGTGAGTTACTCATTTCGTGCAGAGCCTGGTTTTTCTGTTAGTTTGATCCTTGAATACACATTACTTTTACCTGTGGAGTGTTGGAGTTGATTGTTTCCCTATTTTCTTCAGCTGCGCACATTCAGGGGCCATACGAATGAGAAGAATTTTGTCGGTCTGACAGTGAACAGCGAATACATAGCATGTGGTAGCGAAACAAATGAAGTATTCATCTATCACAAGGTATCCCTATCATCCTTTCAACTATCTTTCACCACTTCATCTGTGGTAAACTAATCCGTGAGCCCTGCAGGCAATATCTAAGCCAGCAGCACGGCATAAGTTCAATTCAGAATCCGAAGAATCGGAAGAAGATGCAGGGTCCTACTTCATAAGCGCTGTGTGTTGGAAAAGTGATAGCCCCACACTGGTAACAGCAAACAGCCAAGGGACTATCAAAATCCTCGTTCTTGCCCCTTGATTACAAGTATGGTGAGGAGAAGGTCTTCTGCCTTTGTTGTAGAGAAATGGTTGGTGTGTATCATGGCTTAAGAGTTGATTATTGTTGTAAATGAAATCATTCTTTGTCCCTGTTTCTTCATATTCCATGTAAGGTATGTTTTTTCCATCCTTTTGAAAATGAAGCTAAATACTCCCTCAGTTCCACAAATAAAGCTCCAAAACTTTCCGGCGCAGTATTTTAGAAGAGTTGTTAATTGTGTTGTTGGTATTAATTGTGTGGGTCCCCTTCCAATTAAGTATGAGTAATTTATTTCTCTCCTCTTTCATTTTTGTCTCTATTTTTTGTACATGTGTGCAATTTGTTGTTTGTATTAGTTGTGTGGCCTCATATTTAATACGGTTGTTTACAAAGTAATTGAATCATATTGCTACATGCTACTCCAAAAAATTGTTAAATGGACAAATAAAAGAAATTGAGAGTATAATAAAAATAAGGCTGGAGCCGCCAAATCCACTGAAGGGGTATAATCAAAATTGTACATTGCACTTAATCAAAATAAAGTTGGAGCCAAATCCACCCAAATGAGATTTAAATTTCCCTCCACATCAGCACTTATAAGTGCCCAAATTACACGGCTTTTCATCAAATCAATTCATCAAGCAGCCAATTCAAATATTCAATCTAGAAAAAGCATAACAAAAAGAAATGGTGAGGAGGAAAGATCTGTCAACAGCAGAGAGGAATCAAGTTCTTCAATTTCTCCTTCAAAATCTGAAAAATGACAAGCCTGCAAGAGGAAAAGTGAAAGAAGCTGCAGCTAAGTACGAATGTGGTCGGCATACTATTCAGCGGATATGGACTGCAGCAAAAAAACAGCAAAATGAAGGCCAAGTCATGCATTTGCAGTAAAAAAAGATAGGAGCTGTACATCGAAAACAAGTTCATATCAACCTACCTCTAATGGAGAGTTTGGGTGTGCAAAAAAGAGGCACTATAAGGAAGCTAGCTAAGGGCATACTTGCAGTCCGACAACGGTTTGGAGATGGTATAAAGGTGGTCTAATCAAAGCTCACTCTAGTGCAATAAAGCCCTCCCTCACAGCCCAACATAAGTTTGCAAGGTTACAGTTTTCGATGAATGCAGTACAGATTGATAGAATCACACAAAAAATAAACTTCAAAAATATGCAGAACACAGTGCACATTGATGAGAAGTGGTTCTATCTAACTAAGGCTGCACACAAATTTTACCTCACACCTAATGAGGTAGAGCCACATAGGTCTTGCCAAAGCAAGAAGTTCATAAACAAAGCAATGTTCATGTGTGCAGTGGCAAGACCTATATTTGCTGAAGATGGGACAGTTTTGTTTGATGGGAAAATTGACATTTTTCCATTCACAGAAAAGGTTCCAGCAATTAGAGCAAGCAAGAACAGACCGAAGGGGACACTAGAGACAAAAGCAATTCAATCCATAACAAAACAGGTGATCAAGGATTGTTTGATTCAAAAGGTATGTCATATTCTGTAAGACATTATTTGTACTGAGGTTTATTCTGTATTATTGTAACTTATCAGAATCTGAATGAAAATTCAGATTCTGATAAAGCACAGATTGTACCAGAAACATCAATAGAATCTTTCTTTGAAATTGAAAATAAAAATTTCAATTTCCAAAGAAGGCATGACATCTGATTCTATAATGAATCAGAGACTTATGCAATTTCTGGTCAACAAAGCCCAAGCTGCAACAGCTACAACTGGTAAGGTCATTTATAAGACACATTATTAAACATGTTTCAAAATAGACATAATGCAGGGTAATGTAATGTTTATTTTTTCTGTTGGACCTAACGTATACCGCTCGCAATTAGATCAAAATGGTCTGCTACTCTAGAGAAATTGATATTCATACAACAAGATAATGCACGGCCACACATAAAGGACACTGACCCAGAGTTTAGGG
Source organism: Lavandula angustifolia (assembly GCA_028984105.1). Lineage (NCBI taxonomy): Eukaryota > Viridiplantae > Streptophyta > Magnoliopsida > Lamiales > Lamiaceae > Lavandula > Lavandula angustifolia. Next base: position 15,614,361 of record CM054818.1, on the reverse strand, counting down.
GAGCAGCCAATGAGGAGGGATTTGAGATAAGGCTTGTTCATCAACCAGCCAATTCCCCAGACCTGAATGTGAATGACCTTGGATGGTTTAGGGCCATCCAAAGCATCCAAATAGAGTCAGATTGCAAGAATGTGGATCAGCTGGTGAATGCAGTCTGCAATTCATTTGCAGACTTAGCACCTATAACCTTAAATAAGGTCTTTTTGAGCTTGCAATGGTGTATGGTTGAGATAATGAAGGTAAAAGGAAATAATGACTATAAAATTCCTCATTTGAAGAAAGATGCGTTATTGAGACTAAAGGAGCTTCCAAAAGATTTGGAAGTGTCTGCTGATTTGGTTAGGGAATGCTTAGATTACATGATGGACAATGGGATGATTGCAGAGGTTGAAGAGCTTAAGGGTAGGCTTGGGTTCTAAATATATGTGGATCTTTTTGTAGTATTTATAAGACATAACTTTTTGTAGTAGTATAAGGCTGCACAGCTAGTTTTGTAGTAGTATAAGACATAACTTTTTGTAGTAGTATAAGAAATAAAGCTAGTTTTGTAGTAGTATAAGACATAATTTTTTGTAGTAGTATAAGACAGAAGCTTTTTATCTCAGAAGCAGTCTAAGACAGAAGCATATAACATGAACCAATATGCAGCAGAAGCATACAACAGAACAAGCACTGTAAGACAGAAGCACTCTAATACAGCAGCAGAAGCATAACAAGCATGCAGCAGCCCAAGTATACAACAGAAGCATAACAAGCATGCAACAGAAGCATGCAACAGAACCAAAGATGCATGCAAACCGAAATATGTATACACAAGATCATTCAAGATTCTAGAAGCAATAAATGAACAAGGTAAGATATAAACAACAAATCCCCACACCTAAAGAACATATCTCATTCTATTGGCAAGAAATTCATTAAAATGTTCTATCTAACCTAGAGTGAGCATTTTCATATTATTTTAGACCATATTGCTTTAAACACATACTCCAACCTAGAGTGTCAAAATAACAATAGACAAGACAAACAGGGATAGATCTCACCCAATACTATGTCCTTCTCCAACTGCATTCATGTACTCTTTTGTTCCCTGCATCAACAAGAACTTTCAATTGTCATTACAAAGGCCTCCAAAACCCTAAATATTCAATAAATTAAAAGACTACCTCCAAAAAATAAGACATAATTTTTTTTTACCTAAATTCCTTCTCCTCTTCAGAAGGCAGAGCCGGAAATTGGCTTTCTATCTCCTCCTCACTTTCTTGCCGAATGTATTCAAAGCCGTTGGCAAAGAACGGCCAGTCTTCGCTAGAATCTGGAGAAATAGGAAGTTGTCGTTCTAAATCCTCATCACTTTCTTGCCGGATGTCGTCAAATCCGGTCTCAAAGAATGGCCCTTCTTCGCTCTCCTCTTCCGACATCGGAAGTTGGCTTTCGAACTCCTCGGTCGTTTCTTGCCCATATCCGGCGGCAAAGAACGGCCAATAAGAACTCGCCCCCTCAGATCTAGCTCCATCGCTCTCGATCTCCGATACTTCACTCGACCCAGAGCTTTTCTCAGCGTCTCCGCCGTCTTCCCCCCTCGCTCCGTTCAGTTAATGGCCGGTTTCGGCCATTTCTCCTATCATACCGGCAGTATCTGTTCTAGATCTAGCGGGTGAAGGAGTCAGAGACTTCATCCTTGCGAAGAAGACGAAGAAGGCAGAGGAGATCTAGAGAGTTTTTCAGAGATAATATGTCTAGATCTAGCGGGTGAAGGCGGCAGAGGAGATAGAGATTTCTTGAAGATGGAGGCGTCGATCTAGGGTTTGGGAGAGAAATGAATTTGTTGTTTATGGATGAATGTTCGAGAAGTGTGAAAGTAAATGAGGGAGTAAAAGATTAGGATTAGGAAGAAAAAGAATACGATTTAAGATTAGGGTGTGTTAAAAATTCTTATGAATAAACAATTATATAAATTATGATTAAAGAAAGATTAAAGTTAATTTTTTTGCTATTTTCGGAAATGGAGCAAGAATTCTGAAACAGCCCGAAAAGGAAAGTGGAACAAGAATTGTGGAACGAGTGAGTATTTATATTTATTATTATATATGACCAATCAAACAATAAGTCATGTTGCATGTGAATTGTTTGACTTGACTGCCCTTTTCACCCAAACTTGATCCCATTCTTTTTCTCCAATGCATTATTCATTCGTTCGTTTGACTGAAAAACACAATTTTCGGAAGGTAGACTTGATTTTAGTTTTCATAATTAATCTCTTCTATTACTTACTCTTGTCCACATTACAAAAATAAATAAAAGTGAAATGCAAGTTAGTTAATGAACTTCAATTTCTTGGACAAAACCTTATATTTTTAGAATATTATTATAACTGAAAAATAATTGTTGTACTATTATATTTTAGATTAATATCATTTCGCATGCAATATGTGTGTGACGTGATAGTACTGCGTATTAGGTAGATTTTGCTCTTATTATTTGTAACGCTCTTGATTAACTAACTTTCTATTAACTTTAAGTCAATTGCCAAAATAACACTTTCTAAAAAAATAATTCTCAAAATAAAAAATAATTCCCAATTTAACACTATTTTTGCCACCTATGCACTTATTTACCATATGAATATCTACATGAAAAATATATATTTTTTAAATTAATTTTACTATACTAGCATTTTGAGGAATTAAAAAAAATAAATTACTATTTTTATTTAGTAAATACGAAAAATATTATTATAAATCAAATAATAATATTTGATTTAAAAAATATAAATTATTTTTCATATATATATATATATATAATTGAAAATAAAGAAATTAATTTAAGACCTAATTTCAACAATTGTATTTCTTTTTTATTTTTATTTAATTTGTAATTATAATAATAAAAAATGTTTCCCTTTTTAATATAGAAAAATAAAAAAAATGTTTCCCTTTTTAATATAGAAAAATAAAATACTTTTTGTTTGTTTTAAATAAAATTAACTGTACAAGTAAATAAATAAAAAATATTTTTTTTTTGATTTAGAAAATACGGCACGCATAACCTACAAAATAAATAAATAAAAACTTACAAATATATTTATTTTTTTATTTAGAAATACGATTTTATTACAATAAAGTATATTTTATTGTAATTTACTAGTGCAAAAAATAAAAAAAACATTGTCCATATAGATATTTATTTTGTAAGGAAATAAATAAGTGGCAAAAGAATGTTAGTTTGGGAATTATTTTTAAAATGATGTTATTTTGAGAATAATTTTTTTAGAGAATGTTATTTTGATAATTCACTCATTCACTTTCATACTCAATAACTACAACAATTAAAATAATACATTTTTTCTTTATATTTATCTATATGATTGTCCCCCAAAGTTGGGAGCAAATTCCATATGACAATGTTGTCACACATCAAAATTACTTACTAAATCAAACTATTATAAAGATTGTTTATAAAACTGAACGGTTTTATAGTTGTAAGATAGAATTGGGTCAGAATAATAGAAACGTAGGATCTCCTTCCTCAAATTGATATTTGGCCTATCAAACTTGTACTAATAACTATTTTGGTGCATATACATTTAAACCTCTTTAATGTAATATATTTGGGATCGGAAAATATTCATTTAATGAAGTTATTTAATTATCGATAAATGAACATTTAGTACTTTAGAAAGTAATTTTTAATATAAAACAAGTCAAATACTTGTATTAAATTTTTTTTTTTAATAACTTAGTTCGTGTAAACATTAAATGAAAATTTTAGTATTCGCTTTAATAAAACATGTTAAGAAATGTACATTGAATATGTACTCCCTAATTATCAAACAAGTCAAATTATTAAATTTTAGAAAAACTCAATAGTTTTATAAAAGAACAAAGCTCATATATATAAAAAAATGAAAAGGTTATTTGTGCTTATAATAAAATTATTGTAGAAGTATGTTTTTAGAATTGCAAGATTCGTTCAACAGAAAACGACCTACTTGGAACCGAAGTCATAGTATTAGATAAAGATCTCCAAACATTAGGTAATATCATATATAATATACGCAATATAAATGCTATGAATGTTCAAGATATTTTAGCTATCCTAACAAGAATGATGTCACTATAAAATCACCGATAACTGAAGAAATTATTCAAACATTTATGAGCAATAATAATGATGAAGAGATTGATCCTAAATGGGATGATAGTACATTTATTCTAATTGTGTCATTAAAAGAGGCATTTCAAGCAATAGTCACCTTAAATAGTACTCCATCCGTCCCATTGGAAGCGTTTTGTTTCCGTAAAAGGAAAACATAATGGAAACTAATTACATACTTAAACTGCCTAATGATCTAATAACAATACTAATCTTAAGTGTGGGGACCATTCTTTTTTGGATGTGAGAATAGAAACCCTAAAGACTCGATTCATTTCACCTTCCCCACACCCCCAACTCTTTCTCTCCCACGCTGCAATTATCTCTTCGTCCATATCTCTTACCCGCCGCTCCTTCGAAATCTTCCTCGTTTCTAGTAAGCCGCCGCCGTGATGAAAAATGCTACCTCTTTAACAGCCATACAGGGCCCGACGAGTTTCCCCTCTCCTTAAAGACAAATGTTACTAATCAGAGGGAGGAGGTGGAGGAAAACTACAATCTGAGCAAAGAGCTTATCCACGACGACTCACAGTTAACGATCTTTACAGATTCGGACAGCGCATTCGTTGAGGTTCTCTCAGAATCCGAAGTCGAGCGGCGGATGGAAATCAGCCTGCGACGTGAATGAGTCAAGAGGTTAGGAGTCGCCAGGGCGCGGCTGGTGGAAGCACGAGTGCAAAGTTACCTAGAACGAAGAAATCTGGGAGTCGCCGCCATCGGGTTGGTGACAAAGCCCCTGCCTCGCCAAGAACCGCTTGTGCCAGTGGACGAAACTATGATGTGGATTTGGCTTCCTAGGTTCTTCAATTTGATTAGATCTATTCCTTTTTCTTAGATAATGTGTTCGATCTCCTTTCCTCACATCTATGTACATTATTTTTATTTATGTTTGTCGTGAGAAGAGCACTTGAGGTTAGGCTTGGTTTTGAGATGATGAAAAATATCTTTTACAATTCCGCCCTTGCATCTATAAGCCTGAGTATGTAATGAATTTCGGAGTATAATGAAATTATGTATATAAGGAATTTATGTGTTTCCAAGTATGAGATGTCTGTATATAAGGAATATCTGTGTTGCTATGAATTATCTGTGAATTGATAGGTGACCTTATTTGTGAATTATCTGCTGCCTTCCTTGCGTATACAAATTAGATACATAGAATCTAATTTGTATATAGGCTTTTGTTTGATGTGAATTGAATATAGGCTTTGAGCTTAGATTTGTTGGATGTGGATTGATTCTATGCCATGATCATGGGTTTGAAAAAAGGTGAATTGATTCTATGTTGTTAGGTTTCATTTGTTGGACAAAAATTTAAAAAACTGAGCATATACTAGCTTCCTTATCAAAATAGAGCATTCTTTCTATACAAAATTACCATGCTTTGACAAAATAGAGAAGGCTTTCTATACAAAATAAGCATGCTTTCTATACGAATAACCATGCTAAAACTTATATTCCTTACTGAATTTCTTACTTTGACAAAATAAACATGGATGTTGAGATCTTCTTTCATTATTCTGCCCCTTCCACTGTCCTGTCTTGTACAATGAGGCCTAGCTTGTCCATGACACCATCCAGATCAGCAAAGCTCCCATTTTCATGCCGCATGTATTCCAGACATTCTCTAACCAGATTGGCTGGGACTACCAAGTTAGTAGGCAGGGACTGTTCTCTAATCAAACTATCCTTTTTAAGATGTGGAATCTTATAACAGTTCTGGCCCCTTACTCGCATTATTTCTATCATACAACCGTGTAGACTCAGGAACACCTTGTTAAGTGTTACAAGGGACAGTTGCTCAAAAAATGAGATGACTGCATTGACTAGTTCTGTGACATTTAGGCAAACAGAGTCCACTTGGATACTTTGAATGACTCTAAACCAACCTAGATCGTTTACATTTGTATCTGGGGAGTTGGGTGGTTGGTTAACCAAATGGATATCAAACCCATCTGAACTTGTTGCCCTCCTAAAGTCTTCATCAGAGTTCTTAATATGGGGCTTGGCATTGTCCTGTTGTATGAAGATTACCTTACTGGAAATTGAAGGCCATTTGACTTTAATTGTAGGGATAACCTGAGCTTAAAAAAAACTTGTCTAAACATGACTAGTTACATTATTTCATATGGGTAGGGACTCTATACATGAGCTTTCATTACATATAGCTGAGCATGTATACATGAGCTTGCTAAAATGAAATATAACTTCATTACATACTTCATTACATATGTCTGAACATGTATACATGAGCTTGCTGAATGAAATAGAACTTTATTACATATGTCTGAAACTGAAATGTATACATGCTTCATACATGAATGCAGAAACTGAGCCTAGTCTACATGAACTTGAATGTATAGATGATTGAACATGAATGCACCTAATATAGCCTTGCACAAAATACATAAATGATTAGATTTCATTACCTAATTAATCAAACAAGCCTTTGTGACTTCTTTTGTGATTGACTGAATAGGTTTGGTCTCAATTGTGCCACTTGGCCTATTTCTAGAGGTTCTAATAGCTGTTATTTCTTGTGTAAATGGAAAAATTCCAATATTTCCATCGAAAACCACACTCCTAGCTAAATCAAATATAGACCGGCAAACTGCACACATGAACATCACCTTAGTGATGAAATTCTTATTTTGACAAGTCATATGAGGCTCTGCCTCGTTATGAGTTAAATAGAACCAATGTGATGCCCTAGTAATATAAAATCATTTCTCGTCTATGTGTACCGTATTATGCATGCTTTTAAATTTGAGACTATTCAATATGTAACACCCCGAAATTTTCTAAATAATAATAATAATAATAACAACTATAAAATAAAAATTTTCATTTGCATCTCATGCATGATATCTTGTGGTAAGTCCTATAAGTCGCGCCTTAGAAATTTAAATGAAAAAAATTAAAGCATTTATCTTATTTGTCTTTAAATCATTTTTGTGATGTAAATGTATTTTGAACTTTGAATGTGTTTATCTATATCATATTATGATTATATTGTATATTTATTCCTTTAGAAATAATGTTAGAATTATTAGGCAAGAATAATATTTATTTTGGATTTCCTAAACCTACTAGGATTCATAAAAGGATAGAATATTTATTAGGGTATTAAGTTATTAGGAGATAATTTAAAATTATATTTTATGAATAAAATAGACCTTTTATTTGTGATATACATGTTTTAGGAAAGAAATCTAGTTTTAGTTATCCTTATCCTAATTTATCTAGGATTGAATCTCTTATATGGTAAGTGATAGAATATATTCTATATAAAATAGATATGGACGAAAATAAATATGGATAAAATATATTTGATATCATATTTTATTAGGGATGGTTGGATAATGATTTTTAGGCTTATAAATACCCCCTTAGTCGCTCATAATATAAACTTTTCGAAGATCTGTCAGCATACCTGCGAATTGTTTCAAGAATTATTTACGTACCTTCCCGGTAACATATCGTGGTGAAATTTTAGAAGGAGGTTCCTATGTATGTATTTTATATCTCTGTAAATTTTCGTGGTTTTTGGACAAGTTGTTATATTTTTAATGAATTTCCACATTTATACTGCCGAAAACTAATGTTTTCTGGATAGAGATTAGTAAAACATTTATATCTCTTTGCACAAATATGGTATTGATTTGATTCGTTTCCTAAATACTCTATACACATAGGAGTTTCTCAAAATATTTATTTTGTATTTTTAACATGCTTGTACGAAAGCAGTTTATTACAAACCTTCCATGGTTAAACAAAGAATTTCATGCGGTGAAGCAGTTTTGAGTGAAAATTGATTTGTATATTATGAATACATCACTTATCTATATGGTTTGAAATTTTGATATGATATGTCTATGTATGTCTCCTAGATGTGTGTTAAATCTTAGAATTTTTAGAGTATGTTTAGTCCCTGAAACGTATAGATGAATGACAATAGGTCAGAAACCGATTATGTTAGCACAGTAGATATTGTTTTGGTTATAACTTTTAGAGGACATATTATTTTAGTATGAAACAAATTTTGATATGTTTTAGACTCATTAAGGAATATGTATGCAGAAAATTTGAATTTATAGAATTTATTCATGTTCTGTGGAATTTTTCTAAAATATGTATTCTGCACGAGTTAAGATAGAACATAGAAACCTAGTTTTCAGATATGATATGTTGTAACCTAATAACTATAGGTGTCGATATACTTATTTGCATTCCATGTACAAAAAGATTAATTGTTTCAAAGCATGAAAATCATATGTACGTGATTAAGAATTTCATAAATAATTAAGTCAAGCTTTATTATAGGACAGGCGCGCAAGGCTTAATCACTTGATATACATCTTTCATTCACTCAAAAAGGTTAAGGTGGGGTTTGCTTTTATCCTTATTATATACTATATCGTTTTTCTCATGCGTTATTCAGTACAAGCAGAGCCTTCGGGCAAATCAAGAGCAGTAAAACCTTCGGGTTAGCCTTCGGGCAATTCAGAGCAGTAAAACCTTCGGGTTAGCCTTCGGACAAATCATAGCAGAAAAACCTTCGGGTTAGCCTTCGGGCAATTCAGAGCAGTAAAACCTTCGGGTTAGCCTTCGGGCAAATCATAGCAGAAAAACCTTCGGGTTAGCCTTCGGGCAATTCAGAGCAGTAAAACCTTCGGGTTAAGCCTCCGGGCTTGCATGTCTAATTTCTCATGTTAAATTCTTTATAGTTTATAGTTTGGATAATTGTTGATCCCACTGAGTAGTCGTACTCACCCCTTAATAGTTTCACTTTTTCAGATCATGGTCCGGCAGGTGCTTGAAGTGGCGGATGGTGATGGTCACACACACACAGAAAAGGATTCATGAAATTTTTACGTTATTAATTTAGTTTTATCTTGAACTATGCATTTATTTTTATTTAATTCCGCAAACTAATAGGTGAACATGTTTTTGAATTAAGACTTCCGCTTTTTATGAAATGCATTAAAACCTTATTATTTTTATAAATATATTATTTTTGAAAAATTAAATTGAGAAAATTATATGTTATGCACGGGGTGACGTTCCCTTAAAATGTTATGAAAATTGGGGCGTTACACAATACTCGATCGAACTCTATTGCTTCTATAGAAAACTTGAGGCATAGTAATTTGTTGGCGGTTGTGAGACTAGGGCAAATTATGCTTGTGTGAGCTCTGATCAGACCCTCTTTGACCCTCCTCCCTACTGTGCTCTTAGTACGGTCTATACCTTGTGCTAGTTTCCGTATTGTTCCTCTTCTATGTAGGGCCAAGTTTTGAATTGATTCCAAATCAATGTGCACCCTTTTGCTTCTTGGTAGTTCGGATTTTGCTGACTTTAAGCAGATAACTTGTCCTTCTTCTTCTTGTTTCTTTGCTTCAACCCAAAGACGACTCACAGTCCTCGGAGACACCTTGTACATGGCGGCAACCTCAGACATCTTCCTTATGATAGGCTTCCCGTCCTTGCAGTTCTGCAATAGGAATTATATGAGGCCATTTCTCTCTTTGTTGGTTAGTTTTTGTCAATCATGTTTGTTGGTTGCTCTCTCTTTTTGTTTGGAACTTGGTTGTAATAGAGAACGGATGTTGTTAGCTTATTAATAGATTCAGCTGAAAATTTTGAATCTCATGCACAGGGAAACTTCTTGGTAAATTTTTGGAAATTTTAATGGGAAATGAAATGTTGTGCAACAGTCTGGTTTTTATGCGGCGGGCTTTCCTTTGTTAATTGTTAATTGTTATTTTTGGAGTACGCTGCTTTTATTTGGTGGGAAATAAAATGTTGTAAAGGTTGTAAGGATTTCGATGGACAATGGAGTATATATGTCATAACATCAACTGTTTTATAAGGAGTAAAGATTTCACACCCAAATTTCACACCTAGATTTCACATAACATCAACTGTTTTATAAGGAGTCCAGATTTCACACCCAACATGAAGTGAAGATCAATCAAAATAAATTGAAGTAAAGATTTCACACCCAACTGTTTTATGTTCAATCTAATTTACATCATTGAACTTGAATATATATATATATATATATATATATAACATCTCAATTGACATCCTTATCTAGAATTACACTAAGATGCACACACACACACACACACACACACACACACACACACACACACATATATATATATATATATATATATATATAAAAGATAGATCATTAAAGAACAACACCTTATTGAAGGAACTAGGAACATATCCTAGCCCTCTATTTTATAAACTGAACGATTCAGATCAATAATAAATATCTTGTTCAAATATAATTTATTTAATACTATTAATATTATTAAAGCTAATTTAATAAAATTATATATATATATTCTTAATAAATAACTCTCTCTCTTCTTTATTCCCCTTCTCTCCCCCTTCTCTCGCCCCTATTCATCTCTCCTCTCTGCTCTCTCTATTCTCTCTCTCTCTCGTCCCTGCCTCATCTCTCCTCTCTGTTCTCTCTCTCTTATTTCGTCGCTCATCTCTCCTCTCTATTCTCTGTCTCTTAGCCGTAAAGCTCTCTCTCAGACGTAATCAGTAACACCGCGCCATAGGAGTAGCAAGAAGTTTTTTCCGCTGCTATGGAGCGCCACCGCCGTGCGCCGCCGCCACCTGCAGAGAAGAGCGTCGATGATCCGTCCGACGTCAATCACAACAGCCGCCACCGCGTTGCAATAATTTTCCTGCTAGAAATAAGCCCTAATTCTTTTGCTCTTTGCCCAATTTTTTCCAAATTGTTTTAATTTTGTTTTAGAATATGCAATCTTTCAATTAAGGAAGACATCGATTGAGAAAAATAGTTTGTAGATTGAATTGTCGAGGATGTTGTCGATTTTTGTAATTGTTCATGGATTTGGAATTGGTATTGATTGTGTTGTGAAATTGACTCAATTTTGGTGTTTATTGAGATTCAATTTTGGTAAAATTATTTATTTGGTGTTCATGGAGATTCGATTTGCAGAAAGTGATTGGAATGAGATTTAACTGCAGATTTAGTCAAATAAAGTGCAATAAAAAATGAATAAAGTGTATAAATTACGAATAAAGTGCATAGAAATTACGAATAAAGTACATAATTTTTTACGAATAAAGTGTATAAAAATTAAATAAAGTGCATAAAAATTACAAATAAAGTGCATGAAAATTTACGAGTAAAGTGCATAAAAATTAAATAAAGTGCATAAAAATTACGAATAAAATGCATAAAAATTTACGAATAAAGTGCATAAAAATTATGAATAAGATTTATAGATAATTTAAGCAATTTATTTAAATTAAAGGATTTATAAAATTTACTCTAAATATAATAAAAATAAATATAATAATAAAGTAAGAAATTCAAGTAATCAAATGACTTTTATACCCTTAATGAAATTAAATAAGGGATTAAAAATTAAAAATATCTCCTTCAATCTTGACCACACATCTTTAAAATGGAAGGATATGATTTTTTCCTAGTTGCTTTATTAAGGAGGTGTTCCTTAAAGTACCCTCTCTTATATATATATATATATATATATATATATATATAGGGAATGGATCATATGAGAAGCCTCCTTAAAATAAGAAATAGGAAGGAATCCTAGCCTTCCATTTTTAAAAATCTATGATCATGGTTGTTTTGAATATAAATTTTTATTTAATACATTATTATTCATTAACATATCATTAAGGGTATTAATGTCCATTTAAGTGCCTTTATTTTCTTAACCATTTCCTATCGTGAATCATAATCTTTTTTTTCCTTTTTGATTCTCTTTCCTAAGTAATATACGTAACTTCCATTAAAAAGAAATTTTAGGTTTGTAAGTTGATTTCTTGGTTGATTCATGGAGAATTAAAATGTATTCCATCTCCATTCTCCAGAATAAGTCAATCACAATCCAGGTATTTTTTTCCGTTCAAATTAGTTGTTCTAAAGTTTATTAATGGAGATTTAAATCGTTTTCCATCTTCATTCTCCAGAATCAGTCAATTGATCAGGGTTTTTTTTTTTAATTTTTTTTCCGTTCGATTTTGTTGTTTTAAAGATGTTAGTAGAAACCTAATACGAAAAAAATAGTGTTTGGGATCATAGTATTATGTGGTTGGAAATTAATATATGCTGATGGTGATTATTGAGAGGCGTTTGATGTATTATAATGTGAAACTGCTCTTCTCAATTTATTTGTATTAATGTATTTATTTATACCTCATTTTTATGCATTTTCTAATTTTATTTTATGCATATCGTACTCATTTTCTTGCTAACAGATCATATGGATAAGATAAATAATGGTGATGTAATTTTTGAGGATCCCGAATCAATTTTTATTTGAGGATTTCTATGCTGCTCAAACTTCAGAGATTGTTAATGTCCAGTCCGCGGATCCCGTTAAAACAAAAGGCGGTGGGAGTAGAATAAAATCAAGAAAAGAGAAGAATTTGCGCGATGCTAACAAGCTGAAAAGACTATGCAGTAAATGCAAGCAGTTGGGACATCATGATGCTAGGAATTGTTCTAATGTTGTGGAGAATGTAGGCTCATCTTAGTATTGTTTTTAAAGTAAGGATTTTTTCGTATACACTTTTTTGTTTTTTCAAAAGATAATTTTAGTGGTATTTTGTGAGTATTTTTGAGTACTATCATAGCATATAATTGTTTATTAATTATATACAAATGAAATGATTAGTTTCTATAAGCTAATAATATTTTCTCGCAATATGCATGTATGCTTTCTTGAATATGCATGTATGCTTTATTGGATATGCATATCCTATGTATTATAAATTTTTGATTTTATTATTTGTCCCTTATGTTTCTTAAACTAAACAATTATTTTTTTTTTCCTTTGAAAACATGCATATTTGTTTTAGTCTTATGCATATTTTAGTAGCTTATATCTTTTATTTATATCTTTCATGTGTTTTCAACAACTTTCCATTTTTTAAAAGCTAATACATGCATAACCTCGTAATTTCATATGCATAACTAACATATAAGTTATGCATATTTTTACATTAGTTCATTTATAGAAATTTTAGACATCATTCTAGTACACCAGTGTATTGACAAAAACAAAGTAAAAACTAAGAAATATCCATTATAGTAATGTCATCAAGAAACAACGTAAAACTAAAGTATTTAAGCAAAACTCCAATTCACATCAAAATATATCACTAGCTATTTGGTATTCATCAATATAGACCAAGCAACAGATTCTCTAATGCATCTTTTTCTTCTTTTGATTTGCTTTGATAGTGATATTTGGATTGAAAAACCATTGTTTCGCCAAGAGCATTTATCTTCAAAGTCATCGTCCTCAGCATCCATTTTTTGTTTCCTCCTTTGGACTATGTCATGTTTTTTCTTTGTACGTCCTTAAAAAAATAATAATTTGTCAAATACATATGCATAACATCAAATCCACGTATGCAGAAAATTAAGGATACATATGCATAAAATTGAACATACATATATGCATAATATCTAAACCACATATGCAAAAAATTATATACATGTAAGCAGAGTATTGTGCAAACATTTGTAGAAAAAATTCACAAATTTAAATTACTATGAATGGTTCTGGAGAATGTTGAACATTGTATTTAACATATTGAACCTATAATTGCTCACAGTCAACCTTGATGTTTCAATGTAAATACACTGTTTCGCCTACTTTCAGATTTTGTCAATTTAAATTTAACATGTTTCAATTTAATTGAACATATAATTGCCCACAGTCAACCTTGATGTTTCATCATCATCTCCTTCTTCACCTACTTCCAAATTCTTTGAGATGAACAACATATGCATAATATCAAACCAACATATGCAGAAAATTATAGATACATATGTAAAAAATTGAGCATACATATGCTTAACATCGAAACAACATATGCAAAAAATTATATACACGTAAGCAGAATAATGTGTTAACATATGCAGAAAAATTTCACATATTTAAATGCATATGAATAAATAGAATTGTGCATTACTATTTATATACTTTAAAACTAAAACTCACAAACATATGCATAACACAAAACAAACATATGCAGAAAATTATAGATACATATGCATAAAATTGAGCATACATATGCATAACATCAAAACCACATATGCAAAAAATTAAATACACGTAAGCAAAATATTGTTCAAACATATGCAGGAAAATGAATAAAAAATAAGTTTTGATACTAACCTTCATTCATCATGATTTTAGTGTGATTCCCAAAGCTTTAGTGTCCAAAAGCATCAACCTTAGCACATAATCAAATTTATATGCATACATTAAACACAAATATGCAGAAAATTAATAACACATATACAAAAAAAATAATATATATATATATATATATATATATATGCAGAAAATCAAATCAACCAATGCTGAATTAAATAAAAAAAGAAAAAACGTTAAAAATCCTTTCCGTCACGAATATCACTTCACCACAAAATTCAAGCAATAAAAATCCCAAATGCGGTTCTCTCTTCAATTCCCAATCAATTAGCTACAGATTCGCTCCGTCCGTGCGTGTGCGCGTATGTGAGAGGAAGAATTACTCATAAAAAAAACTAACCGTCTTTTTCTCTATTCAGACTGTGTCTGCAAGTATTTCTACACTTCAGCGTGTATTTCCGTCGATTCAACCTTTGTTATCTAAATCTCCTTCTTCGCCTACTTTCAGATTCGTCTGCAAGGGTTTCTAATAATTCGAGTGATTGTGTTAATCTAATGATAGGGTTTTTAATAATTACCGTAAATATGCATTATTCTATTGACAAATATACCCTTTTTTTATTAAATGTTTTTTTAGAAGATTAAGATCACAAAAAATCTAATCCATTGATTAGATATTAATCTAAGGATATAAATCCTTCTTATTTCTTATTTTAAGAAGCCTTCCTATGAGATCCACACCCATATATATATATATATATATATATATATAATATGCACATATAACATCCCAATTGACATCCTTATCTGAAATTATACTAGATGAATGCATGATAACTTTAATTATAAAGATATAGTGAGTGTTTGCAAAAGCTTAAATTATTCAACTTATAGCTTAATTTAAGAAAAAGCTATTTTTGAATATTTTCAACAGCTTAAATTCGAAAAAATTCTCTACATTTAAGTTGACTAAGTTGAAATTGGTTAAGTTGGTTTTTACCAACTTCTCCAACTTAATGGCATATTTGTAATTTTAGATAAGTTATGATTTAAAATTTTACTTATAAATTACAAAATGAACTACTACAGTATAAATTTTACAAATACTATTTTTTCAACTTTTTCTTTTTTTAAGCAGTTTTTGCAAACACACCCTAAATTATCTAATAAATCACTTTTACCAACTTCTCCTTAATTTAAGCACTTAAAAAAAGTTTAAGTTATTGCAAACACCCCCTAATCCATCAAGAGGAAATAGAGCAAGAGCAACCATCTTGCTATAAAAAAAACAGAGCAACATTACAACATAAAGATTACTCCATGTAATTCAAATGAAATATTGCCATCAATTTGCAACACATAATTCCATGTAAATTTCATGAAATATTGCCAATATGAATGGAGAATAATTAATAAAAACGTAAAAGCCACAATCAAATATCTATAAGGATGAGTTAGGAACTGAAATTTAATGATATATACAAGCCAAATGCACTACAACAAACCAAAACTGTCTTCGAAAATAAATTCCACATATTCCATAAATTCCACAAAAACCTCTTGTTCTATTTCTAGAATTATCAGAAAATCCCACGAAGCTACTTATCTTTTGAGGCTGGAGTTTCAATCTACACCTCCTAGAGCTTCTGAATCCGATCTAAAAGAATCCAGAACAAAAGACGATGTGTACAAGCCATCATCAATGGTATCTGAGTTCGAGTCAGTAACCTCCTTCTCGACTGCCAGATCCACGGTCTCCGAGTCAGAACCCTCTATTTCGGCCGCCAAATCTATGGTCTTCGAGTCAGAGTTCTCCATTTCGGCCGCCAGATCTACGGTCTCCGAGTCGGAGAAGGAGTGTTGAGTTTCTGGAGGAATCCGGAGGTGGTTGGAGCTGTTTGATTGATAGGAGATGAAGTATGAAGAGGATGCAATCAGATTGGCGGTTATGAAATGGTTATGAAACGGTGGTTACAAGTTTGTTAGGTGGTTAGTATGAGCCGTTGGATTAGACGTACACGTGGATGATCTTGCGGCTGTCCTTGCTATAATACTAATAAAAGCGTAAAAGCGTAGTTGTATGTTTTACGTTTCTTCTTCGTGTTGAGCAAGTAGTTATCACTGTAGAAGTATTATAAATAGTGCTGTGCCTATGTTCAGTGAAACAAAATGCTATGAACAAAATTTCTCTTCTTCTAGAAAATTCCGTCTCATCTTTTAGGTTTTTTCCATTGTTGTCGTCCGAGTTCGTAACACGAGTTACAACATGGTATCAGAGCTATGGTGCGCGCTCACCGTACGAATTGGAATGTTCTAGTTGATGAAGAATCTGGAGAAGTTGGGGAAAGTAGTGCAGAAGGAGAATACAGAAATCGACAAGGAAGACGAACAAATCAAAGACAAAGAGGTCTGCGGAACACTGAAGGGGGTGGATCTGGTAGAAATTATTCACCACAAAGTAGATCAACAGCAGAAATGGATAGGAGTGATCAGAACGCCAGGATCAACGATGTCTACTATCTCAGTCCTCACGAACATCCAGGGTTGAAGATAGTTAATGCTGCATTTAATGGAAATAACTATTATGCCTGGAGTAGAGATATGAAGAGAGCTCTTGCTGGACGAAACAAGATCGGTTTCATAGAAGGTACGATTCCTAAACCTCTTGAAACTAGTGCTAATTACAACTCATGGATGCAAGTGGATTTTATGGTCACATCCTGGATTATGAACTGTATAAATTCATAATACTCTGAATCGTTTTTGCTAATGGAAACATCTCACCAACTATGGAATGAAATCAAACTAAGATTTGATCAAAGCAATGGTGCTAAGATCTTTAAGCTGAAGAAGGATTTGTCTGTATTTGTCCAAGGAAATCAATCTATGATGAAGTACTATAACAGTCTTTATGCATTGTGGGATGAGTTAAGACTGCTACAACCAAAAACTATCTGTGAGTGTGCTGCTGCTGCAGCATGTGTCTGTAATGCAGTAGTAAACTTCAGGAATTGTGTAGAAGCGGATAAGTTGATGCAGTTTTTGTTAGGACTAAATGAAACATATGATGCAGTTAGAAGTCAGATATTGTTGATAGAACCTCTACCGTCAGTTAGTAGAGCCTATTCGATGTTGTTACAAGATGAGGAACAGAGGAAGATATCTTCTGTACATACACATTCTCATGAGCAGCTAGCTCTGAATGTGAATAATGGGAGTAGAGAGGCTCATAATGTGGAGTTTGGAGCCATGAATGTTGGATATAGAACAGGAGGAAATGGTTACAAAGATAAAGGAAATGGTACAAAGGGTAGAATGAGCAAAGAGGAGAGAAAGAAGTTGAGATGCAGTTTTTGTGAAAAAATAGGACACGAAAGAAACGAATGTTTCAAATTGAATGGGACACCAGAGTGGTTTCAAAAACTGAAAGATCAGAAGCCTAAGGGGCAAATAAACTTGGCTGTTCAACAAGACAATTTACAGCTTGCTTCTCAAAGTTCTGTTGCTCCCACTGCCAAAAATGAAGGGGTTCAGAGTGTTGGTGATTTGATTTCCAGTGTTGAGAGGGCTTTAAGTCAACTTAGAGGACTTGGAAACACAGGAAGTGTAAACAATGTGGAAACTTATACACCGCTGGAAGTAATGGAGAAACATTATTCTTTTAGCTTGCTTGAAGGTTTAAAGAAGGAGAAAGTTTGGATTATGGACTCGGGGGCAAGCAGTCATATCTGCTGCAATAGAAATCTCATGATTGATGTTCGCAAACTAAGCACTCCACAAGGTGTGTACCTTCCTAATGGGGATATGCAGATTATACATGAAGTTGGGACTGTAGAGCTGAATGCTGAACTTGTGCTACATGATGTGTTATTCATTCCTGAATTTACACACAACCTTATCTCCACTCATCAACTGAATAATAAACTTCATCTAAAGTGCACATTCTTTCCTACTTATTGTGTGGTGCAAAGATTGTGCAATGAACACATTTTAGTCATGGGAAAAGTTCAAGGGAGGCTGTACGTAGTAGATACAGAGCAAAAACGGGAAGAGGTTCCACTTCAGGAAGTGAGTGATTCACATACATCAGAAAGAGTGAATCAAATTTCTGATCCTAAAGTGAAAGAATTACAAGATTGGCATGTGTTGCTGGGACATGCGTCTCTTACTACTATGCATCATATACCAGAGTTGAAGGAATTATGTGAGGTCTCAGCACAGTCTATGATTAGCTCTTGTGAAGTGTGTCACAGAGCTAAACAATGCAGGAATCCATTTCCCACTTTGGAATATAAGAGAACAGAGTTGTTTGAGCTTATCCATGTGGATGTTTGGGGACCATATAATGTTGAAAATATGGCTAATGCATCCTATATACTGACGATTGTGGAGGATTGCAGTCGAAGTACTTGGACCTATCTTCTGCAATCTAAGAGGCAGGTACTGAAAGTCTTGGAAGGATATCTGAATATGGTAAATACTCAGTATGGGGTGAGAGTTAAAAAGGTGAAAACAGATAATGGGACTGAGTTTATAAATACACAAGTACAACAGCTATTTCACTCTCTTGGAATTATACACTTGAGGACCTGCGTGTATACACCACAACAGAATTGTATTGTAGAGAGGAAGCACAGGTCCTTGTTGGAATTAGCTCGAGCTCTGATGTTTCAGAGTAAGTTTCCAGAGACTTTTTGGCCTTTTTCAATCTTGATGGCTACTTGGATCCTAAACAGAGGCGCAAGCGGGATTCTTAGTCGGAATTCCCCTATTTCCATCCTAACCAAATCAACTGTTGATCTAACTATTTTAAAACCATTTGGTTGCTTAGCCTATGCAGCCAACACAGGCCCTCACAAAAGGAAGTTTGATCAGAGGGGAGCTAAATGTATCATGCTGGGAATTGCAGAAGGCCATAGAGGTTATACCTTATTCAATTTGGACGACAATGATATTATAATATCTAGGGATGTTAAATTTTTTCCACATATATTTCCCTTTGGTAATACAGATTCAGCAATCTGTGAGGAAGGACATGAATCTACAGACCCTGTTGAGTATATCCAACCTATTACTGAAGAATCCTTGGGAAATACTGATGGTAATAATGAGCCTATCCCTGATTCACAATCTGATGATGAGCAGTCAACTCACACAGTCTGAGGAGAGGGAATCATCTATTATAAAGATTGACAGACCAAAGAGGGTTGTTAAACCTCCTTCTTGGATGAATGATTTTGTGAGTACAGTGGATTTAAGATTATCTTCTCAGCAGTCCAGTACTTTAACTCCACCTACATTTCCATTTATGTGCTCTTCAGTTTTCAACACAGATTACATCACATTCCTTGCTAATGTAACCACTGTACAGGAGCCTAGGAATTTCAGGGAGGCCAGTCAGTTGAGTGAATGGAAATCTGCTATGAATGCAGAACTGGATGCTTTGGAGAAAAATGGGACTTGGACTCTAGTTGATCTTCCTGCAGGTAAGCATACTATTGGGTCGAAATGGGTTTATAAAGTCAAATTGCAACCAGATGGTTCTGTGGAAAGGTATAAGGCTCGGCTTGTAGCTAAAGGATATAAATAAGAGTTTGGCATTGATTATGAAGAAGTATTCTCTCCCGTGGCTAAGCATGTTACTATCAAACTTTTACTTGCTTTAGCAGCTTCCAATAATTGGCATCTCCATCAGATTGACATCAATAACGCATTCCTTCATGTCACTCTTACAGATGAGATTTATATGCTTCCTCCAGAAGGTTATGACAGAGTTCCTGCTGGCAAAGTTTGCAAGTTGATCAAGAGTTTATACGGGCTCAAGCAGGCTTCCCGTGAGTGGAATACTGAGCTAAGTAAAGCCCTATCTCTCTATGGTTTTGTTCAATGCCCACATGATCATTGCCTCTTTACCTTAGGGGTTGGATCAAATTTATTGGGGATATTGGTTTATGTAGATGACATTTTAATAGTCAGCCCGAATTTAGATCTGGTGAAAAATTTGAAACAATATCTGAATAATAAATTTTCTATTAAAGATCTTGGTATTGCTCGTTACTTTCTGGGAATTGAATTGGCTAGAGGAAACTAGGGGCTTTACCTAAATCAGAGAAAGTATGTCTTGGATATCGTTGATAGGGCAGGTCTTCTTGGATGCTCCCCTGCTTCCACTCCTTTCCCGCAAGGAGTGGATTTGACTTCCACTTCTTCCCCTCCATTAGAAGAACCTGACAAGTACAGAAGACTTGTAGGTCAATTATTATACTTGAACCTCACACGCCCAGATCTAACTCATGTTACGCAGCAGTTAAGCCAATTTGTTGCCTCCCCTTGTGAAAATCATTGGGCAGCTGCTGTTCATGTTTTGAAATATTTGAAAGGTTGTCCTTCGTTAGGACTGTTTTTCCCTTCCTCTGGTTCTTCCATGTTGCAAGGCTTTGCAGATGCTGATTGGGGAACATGCCCCCTAACAAGAAGATCTCTTACTGGTTTTTGTGTATTTTTAGGGGATTCCTTGATTTCGTGGAGGTGTAAAAAACAAGAGACTGTTTCTGCATCTACAGCAGAGGCAGAATATCGTGCTCTTGGAGCTACTGTTAGAGAGCTTCTCTAGCTCACATACATGCTTTGGTTTCTGCAGATAGAGGTGTCTACTCCTATCCCTCTGCATTGCGATAATGCAGCAGCCATCCATATTACCAGGAACCAGGTTTTTCATGAGAGAACAAAGCATTTGGATATCGACTGTCATATTGTCAGAGACCAGTACAAGCGTGGACTTATTCTTCCCACTCCTATTCACACGAGCCAGCAGCTGGCTGATATCTTCACTAAAATCCTGCCTGGTCCACGGTTTAGTTGTCTGCTCTCCAAGATGGGACTGGTCGACCTTCACCAGCTCCATCTTGAGGGGGGGTGTTGAGTTTCTGGAGGAATCCGGAGGTGGTTGGAGCTGTTTGATTGATAGGAGATGAAGTATGAAGAGGATGCAGTCAGATTGGCGGTTATGAAATGGTTATGAAACTGTGGTTACAAGTTTGTTAGGTGGTTAGTATGAGCCATTGGATTAGACGTACACGTGGATGATCTTGCGGCTCTCCTTGCTATAGTACTAATAAAAGCGTAAAAGCGTAGTTGTATGTTTTACGTTTCTTCTTCGTGTTGAGCAAGTAGTTATCACTGTAGAAGTATTATAAATAGTGTTGTGCCTATGTTCAGTGAAACAGAATGCTATGAACAAAATTTCTCTTCTTCTAGAAAATTCCGTCTCATCTTTTAGGTTTTTTCCATTGTTGTCGTCCGAGTTCGTAACACGAGTTACAACAAGGAGCAACATCGGTGTAGAAGGGTTCTGAAAGAGAGGCGGCGCTTGGTGTTGGGAAATAGGCAGTAGAAGGGTTCCCAAAGAGGGGCCGCGACTTGCGGTGAAATCGCCATTGTTTGTGGCTTAGAACTATTTCATGTGGATTTAGAAGAGAGAGAAAAGGAAGGGGTGGTATGGCCGAAGATGAATGTATGGAAAGAGTATATAAGTGGAATGTTTAATTTTCTTTTGTTTTAGTGTTGGGTGGGCCATAGGTTTAACAACTAATCACAACACGTCTTAATTTTCGTACACATTGAAAACAAGATGCTTCCAATGGAACGGGGGGAGTAGTAATTATTTGCTACAACATGAACAAAATATTTCAAAAGTTGTATACTTTGCAAAAAGTTAAAGATGATGTTAATTTTGATTTATGTGCAAAGAAGACACAATAACTATGGAAGCATATATTTCATAAAAAATGATTATTGTACTACTATAATATTGTAATTGTCAATATGTATTTTCTTAAATCAGTAATTATTATTCTATATTTTTATTGGATCCTTAAGGATTTAAACTTACGAAATTATTACTTTAGTACACTAACCCAAATTGGGATTCGAAGAAATTATCTAAGCGAAATTATTAATTTATCAAACATTACTTCATCAAGTTTAAGTGGAGTTCAAAACTAGTATTTTTCTATTGATTTGAAGCAGAGTTTATGCACGGTGTTGGTCCAGAGACGAGCCTTCAGGTATAAAGGGGGGCGGGGATTGAATACACCTGAATGCAAATTTCAAATTCAAATGCGAAAGTCAACTTAGCTGGATGTTGCTATCGGGCTAGTCTACTGAACTAGTCAGTTGGCCAAATAAACTTTCTGGATCGCGTGGGCAGAGATAATCTTCTACTGAGTCTATATACTGACTTTAGTTAGTGAACAGAAGTCCAGTATTGGATTTTGTGTGCGAAAGTGTAGGCCCAAAAATATGTTCGTCTCAGTTTGAAAAATCATTTTTATGCTGATTGTTTAAAAGACAGTTTTATGCAGTATGAACAGTAAACAATGCAACAGTTAAAAACGACACATAATTTTTAAAGTGGTTCGGATACACATGATCCTACGTCCACTGTTCTGAACTAAGCAGGAGTTCTTGTATTATTTATACTGAGCAAGTCTCAGTTGATCTGTTCACTGGACAGATACGTTATTGTTTGCTTATACTGAACAAATCTTAGTTAATTTGTACACTGGACATATATCTACTTATAGTCGTAGAAACTTTACAATTTCAACCGTTAAGGTTGTGTTTTCTCCAACTATGAAGAAGTTCTTACAATAAGAATAGTTCAGAAAGCTGAACTCATTCGAGTTTTCTAAGCTAAAGATTTTACAATAAGCTTGCTTAGAATAAAGAAAGGGAACGGATTAAACTCTAGAGTGAAGAACTGAAGGATTCTCTCTGGATGCAAGTTCTTCGTTGGAATGAACTGTAAATTTGCTAGAGTGTTTGATCGCTTGAATGCTTGTGTTCCCGGTGTCGTTCGTGCTTCTCTACATGAAGACTCTTCTCTATTTATAGCATCGACGCATGAATAGATCCATTGGAGGGAGTCTAGACACGTGTCGAAAACGACAAGGAAAACAACCATCTTCATTTTGAATGATAATATTGTAGAGATTCCTTCTTTTTCAGTATGGAAGCAGTTTTTCGTCAGAGCAGGTGCATTGCTGGCGGCTTCTCATTGGTCGAGGTTTAACGAGTAGGTGAGGCTTGTTCAAACTCCAATACAATGCTGAGTTGACTTCCTCTGATTCCTCGGGGCTTTTACTGAATTGTCTCATACTTCATTCATCTAAGATATCAACTCTTGGCTCGAATCTCTGTGCAGATTCAGTGGGTTGTAGCTATCCCAACTGAGTTGTTAATGCTGAGTTCTTCGGCTGAACGACAGATAATCTACTGAACTCTAGCTAGCCTACTGACTTCCTAACATGCCGAACTCATCTAAGCTATTACATTATATAAGGTTCATCATTCAACAAAAGTTTTGAATTTTCAAATTTTATCATGCTGAATCTCATCCCAATACACGGTATACTTTAGATAACGGGATTTAAAAACTTGTTATATTTATGGGAATTAGTTTTTGATTTGGTGGACTCATCAAAATCTTTAATTTTAATGTAAATAGAATTTTAATAAACAAATTCTAACGAGGGATAAGAAAGTAAAATAGGATTAGGTAATCCCAATTCCGAACCTCCTTTTTGGCTGCATATACGAGATTTGAAGATTGGATCTTTAACAGATTCGGAAGGAATCCAACTCCATCTCAATTTCCTAATTATATTCCTCCTTAAAATATTACGCAGATTCATTGTCTCTACACCGCATCTCTATAGGTGTTTCTCCTCGATTCTCCACGCCCATGCGCTTTTGGGCGTGATTGATATGAGCATCTACAACCACAATTGCCACGATCCAATGTGCATCAAAACTATCCAACCGTCTCACGCCTCGCCTGCTGTCGCAGATATGTCGCCGGAAAAATCTGTTGCATCCGACGTCAATGGTGAAGAGCATCTATTTGTGACGCCGGTCAATTTTTCTATGGTGGATTACGGAATATACCGTTCTGGATTACCTCACAGTGCTAACTTTCCCTTCTTGAAAACCCTAGGCCTCCGATCAATCATGTTGGTTCAATTTCTTTTAATAAAAAAATCGTTATATATTTTTTCTCGGAATATTGAAGTTATGGTTTGATGATAATGAAGATACTTATGTCCGGAGCCCTATCCTGAAGAGAATAAGCTGTTCCTCAATGCGAATGGAATTCGTCTTTATCAGTTTGGCCTTGAAGGATCTAAGGTAATTTTAATTATGCTCGTGTAGTGTCGTTTGAGGTGGCAAATGTGGTTTGAGCAGAGAAATAATTCTGAGTTTGATACTCTTACCAGACAATTTCATCTCATGTTAAGCTGGGATTTAACATTGTAATGTGATAATTGGCAATGAGTTTTTGCCTTAGGAAGCATTCGAAATTAAATCTATTTCAACGATAGTAAAGGTAACTATTTGATGTGAGTTTGGTTGAGGATTAAGATCAGTTCTCTAACAAAAACTTGTAATTCTGAAGCAGTTTATGTTGAATGTTACATGACTTTGTCCACAGATGTTTTCTGTACTGATGGATATCCTTCAGATTTAGAGAGATTTCTAACTTTGATGCATCAAGGATACTAGAAGTATACTGTTTTGAATCTATGTAGTAGCAGTCACCATTTGTTTTCTTTACAAAATGTCTGATTAATGGACTGTTTCTTCAAACATATAGCTTAATGTGGTTATGATCTGCACGAATAGAAGAATTTGCTCACAACAGAAAGATCAACATATCTGTTAATTGCTGGAAATCTTCTCAATTGCTATTTTATTAACTACACATTGCCCCTAGGATTATTTATTCTTACATCCTCAACAACTAAATGCAGGAGCCATCTGTAAGCATCCCAGGGGATTTAATTGTTTGTGCGTTGAAAGTGTTGTTAGGTATGCTTGTTTCCTAAACTGTTTCTATATCCCAAATTGTGTCGCACGCACTCTTTATATGAATGACATGTATGACATTTGCAAATGTATTATGACACATGTTGGTGCAAATTATGGGATACAAAAACTTTTCCAGTTTGTTTCTAAATGTTCATCTAATGTGTTTTTTATTATGCTTGGAGATCTTTTTAATTTAAAATCACTTACAGATGAAAGAAACCACCCGCTTCTAATTCATTGCAAGCGAGGAAAGGTAAATGCAGTAGTGCATGTTTCCTCTGTTTTGACTTCCTACAAAAGCAGTAGCACTGGATATGATGTCTGTATCTAACATATCACTTATTTTCGACACAGCACCGTACTGGTACTCTGGTTGGATGTTTTAGGAAATTGGAGAATTGGTGTCTGGCTTCAATTTTGAACGAATATAACAGATTTGCTGCGGATAAAGCCAGAGCTAGAGATCAGAAATTTATAGAGATGTTTGATATTTCGAGGATTAAGCAGTCGAAGTCTTCGGCTCCATATATATAAGGATATTGAAGGCTGCAATTCTTCCGGAGGCAGGAGATGAATGCACTTCTCTTTCATATGCCAAATTCTTTCTTTTTACATTTTATAGGTTAGCTTACCTAATGAATACAATGCTTTGTTTCCTACATTGTTGGCCACATTTTTTCAGCTGTGCTGCAATGAGTAAAGAAAGCTGTATCATTTTAGGGATGAAAGTAACATCAAATTCGTCTCTTTTAAACATGTAGTCCCCGAAAGAAATGTATCCAGAAATCATTTGAAAGATATCACCGTTTCATCCCTTCCATTTGGTATCTCCTTGTTCTCATTTATTTCTTCAAACCAAACAAGGCCCATATCAAACATGTAATACTACTACTACTTATGAATGTTCAAAGTAGCTCTTTTAACAAAACTTCACAGCTGCTAAATCTCACTTGGTCAAGATTGCAAACAACAAATGATGCAATATTGTTATTCAAAACAATTGTGATATGCTATCCGAAGTTGCTTATTATATGTACATTATATTTTCCTTCCATCCCTAGATGTATGTAAAACATCCAGATCTCCCACTGTCTTTATAAGTTCATAAAATACTTCATCCAAAAAAATCCAAATCGTGCTTGGAAATAGCCAGGGCATAATCTTCTCTCAAAAAAATAAAAAATAATAGACGAATAGTGCAGAGTGATTTCAGGAAGAACAAAACTGTGGACGAGCGAGCAACAATCGAATCGTCAATGGAGAAAATGACGAATGAAACGATATCTCGCCTCATTGTTATGCCTCTTACTTAACGACGGGACGGAATTAAATATCGTCACGTTCTACAAGAAGAGGCGAGAATTGAAAATATAGCAGATAGAATCAAAATGCTGGTCTAGATTTGAATAATTGTAAATGTTGAAAAACGCGGCGGGTGCTGAGATTGGCATCAGCTCTCATGAATGGATAGAGTTGATAACAACATAGGGTTTATATAGAAGTTCGGCAGATTATTTGGCAATGGAAACCTTTCTAGGTATTTTACGATAGTATCCTTCCTTGATATAGTTTGCCCATCTGATTGTTTAATTGAAAAGTGAAAACTATTGAGTGGAGAGAGAATTATAAATTGAAGTATATTATTGTGAGTTTGAAACCTATATTTATAAAGTTACAAATTGCTTTTGGGTTTAGACAAGCTGGTTTTATGGGCCTCTATGATTTATACATGGTCATTATATATATATGTAAATTTTATTTACAACACTCCTTTTAGATTGATCATTCTTAATCATAAATTATTGTCTCGTTAAAACCTTACCAGAAAACTCAATGTGATAAAAACTGGTTGAATGCAAAAGAATACAGTTGCTCTCATCAAAATAATCATTGTAGATACTTGAGTTGACGCATGTCAATCTTGTATACAAATTTCTTGAATGTTGATATCGGTAATGCATTTGTGAAATAAGTATGCTAGATTATCACTCGAACGAATCTATTGGACGTCGATATCGTCATTCTTTTGGAGGTCATGTGTGTAGAAAATCTTGAGAGAAATATTCTTTGTTCGATCGCATTTGATGTAGCCTCCCTTCAATTGCGTGATACAAGCGAGATTATCTTCATATAACACCGCTGGTTTGTTTGAAGAAGTCAATCCGCACGACTCTTAAATATGACTTGTCATAATCCGTAATCACACACATTCTCGACTTGCTTCATGGATTGCAATTATTTCATAATGATTTAAGGATGTTGCGGTCAAGATTTGCTTAATTAACGGATTTCCAAAATATAGTAGTTTCACCACGTGTAAAAACATAGCTTGTTTATGACTTGAATTTATGTGGATCGGATAAGTAACCGGCATCTGCATACCTACTAAAGAATAATCAGAACTTTTTGAGTAGTATAATCCAAGGTCAATGGTACCCTTTAGATAACGTAGAATGTGTTTAACATCATTCCAATGTCTTAAAGTGGGTGCAGAATTATATCTTGCGAGAAGATTTACAGAAAAAATTATATCTGATCTTGTGCAATTAGCTAAATTAGTCAATCCTCCGAGAGGACCAAGTATTATTTCGCCATCTTCAATAGGTCGAAATGGATCTTTATGCACATCAAGTGTTCTAACAATCATTGGTGATGATAATGGATGTGTTTTATCTATATAAAACCACTTTCTTTTTCTATATATGAGAATTGATGAACAAATAGTCCTTCATGAACATGTTCAATTTGTAAACGAAGACAAAATTTTCAAGTATTCAGCAGTTTTATTGAGTTAGTCATAACTAAATTCAAATCATCTACATAAACTGCTATGATTGCAAATCCATTATCAGTTTTCTTAATGAAAACACAAGTGCAAACATTATCATTTTTATATCCTTCTTTCAAGAGATATTCGCTGAGTCTATTATACCACATCCGTCTAGATTGTTTTAGCCCATACAACAACTTTTGTAGTTTAATCGAAAATATGCTTTTGGATTTTGACTTATATGCTTCAAGCAATTTAAATCATTCGAGGTTTTCAAGTATATGTCACTATCTAGTGAACCATATAGATATGTAATTACTACATCCACTAGATGCATATCAAGTCTTTCTTACACAGCTAGACTAATCAAAAATCTAAATGTAATCGCGTTCATTACGGAGAATATGTTTCTTCATAACCAATTCCCGGTCTTTGAGAGAAACCTTGTGCTACAAGTCTTGCTATTTATCTCGTAATTTCATTATCTTCATTTCTCTTTCTAACAAAGACCGATTTGTATCCTACAGGGGTAACAGGTTTCAGAGTTTGAACTACATGTTCAAATGTTTTTCGGCTTTTCAGGGAATTTAATTCACCTTGTATGACTTCTTTTTACTTTGGCCAATCATTTCTATTTTGACAGTTTTCGGTTCAGGATCCTCATTTAGAACTTCAAGAGTCATATTAAAGGCGAATATATCGTCCATATTTTCTCTCTCCAATATCTTATTAGAAGATAAGTAGATTGAGATCTCATGATTTTCGGACTCTTGTGGTTCTTCCGGAACTACATTATTTTGATCAATTATTTCCATCATTGTTTGGTTCATGTCTTGTGTCTTTCTTTTTATAAGGAGATAATCTTTGGAACGAATTGGCCGACCACGTTTTTGACAAACTTTAGATTCACTTCATGTCATTGTTGTTTGTCCTTCTAGGACACTAATTTTAGCAAGTGTGTTGACAGTAGGTATATGAGATAGTAACACTTTTCTTGTATCAACAAAAACATCAGGAATTTGATTTGCAATCTTTTGCAAATAAATTATTTTTTCAACTTCTTGTTCACATTTATTACTTCTCAAATCAGAATGTGACAAGGTTTTTTTATTCAAAGATTTTATTTTTATTTTTTTGCTTTTCTGGATGTAGGTTCATTCCACCTAAAGTTGGAAATGTTATTTCATCAAAATGGCAATTCGCAAAACGTGTAGTAATTAAATCGTCTGTTAAGGTTCAAGCTATCTTATGATCGAGAGCGAATCAAATCCAACGTATATCTCAAGCCTTCGTTGGGGACCCATTTTCGTACGTTGTGGGGTGCAATTGGGACTTAGACAACACAATCAAAAATTCCTAAGTGAGAAACATCAGGTTCTATAACAAAACAATTTGCATTGGGGGAATGTGGTGGGTTGGCATTGTCTGAATACGAACTAATGATGCAGCATGCAATATGGCATGACCCCAAGCTAAAATTGGGAGTTTTGATTTCATAAGTAATAGTCTAGCAATAAGTTGAAGACATTTAATAAACGATTCTGCTAAACCATTTTGTGTATGAATATGAGCAACCGAGTGCTCAATCTCAATGTCAATAGCCATACAATAACTATTAAATGTTTGAGATTGAAACTCACTAGCAATATCAAGGCGAATCATCTTGATTGAGTTTTCTAGGAATTGAGCTCTCATTTTTATTATTTGAACAAGTAGTCTAGCAAAAGTTGATCCAGATCCTCAAGGTGCTTCGCCGTACGACAGGTACGCGACCCCTGTGTTGGAATTTTGTATAATGGAAGCAACATTTTTGCTTCTATACAATGTGTTTTCCTTTCCATTATTTTTTATTCTCCTATCTGATTAACTATATTCGCGCATGTTGTTCATTTATCTTGTATAAGAGTAAGATTGTGTAGTGTGTTGCAGATTATAGAAGACTGCACAATTTGTTGAACTAACACGATATAAATAGCTATCACATCTGAGACAACTTAATGACAAGTTGTCGGTTTAAGCTGCAGTTTAGATAAGAAGTGATATGTCTTGGTTTCTTGTCTATATTGGTACACTGAAGGTGGTTTATTGATGGATCATAGTGAGATATGTTCTCCTAGCTGACCTTAGTAGAGAACCAAAGATCTCGGTGACTTAATTTGGTCTTAAGCTTGATAAGATTTCAGCTGAGTGCATTTAACTATCTATCACTTTGACTTACTATGTTGAATGTCATCGCGACTGCATCTACGTATCTTGGGTTATAGTAGTTAATTGTACATCAGGCTGGTCATCTATATCTTGCATCCGTATCCCTGTTAATTGGGTTGACAATATTCCTAAGGAACTCGTAAGGATTAGCACACTAAACTCGACCAATAGATTATGTTCAGGTTTGTTAATACGGTTGAGTGTGGTACTACTCAGGATATAATAAGATGTTAATTAATTTAGGTTGTCCGTAAGCTTAATTAATTAACGAATATTTGTTTCTTAAATACGGGATCAATTAAGTCTGAAATACAAGCCCATGCTCAAGTTGGGATAAAGGGGTAAGTCGACACGGATTCTCTAGTGGAATGAATCTGTGTTTATTAATTAATTTTGTTCTGGGCTGAGCATAGATAATTAATTAATTTAAGGCCCGACTTTATTTCTTGTATTGGATCCCTGGTTTGGCCCAAATAGATGCCCAATATTTATTATGCTCTCTCGTGAATTATTATTAATACATTAATATATTTTTACATTATTTAATAATGTAAGAATTATTTATATAGAATTAATTAGATGGGCCAATTAATTGATAAATAGGTGGCCCAGTTATTATTAATTATTTTATGGGCTGAATATTAATTTATTTGAAGCACCTTAGCAATATAATTACTAATGGGTCACAAATATAATATAATATTTATTAATATTATATTATAAAACACGTTCATCAATCACATATGATAATTATTCCATCATACACATACAAACGTGAATACGTGAGAACGTGAGTGAGAGCAGTTATTCATTCATCTAAGATCTCTGTCCACAAGGAAGAGAGGAAGGATCGGGACACATTTCAGAAGCTCCAGACATGAGTATAATCAGAGCTTTCCAATGACGCATGTACATCCCGATCCTTCACCCTGCCCATTCATGCCACATCGATGACATATATCCTCCTATTTGGATACATTGTGGTCTTTAACTGTTTTAGACCTTTTGTTGCTCGAGGTTGCGCGGTCAGGATTACTACGTCCACGCCCACGTCCACGCCCACATCCATGTTGGTTTCCATTACCATGTCCATTTGTTGCATTGACTTCAGGCAATGCAGAGCCCATGGGTTTTAATTCATGGTTTTTCATGAGCAATTCATTATTTTGCTCAGCTACCAATAAGCAAGATATTAGTTCGGAGTACTTTTTGAAACCACACTCTCTATATTGTTATTGTATGAGCAATTCATTATTTTGCTCAACTACCAATAAGCAAGATATTAGTTCGGAGTACCTTTTGAAACCGTGTTCCCTATATTGTTGTTGTATAAGCAATTCATTATTTTGCTCAACTACCAATAAGTAATATATTAATTCGGAGTACTTTTTGTAACCACGTTCCCTATATTGTTGTTGTAGAAGCACATTAGAAGCATAAAATGTAGATAATATTTTCACAAGCATTATTTCATCAGTGATTGTTTCTCCACATAGTTTCATTGTAGAGCTAATTCCGAACAGTACAAAATTATATGTACTCATAGACTTGAAGTCTTGTAGTCTAAGGTGCATCCACTCGTATTGAGCTCTAGGAAAGATAATTGTCCTTTGATGATCAAACCTCTCGTTAAGGTTGTTCCATAATTCACTTGCATCTGTGACGGTAAGTTACTCATTTGCCAAATCACCATGAAGATGGTAAAGAAGGAAAATCAGTGCATTCGCGAGATCCTGCGGGGATGCAGTGTTTCCTTCTTTTATAGTATCTCCTAGACCCCTTGAGATCAGATGGATCTCGACATCAACTATCCATGATATATAGTTCTTACCGAATATATCAAGTGCAACGAACTAAAGTTTGGTGATATTTGTCATTTTTGCAACTCTGCACAGGTAAAGAAAAAAATTATTAATGTCTATAAAGACTTATATTTTTCCTTTATGGATAAATCTATATCACCTAAATCATAAAGTGCTCTACAAGAACAAAAGCATTTAATATTCTTAGGAAATACTCCCTCTGTCCCGCTATTTCTGTCCTACTTGCCTAATCGGGTTGTCCCGCTATTTCTGTCCTCTTTCCTAAAATAGTAAAAATTACTTTTAAACATAAAATGAAGTGGGTCCCCCTTACTCACTACTCAACCCCCCACATTCTTATACTCTCTCTCTTCAAAAATCTATCTCTCACTCGATTATGTTCCGCTCCGAACTCAGAAAATTATGATTTTTATCTTTTTGAAAACTTTAGATTATTTCTTCAAATACAACATAAAAAAAATATAAAAAATAAAAATCGATTGCCTTTCACTAGCCTTGCAAAAATTTGGATAATTCTCATTTCTTTCCACCAACCACTCCTCGAAAACTGTGTCATTTTCTTTATACAATTAAAACTCATAAAATACACACTAAATTAAAATTTCTTAATCTCCGTGCCGAAGTCAACTGAGACGTTTTTAGCGGGACGGAGGGAGTATTAATTATGTGTTACTTCGGGATCAACAAATTAAGATTATATGTGCATATATATATATACATATTGTATGTATACATATATATGAGAAGGTTCAAATGTGAACATGCTTGCGATCGTGTGAAGACTGCACTTTATAGATGATTATATTGCACTTTAAGTACTGCATTTTCAAAATTATCAGAATGCAATCAAGGGGCATTTTTGTAATCTTACAAATAAAGTGCAGTATCTTTGTCTTGAAAGTGCACTACATTTGTCTTGAAAGCGCAGTGTTCATACGTTCACACAATAATGGTTGTTCACACAGTAACCACTCCAATATATATATAATATGCAGAAAAAAAAAACACTGATGTATATAATAAATACATAAATAATATTAATAACTCTTCAAGAGGGTAAAATATTTTTCAAGAATATTAAAAACAATATTAATTTGTGCTAATTATGGAGCAACAAGTAAATCATTTTTAAAAAGTAAGTTTGAATTGTTCTTTACTAGAGATTGTTTAATGTTTATTGATGACACAATCAATATCATGACAAATCTTTGAATATTTTGAAAAACGTGCATCAAGAAAATCATGTTATGGGTAATAAATTGATGTTGAAGGAAATATTTTACCTTCGGCCGCGAATATTTTTTTTTTTTTGGAAAAAGAGTTTCGTGTTGATAACTTGTTATAAATAAGAGATAATTTTGGAGAAGAGAATAAATTAATGTGTATTATTATGAGGGTATAGACTTCTATTTATAGAATACAAGTTATGCTTTTGGGCGTAGACAAGCTGGGCTTATGGGCCCTAAGGTTTACATATGATCATCATATATATGGTAAATCTTATTTACAACAAAATTTAAATTAAAAAAAAAGAAAAGTTGCGGGTGTTGCGGGTGTTTGGAACAGCTTTCAACTGGAGATATAGAAACAAAGATTCATCTTTATTGAAAAATCGAAGAAAAGTTGGCGTTTGTAATAGCCAGCTTTCAGCTGAAATTCTCTATCACGTAGTGTCAAGATATAAAATTTGCTTAAGCGGCTATAATACAGCTTTCAGTTGAAGTTTATAGCTTATCTAATTTATTGAAGTTTGTCCTTCAAATATTTTTCTAACTCCGCAAAAACCGTTAGCCAAAACTTAATATTTCTTATTAGTTATCAATTAATTGTGATTATTTCTTAATAAATTAGGTATCAACTTAATTATATTTTTTATTTATTATTTGTAAATTCTTCAAATTTAATTATGAGAATCTCGAATTTTAAATTAATGTTTTTTCATTTTCAATTTATGATAATTAGTATTTTTAGATAGATAATCAATAATATAAAAAGATTATTCGTGCAAATGAGAAGTATTTAATACTCCCTCCGTCCCATTATTAATGTCTCACTTGCCTTTTTTGATTGTCCCATTATTTATGTCATATACCAAATAAGGAAATAAATGAGTGGACCACAATCAATCTAAGCAAGTGGACCCCACCCCTTTATACTTTTACACCACAACTTTACACCTTTACCTCCATTATCTTAATTACCGTGTCCAATCCCAATGGGACATAAATAATGGGACGGAGGGAGTATATAATAGCATGATATATTTATGCTAATATGATATATTAGAAATTTATGCTCCATTCGTCCCATTATTCATGTCCACTTCGAAATGAGTATGAATATTAAGATAGTGAGTGTAAAGTTAAAAGGCGGTGAGTCCAAGTATGTTTAGAGATTACTATCTTGTATTGGAAAATTCACACGGATGGCCCCCAAACTATGCTAGTTTGGATGAGTTGGTCCCTAATCTTTTTTTTAGTTAATTAGTCCACAAAATATGTTAGTTTAAATGAATTATTCCTTATGTTAAATTTTAAGTTAGTCAACTGTTAGTCATAACTCATAAGGGCGTTAACGGAATAAAGGTTTTAGGACCATTTCATTCAATTTTTAAATTATTTTTTTTAAATTAAATTCTTTTATCTAAATATTTTTTCTTAATTTATTTATTTTCAAATTAAATTTATTGTACGTAAAAAAAATTAAAAAACTTAAATAAAAAATTAATCAAATCTCCTCTTCGTTGTCGTACCACGACCACGCCCGCCACAGCAACAACAAACTCCGCAAGCTCGCCACCCTCGCCTACACCAACCTTTCCTAGCCCCGCGCCTCCGTCACCTCTGCATCCTCTCCTTCACTGTCGGCTACCTCTCTCACCTCCAAGTCGTCGAGCCGCTCCTCTCAGACGATATCTCCAGCCTCGAAAAATACAACACCTTCCTCAACCGCTGCGCCGACCCTCTCCCCTCCTCCCCTTGAGACACAAAATTATTTGTTAATCAGTCAATGTGTGCGGAAGGGCCAGAGCCCTTTAATTTAGTGAGAAAACTTTTTTATAGGAACAATGATTATCTTGTGCTGCAAGTTATATGTTTAGCTAAATTGAGTCATTTTGACAAAAACAATGTATTTTCAAAACAGTTTATACAGATGACAGTTAAAATAAATGTCAACACAACAAGTTATAGTGGTTCGGATTCACAAGATCAAACAATCCACTTTCTGCCTCTGCAGAGATCCACTATCAGGTTCTCAAAGACTGTCGAGAGCAGATCTTACAGACAAACAAACAAACTATTATCTACTCCCTCCGTCCCGCTATTACTGTCCTACTTACCTAAAATAGTAAAAATTACTTTTAAACATAAAATGAAGTGGGTCCCCTTACTCACTACTCAACCCCCACATTCTTATACTCTCTCTCTTCAAAAATCTATCTCCCACTCGATTATGTTCCGCTCCGAACTCAGAAAATTATGATTTTTATCTTTTTGAAAACTTTAGATTATTTCTTCAAATACAATATAAAAAAAATATAAAAAATATAAATCGATTGCCTTTTACTAGCCTTGCAAAAATTTGGATAATTCTCATTTCTTTCCACCAACCACTCCTCGAAAACTGTGTCATTTTCTTTATATAATTAAAACTCATAAAATACACACTAAATTAAAATTTCTTAATCTCCGTGCCGAAGTCAACTGGGACAGAATTAGCGGGACGGAGGGAGTATTAAACTATCACCAAACTATATATCAATCTATCAGATTATCAAATCTAACAAGTAGGTAAAGGGTTTGAGGTTATGTCCAAAAGAACACTTAAAGATTGTTAAGGCTAAAAGTTTGTTCTTTGCTTTGAGAGTATGAGAGTTTTGGCTACTTGAAGTACCGTAACCTCTCAAGAGTGAGAGATCCTCTGTATTTTTAGGCGAGCCAAAATATATCTGCTGGACGAAGATCTGTTTTTCATTGGCTCTGTGTTAGCAACTGTCTTGAGCATATTGGCTTCAAAGACATGTTGCTTTCTAATTATTACTGAACTACTGTTTTGTCTTCTGAAATAAGGGCATTCATGGTAGTTGGGTGTTTCCGTTGACCATCTACTTTGCATTTCGCGCCCCTTACCTCGTACATCAGTCAGTTGGTCAGGATAGAGTCAGATACTTACTAAAGAATGTGTCCAGACTTGAGTTCAGTCAACCTGACTGAAACTCAGCTAACCTGGCCTGAATTAAACCTAGTCTAAAAAGAATATCAGTCTATCTATACAAACTCAAACTGATTTCTAATTTGATCTGTACACAAACTGGTTCAACAATCAGCAAGAGGTTTGTGATCATTCAAAACTTTATTATTCCCAACAAAACTCATAAAATCAACACGTAAATAAAGTTTCATAGTCTCCGTGCCGAAAAGAAATCAAATGAAAATAATGGGACGAATGAAGTACTATTTTAGGCATTTATTTGTAGCTTGGATTTAGGTATTTCGATTTTTAGTCCTCTTGTAATGCCCGATTTTATAATTTCGATTTATGTATTTTAATATTTGTGTAATCTTTATTTTGTTATTAAGTCAACCATCAACTTTTTAATTGTTTGATATTTTTGTAATTATAATAAAGGGTTTTAAATAAATCCGTTTTATAGTAATTTTTTAAATTTAATCAAATTTATTTCATATATTACTTAGTTTAAAAATAATACAAAAGGAAAACATAAGTTGAGTTGGATTTTTATGGATGGGAGTTGAAATTAATTATGTTGTGAATTGTGATATAAAAGGAGAAAAAAAATGAGTATTTTGTTAGAAGGTTGAATTGCAATTGCATTGGAGATGAGAGTAGTATAAGAATAGGTTGAGGATTTTGTTGATCTCACTATGTATTATTGAATTAATAAAAATATCAGTATGACGTGAATATAAAACAAAGAAATGGCCGATTTCATCAGCTGGGTTTCCTCTATTGATTATTGAACTCGTATTTCTCAAGGATGTTGTGGGGCTTTTATATGCTTGTATTTTTTCACTTGCTCTTCATCCCAGCTAAGCTCGTTTTCTATTTTAAGTTTGCTTGGGCTTATACTCTTTAAGGATTTAGTCCATAGGTATTTTATTTAAATTTAAAGCCTCTATACAAAATTTTAGTAGTAATAATTTCCATGGTATTTATTAACTGTTTTATATATTATGTAGTTTTCATTGAGTTTTTATTAAAATAGTAGAGTTTTAAGCTTTTATTACGTATTTGTTTTTAAGTTTTATTTATAATTTTTCTTGATACTTTTGCACAACAACTCTATAATTTTATAATGTAGCTTCCGTTGTGATGGATTCTAATCTCTATTTAGATTTTAGATGTGAATATTTACTCTTGTCGTATCCTGCTTCCTAGGAAAATGATTTCATAATTTATAGATAAAAGATTTGGCTGTTCGATGTTCAATTTTATTTTTTTGGATACAAACATTCTAGCCGATTCCAGCACGTGAGTTATAGCATGGCCTTACATTTAACTTTTTTCAGGAACATTAGGTAGCTGCCAGTCTGCCACTATGTGATTATCGCCACTCCAATAACAATTGAGAGTTTCGCTCGTCGACAAAAAAATAATCCATTTACTCGTGAAACAATTAACAGCCAGGAAATATGGTAACAGTAAATTATGTAATGAAGAAATTTCTTACAAGTACATCGGAAACTTTGGGTCAATTAACTTACAGAAATCCTCCTCAAGAGTTGAGTAATCCACACACACTAATTCATAGCAAACAAACATTCTAATTATAATACCCAACACTCATAACACAGACAGTAAACATAATTAATTAAGACCATAACCTCGTATAATTACCACTCAACTTAATTTAAGCAGTTGCCACCTGTCCGAGATTAGCACCATTCTTGAAGGCTTCGAATCTCGGCTCCTTAGCTTGAAACTTCACACCAGCATACAGCTTCATGTAGTCCTCAAAGACAAACTTGGGATACAATTCCTTGCTCTCCTCCTTCTCCACCAATGCCGGCGCCGGAAAGATGACGGCGTCGCTGCCCGGGTTGTAGAAGGAGGCGATGGACATCCGGGCCCCATCCGTCTGCGCGAGGACTCTGTGCATGACGCTCTTGTACTTGCCGTTGGTGATCACCTCGAGCTGGTCGCCGATGTTGATGACGATGGAGTGGCGCATGGGCGGCACGTCGACCCACTCGCCGTCCTTGAGGAGCTGGAGGCCGCTGACCTTGTCGTCCTGGAAGAGGAGGATGATGCCGCCGGCGTCGGTGTGGGCCCGGAGTCCCTTGATGAGGTCGGGCTTGGGGCAGGGTGGGTAGTTGCTGACCTTGGTGCCGAAGGTGGGGCCCTTGGAGCCGTTGAAGGCCTCCTTCAGGTAGCCCTTCTCCAGTCCCAGATTCTCGCAGAAGAGGTCGAGGAGGTGCTCGGCGAGCTTCTCCAGCTGGGCGGCGAACTCCTTCATCACGTCGCGGTACTCCTGGTCGAGGTCGGGGATTTCGGAGATGTTTGAGAGGGGGAGGTGGCGGAGGAAGAAGGTGCTCTCCCAGTCCAGATCGTCGATCTCCGACTGGACGGCGTCGAGCCCCTTGCTGGCCACCATCTCGTTGAACCGTTGCTTCATACATTTATCATAGTGCCCCTTCGTTAGCTTCTCCACCTTGTCCATGAACTCCGGAGCGATCGAGTGGTCCACGATCTACAAATTCAAATTAACATATGAATTTTGCATGGTTTTGAGTGATTTATATATGAAGACTATATTATATCTACCTCGAAGAAACCCCAGTTTTCGCATGCGTCTTTGATCTGCTCCATTACGGCACCTCTTTCTTCTCCGTTGAGCTTCTCCATGTTGATCACCGGAAAGCTTGCCATTTTCTCACTGCGTGTTTGTGTGTTAGGATTGTTTTGGTTTGTGGATGAGTTGCTGTGTGTACAGGGTTGGGATATATATAGGAGTAAAATGAGAATTATGTTGAATTAATAATTGAAGATTTTTGGATTGGACGAGCTTCCAAGAAACTGCGATGCGTGGAGTCAAGCTGCTCCATCCATCATCCCTCTTTGTATTTGTCGTGTTTGAATTTCATTTTTTTACTTTGACAAGGTAGTCTTCGTCAACTAATTATTCCATCACATTATTCAAGTCTAAATATCGTCACAAGATTTAATTTCACAGTTCAAAAGCTTGTTCGATTGCTTAGTTAAATTGATTTCGATCATTAGTTTTTATATAAATACAAAAAAAATTCAAGGATCGCATCACTTGTCCAAAAACTATGCCTCAATGTTTTCTCATTGAATAGACATTTAGATGACTACCGTAAAAATCGTAAAATAGTATTCCTTATGGGATAGGTGATCTCGTACAAAAAATCATGTATAGGTGAGTATTCAGTATTGAGAGTGGATGCGCAAATAATTGTGTTACATAGTAGGTTTGTGAATTGACAATAGGGGATCTAGGGAGTAGATATGTATGTGGGAGAGTGGGAACTGGGGTCGTCCAACACTAATGTGGATCACATCTTATGGAACATGGACCCCCACACACTCTCCAGATCTAAAGTAAAAGATGTGAACATTATATTTTGTATGCCCCAAACATGCATATTATTGCTCTTATATCAGGATGAGGCGTGCACTAGCTAGTAATTCTTGTTACTAATGCAAAAAGTAATAATATTAAGTTAAGTATGTACGGCAAATTTGATTTATCGAATCGTTGGTAGGGACGTGGAAGTTATGACTATTCTATTTTGCAGCCTATTCTTTTACCCCCTTCTTTTGGTATCTTTCAATTCCTCCATGCACGCGCTGTTTTTAAATTGCGCGAAGATGACATTTAGCAAGTTTAATGCATTCAATAATGATGTCGACATACTTCAATTTTTCATGTACAAATTTAAACTTCGCCATCGCGAGGCCCCTGTTGATATGCACGATACATCTATTTCCGCAAATAAAATGTTCAAGGCTCATTATCGTAGATTTTTCTCGAGAATAATTAGGGTATCTGGTTAGGGATGAATTCTAGCGGCATGCTTTAGATATGCAAGTTGAGCGGGAAGTTTGACTTGACATTTCCAATTTTAATTGGAAAAACAAGTAGTGATTTTAGAAGTTAGGTTTAAGAGGCCGATTTTTTTCCACAACTGCACGTATAGTATTTTGTAATGCTACTATTTATGATCGTGTCTGACGGAATTCAAGACGGGAGAGGATCCTCTATCCTAGTAGGTGGATCACTATATGCCCCACCAATAAGGTGAGGGCACGTGTCGTGTGGATGATAACTCGATGGCCACCAACGCACGCGTGGCGAAGGCGTGATTGGGCAGCTGGGCCATGGCCCACCAAATAATGGGGTAGAGGATCCTTAGGCATTCAAGACTATGTCGTGCGAGTTGCATCATAATTGATGTCATTTTCTTATCGTCTTAAGTTCTAACGACCTTGTTCTCTTGCCTGCGAACCCAAATCTCCTATGGGCGAGCATGGATAAAAGTTGTAACTGAATTATTCTTGAAAATTAAATGTTAGTTTACTTTTTTCTATTTTGAAGTGATAACAATGAAATCCACCTTAAATTAATCAGTTTTGTAGGTACGAGGGAGATGGAAAGACAAGGATTGTGAGGGGGGGAGACAATTCCAATTTCTAATGTGGTCTATGATTGTTTTTAATCATGTAATGTGGTTGTATCCATTTTTTCGCTTGTACTTTAAAAAGTATTTGTTTCTGTCCACTGACTCATCTGGCCTATTATTGATGATTGACACGCATGTCTGATGACGTTGTGTGTCTAAGTTATTGGTCTCACAAATAAATCATCGGTACATTGTACAAGAACAACAACAAAAAATGTGTTCAACACTCTTTACCTCAAAAAAAATTCAAACAAAATTTTAAAGTTATAGGACAAAAAATTGTCAAATTGCAAAAGTAAAAATTAAACCAACACACACTACATTACTGTATAAATCAGAATTTTATCGTGAGTGCGGGAATGCGTAGATTGAATTTTCGTGTGAAATTACCTTGTAGCTTTTCCTATTATTAAACAATTCTATTACCTTTCAACTTGCTTTATCGCTTAATAATTACAATTGCTAAACGTGCATGATGAGATTCTACGAATAGTGGCGCCATTCATACGTCATTAGGATACCTAGTTAGACAAACTGCTTAAAAAAAGGGTAATGTCGGTGACGCGGTGGTTCAGTCGTCACCTATTGTTTTTCTCACAAAAAATGGTAAGAAAAACACAAAACCCAAAAAATATAATCATGCAACAGTAACGGTCATGTACTCATGTAATCTTCGGTTTAAACCATGACGATTATCAATCCGGATCTTCTGGCCCATTTTTCATGGACCAATCAGTGGTCCAACAATGCACGCGTGGCACCGCGGGATTGGTGGGCCACTGCGCGTGCATTGATAGACCACTGAGTGGTCCACAAAAAATGGGACAGATGATCCCTGACGGACGATTATTTTTAGAGGTGTTTTATTTATCCTAGAAAAAAGATTATTGCTACTCTCAACCCAAATGATAACATCCATATAACTTGTTAAATTTATTAAATTGTTTTTATAATAAGTTTTAGTTGGATTTTCTAAATCCTAGGGAAAAATGATATTTTGACTAATATTAATGAAAAGTCCGTATTTGGTTCGAATTAAAATACGCAAACGGGAAAGATCTCTTGTTTGACCACCCATAGTTTTATCTCAACGTAGTATCGTTTATACACACAAATTCTGTTTTATTTTTTAAAATTCTATCTGACAACGTGACACATAATATTTTCAGGATTTGAACACATGTTAAATGAGGAATTTGATTTGTTTGAGGTTCTGGTCTAAGGGAGATTCAATTCAATCCCCCTTCCCCCAAGAAAAATTAGTAAGTTAGCTGGATAAAAACATCTTATGTTGGAAAAAATGTGATAAATTTCATGTTTCATCGAATTTGAATAATTATTGGTAAGTCTTAACCAAAAAAAATCAGAAGAGAAATTAACAACCAGTACAAATTTATACTAAATTATTTGTTTCTACTTGCAAGCTAGCCTCATGCATAATTATTTTTGTTTCTCTCGATATATAAATTTAAAGTGGGATTTAATATAACTAGCGACCTTATTACATATGTTATTTATCGAGAAAATATCAATTTTAGTCTTTTAATGTAGCAGTGTTCGATTTTATAACTTTATATAGTGTCCGATTTTGGTCCTCTAATGTATATGTTATGATGTGGCTCAACTCCTAATCGTATAGTAAATTGAGTCATATCCCACATCGGATAATTAATGAAGTTTATCATTATTTTCATCTATAAATATATAGGTTCTCTAATTGTTTTATGTGTACTTCTACCCATCATAGCCCACATGTTATGAAATTAGCTAGTTGGACTAATTGATCATGTTTTTGTGGGTATGTGTTTTTGAGCTTAGGGCCATATTACGGAGGCTCATTTGGTATTATCCTCTTTATTAGTGGATTGTTTCTCCGCCACCCGTGGATGTAGGTCGATTGACCAAACCACGTTAAACTCTTTGTGCCTATTTCATTTTCTCCTTGTGTTATTCTTTGTTATTGTCTCGGTTGGGTTCCAATAACTCGTTTGTCACATTTTGAGGGTCCAAAGATCCTAACAAGTGGTATCAGAGCCAATAATTGGTTTATATTGTGACAATGGCAATAACAAAGATTGTGGTCGAAAAATTTGAAGGCTTTTGAAGGAGGTGGAGCATGTTTGAGGATGAAGCACCATGACGTGAAGTTTCACGTTATCGAGGTACCGTTTTGCCAAGGAAGATTTCAATTCTGATGATTTAAATGATGGATGATCCTTATTCGAGGGATGCTGCGACTTTATTGGTATTCTGATTTGGACTAAGCCCATTGAGGCTTTTGCGGAGGCGGTGGAGTAAGATCGTTTTGTGTTAGCGATTAGAGTTTTGGTCGATGTGAAGATTTGTTATGTTGAATTGGATATTGGAGTTTTCGTTACGGTGGAGATCGTTATGATGTGACTCAAATCCTAATCCTTAAAGTAAATTGAGTAATATCCCACATCGGATAATTAATTAAGTTTATCATTAATTTCACCTATAAATATATAGATTCCCTAATTGTTTTAAGTATGGTTCTATGCATCATAGTCTACATGTTATGAGATTAGTTAGTTGGACTAATTAATTAACCATGTTTTTGTGGGTATGTGTTTTTGGGTTTATGATCATATTCCGGAGGCCCATTTTATATTATCCTCTTTATTAGTGGATTATTTTTCCGCCGCCCGTGGATATAGGTCGATTGACGGAACCACGTTAAATTCTCTGTGTATATTTCTTTTTCTCTTTGTGTTATTCTTTGTTATCGTCTCGGTTGGGTTCCAAGAACTCGTTCGTCACATTTTAGAGAGTCCGAAGATCCTAACAGTATAGCAGAGTTCGATTTTGGTTTTGGAACTTTATAATGTATTTAGATTTTGGTTCTATAACTTTACAATGTGTTCGATTTTAGTCCTCCGATAGAAAATTGTCGAACGTAAAAAGGCATGTGAATTTTACACTTCGTCGAATGACAAAAATGAGTCATTTTGTAAAGTTTCATGACAAAAGAATGAATATTTATTATTAAAATGAGTTCAATTTCGATTCTGCAATATAGTTTGTAACTGTTTTTTGGTCTTGTAACTTTTAAAAATATTTATTTTTTATCCCGAAACTTGATGAAATATCTTTTTTTTAGTTCACGCGTTCTTTTCTATTTGACAATTATGTTTGAAGACAAAAACCTTATACTTTGTAAAGTTAT
This sequence comes from Lavandula angustifolia, assembly GCA_028984105.1. Taxonomy (NCBI): domain Eukaryota; kingdom Viridiplantae; phylum Streptophyta; class Magnoliopsida; order Lamiales; family Lamiaceae; genus Lavandula; species Lavandula angustifolia. Next base: position 15,570,490 of record CM054818.1, on the reverse strand, counting down.
AGGACGAAACTCGAACGGATTATAAAGTTCCAGGGACAAAAAATCGAACATTGCAACATTAGAGGACCAAAATTGGACACTGCCATATTAAAGGACCAAAATTGATATTTTCTCATTACAGTTAAACTTTGATAAATTAATAACCTTTGGACCGAGAGAAAATATTCATTTAACGAGGTTATTACTTTATCGAACATTATTTTAGTGCATTGACTCATACCGGGACCGGAAGAAATTATTATCTTAGCGAGATTATTACTTTATCGAATATTACTTTATCGAAGTTTAACTGTATTTATCGGAAACACTTAATTTCAACTCATTTAATAAAAGTCAGCTTGTTATTTTCCTTCCTAGTTCCTAATCACATTTTAGGTCGAGATTCCACCAACTACGAGGCTGTTACACTAGCATATAGAAGAATATAGATTTTAAAGAAAGAGGTTCGGGCATTATATAAATTCCTTAAGGGCAAATTGTATTAAAAATCTTATAACATGACTTATAATATATTGTATCCTATTTCGAATATGAAGGAATTCCATCAGAAATAACTAAATGTATTCCGAAAAGGAAACAGAACTGTAAGTGGGAAATGGACAATCCCTTTAACGCAACATCAAGTGGGTCATCTTCTTTAATTCGTGATAATCAACAAACATTACAGTATTGAAGATAACTTACGCAATTAAAAAGGGTTTGATAACAGTGAAAGTTTAACATCTATATATTACTCAATATTGAAAATTTTCAATATTCATCTCAATTAAGTGTAGATTTTACTCGTAAAAATAAACATAGCATTGAACGGGTGGGACGGTGGGGTACAACATCCTAGTGATTATCTAGTTGGGACGATTCTTTTGTTTTAACTTTCTTCAATCTTACGATTCTTTCTGAATCAATAGTGCACATTTTATAATGTTGTTTAGGCTTTTTAAGAAATAATTTAGTTTTCTTCGCAATGGAAATTGATCGATCCATTTGGTTTCACTTTCACGTTGAATTGTTATCAGCTTTTAGAAGGCACTTTTAAAAGCTTAATAAATACAGTACATCATTTTGGCATTTGTTTTTTCCCTCCTTTTTATGTTCTTTACGAATCTAGTGATGCATTATGGCCTAACTCCTACAGTTGCACCAAATTCAAATCCAAATATACGTGGCTGATACATGACCTCGATTCCAGCAACCAATTTATCAATCACACAAAATATTTTGCTTTAGGGAAGAAAAAAAATCTTACTACAATTTACTCAAAATTAAATAGGAGCCAGATCCAAGGGTGGGTGAGCCCCCAAATTATTAAGAAAATTCTAAATCTTCGATATATTTTTTAAGAAATTTTGTCATATTTCTAATTCTGGATCGATCAGGGCCGTATAGTTTCTTAATTTACACCAATTTAATCCTGGCCATATATTATCCTTTTTTAGGTATCTTTACGCTTTTCTTCTTTGTCCTTTTGCATTTGAATAGGCTTTTTTTTCCTAATAAAAGCAAAATAAACACTCCCTCCGTCCAGCAAAAGATCATCCGGCCCAAATTCGGTGGACCACTTGGTGGCCCACCAATCACGTGGCGCCACGCGTGTATTGGTGGACTACCTTTTTATAATTCAAATTATTTTTTATTAGTAACATGGCTCACCAATGCTCGCGTGGCACCGCGTGATTGGTGGGACACTGAGTGGTCCAGGAGAAATGGGCCAGAAGATCCGGATTGCCTCCATCCTGCTCGACTTATCTTGTATTCATTTTCAGGCTGTCTCACCCGATTTGTTCTATTTTCTTAAATAAAAATGGGTCTCACACCTTTATCAAATCAAATTAATTTTAAATAATTAAATATTTATATGAATCTCACACTTTTACCTTACATACCAATTCTAAACAATTATTTAATTACATGAATCTCATACTTTTATTATATAAAATCAACTCCCAAAAATAACCGCGCCGAAAAGAAAAAGACAAGTCGGGCGGGAAGGATTGAGTATATAACATATCAAGACATAACGACTAAAAAATAATTGTGGCTGTGAACTCGAACGAATCCAGGAAGAAATTGCATGTTGCTCTGTCGGATTTTGATTTAGATTTGGATTTGGATTTGGTCATAGGTTCTTTGAATTTCATATTGAACTAATTCCCCTTTGTTTAATATCTGGTGTGGTCTCCAAAAATGCCCAGCTTATATTAGGCTCCACACTATAACAGGCCAATCAATAATTTAAAGCGATTCAGTTCGATTATTTTTTCGGCAGAAATTTTTCTATTTCAAATTGTGTGTTATATATACTTCGCACGGCTGATATATGTATGTATATATATAATTATAATTATTATCAAAATTTTACAAATATAAATTCTAAGATATACAAACTTTTTCGCTTTTCTTTGAAATTTAACTTTTCGTATTGTCCTATATTGCTTAAAACCCTAAAACCTAATAAAATAATCATGATTTCCCTTTTCAATTTAATTAATACTCCCTCCGTCCCATTATTTATGTCACATTGGGACTGAGCACGGTAATTAAGATAGTGGAGGTAAAGGTATAAAGTTGTGGTATAAAAATATAAAGGGGTGGGTCCACTTGCTTAGATTGATTTTGGTCCATTCATTTATTTCCTTATTTGGTATGAGATATAAATAATTTAACAACTAAAAAAGGCAAGTGAAACATTAATAATGGGACGGAGAAAGTATTTTTTATATGGTGTTGGATATACTTTTTATGCTAAAAAGAGCACACGGGCACATGACAGTGAGCGAAACGCAAGCTTGTCGTGTAGCCAATGGGGCCGCCGGACTGAATGGCTGCCGATTTTTTTCTTCATTGATTGCATTTCCTTTTCTTAATAGTCGATCAATGAATACATTTTGGTTATTTTTCCCTTTTTCCATTATCACTAATTAGCTTTTGTTAATGTTTTTTCTCATTTTAAAAACTAAGACCGAATAAAGGATAATCATCGGCAGAAATCAAGACAAGCATAATCTTTGGAATCAGGTTTGAAATTTATATTATAATACTTTTTCGTAAGTGTATTTGCGTTTCGAATTGAACTATGATGCTGATATAAGTGGCGCCCTGCCCAAATTCCAATATTTTAGGTATTATTTTTACTAATCATTTTTGGCTAATTTTTAAACTTGTGTTGGTTAACATGGTTTTATTTTGATACACATTTGGATTCTGAAAATAAGAAACTTTTCACGTCTCTTTCGTACCAAGGGTATTTGTGTGTCAGTTTCATCTTCACATTTTTCTGCCTTAAAAACCTTTTGGGTTAACCTAATGGCCTCAATCCTTTTATCCTTCTCAGATCAATGGTGATGGGGTTCATAATCGAGTCTAATTTTGTTGTTATTTCTCTCTCATAGCTAGAAAAATGATGATCGAGAGACTAGTGTACTTTTCTGTTTGGTACATAGAATTCTACCTAGCAATAAATGATGAGTTGAGGACTAAACGAGTGATTGGACACTCCACCATGACCACTTACTTGGAGCAATGAAATGAAAGTGAGACATTTTTTTGTCTTGGCCAAATAGGTTAATAGGTTGTGAAATAATATATTAACCTATTAATATTTAAAAACACAAATATAATTATGAAAGTACATTTTATAGTAAACATAATGTTTGAGCGAAAAAGTTGTTAGGGGTCGATGGAGGGTCGATAGCCCCTATCGGCCCTCAATATGTTTTTAAAATAAAAAATAAAAAAAAATTAATGAAGGGTCATCCGTCCTCAACATGTTAAAAAAAATGTTGGGGGCCAATGCATCGGTCATGAGATTGATGTCTCGGCCAACATGGAGAGGCCTATTCATTAATTTTTTATTTTTAAAAAAAAAATGATGACATCGACCCTCCATTGGCCCTGGCAACTTTTTCGCTCAATCATTATGTCTACCATAAAGTATACTTTATGACTATATTTGTGTTTTTAAATAGTGATAAGTTAATATAATGTTTAACTTAACCTATTTGACTAAGTTTATATATTAACACAATGAAAGAAAGCACATGCCTTGTTCTAACAAACTCTGCTATTTATCAACATCATGGGCGGATCCAAGGGGGGGCGGGTGGGTGCGACCGCCCCCCCGAATTTTCGTGCATTACTACGAATTTTCGTTTATTTCGAGTAATTTATATGTTTGTCCCATGTAATTTTTCGAATTCGCCCCCCCGAAATTTTTAAATTTATTATCCTAAACTAAAGTAACAATGAAGAATTAGTGTTAATGTGACTACGAACTTCTAAAAATATTTTAAAAAAGTATATTAAGTGTAACTTATTTTAGTGTCAATGTTTAATTTAGAGTTCTATACATCTATTTTAATAGAGTTACATATATAACTTTATGCAATTAATATACTCTCTCCGTCCCGTTATTTGTGGCTCAATTGATTTCGGCACGAGAATTAAGAGAGTAAATGATAAAGTATGAGAGAGAGAGTAGATGATAAAGTATGAGAGAGAAGATGGGTAAGATAATGAGAGAGTATGAGAGAAATGATGATAAAGTATGAGAGAGAATGTAATAAAGTAGGAGAGAGAAGATGATAAAGTAGAAGATATGATAATAATTTTTTACCAAATTAGGAAAGTGGCCACAAATAACGGGACACCCCTTTCGGGAAAGTGAGCCACAAATAGCGGGACGGAGGGAGTATTATGTTTCATTTTTTTTAATTACTTGATTGATCTAAAATTAGCAAGTGTAAATAAACTATCATTTAAATACTTAATTAACTCCTAAGCTAGATATTGTTAGTCTTCATAATTTTCTCCAACTAAATTTAGACTGACAAAATAAGATTGTGTACGATATTTTTCGAATAAATATGAAGAATATAGCAGTTATTTATGAAAGAAGAATATAATCTCTTAAATAAGCCAAAAAGAGTAAGTATAATTAGACTTACATAGAAAAATGTCCTAAAAATTTTTCTCGGGGGCTCCGCCCCCGAACCCCCGAAAGTATCATACACCAATAAATTTCGCCCCCCCTAACCAAAAATCCTGAATCCACCCTGATCAACATAATTTGGTAGAATTCCGACACATTTTCTCAAGCTTAATGGTGAACACGTCTAGTTCAGGCCATAGTTGGAAACAAGAAATATATTCCACGCATATAGCATACTGCACGTACACGTGGTTACCAGTAGTTGTAAAAATCTTGGAGTTAGACAAAGATTTGATCAAATATCACAATCCCAGAATAGGTTGAGTCATGTTGGAAAATTTTAACTGGAACAGTTGTTTCCTAATAAAAGAAAAAAACTTGAACCTAAGTTAATCCATCACCACTTGGCTTCTTGATAACTACTTCCCCCATAAAAATGTGGTCTAGGATAGATATTGTCGTGTACATGTCCAGATACAGTGTGCTTTGGTGGGGGCTCACCACGAAAGAGATGTCACTGTTACACATTAACGGGATTTAAATATCTGATTTGCATTTACTTGGATAATAGTTGTGAGTTTCATTCGACTGTTCAAAAAGAGAATAAACTTGTGTTTGTATGGGCTCCATCGATTATTTGTCTAGTTTTGCATGAATAATTGGCGGATTGACTAGGCGAGGTTAATGTGACGTAAAAGCTTTGATGACAATTAGAAAAAGTTAATTGTGTAACAGATTCGTCAACTACTCATAAAATTGAATTTAAAATTTTCATTTGAAGTGATCATGCATACTTTCGACAAGGCATATATATACTGATTCAAATTTAATTTAAAGTGAAAACATAGCTTAGAAAAAAGCTGCTTTCAGAATAAGATGCTAGGAACTTATAAGCTATATATACTTTTAAAAAGTAACGGGACCCAAAATTATTTATCGTTACTTATATATCTTATAAGTTCAATCATGTGATCTGATTGTTCTAAATAATACCTTTTTATAAAAAGAATTTAGCATCTTGTAACATTAATTTAAGTTAGCCTAGGATATTAGTTAAGTTAGCATAATTGGAAATGGAGAAACAATATGATCTGATCAGATATTGTTGGGCCCTTTGATTTTAGTGATGGTTATTGGACCACAGCAGTTCCTAATTTCCCTAACTGTTGTTACACATCTAGTTTTGCCATAGAGTGGTCCAAATGCATGTGGACTGTCTCTATCAACGCAACATGTGTATCTGTACAACCATTATTATATTCTGAATTGTTTTATACGTAAGAACTCAAGGAATATCCTACTTTTATAGTATATTCGAATATTTTTTCACTCTAATCATCTTATTAATAATATTTGCGTCTTCTTATACTTATACATATCAATTATCATTGTCCACATTAATTAACTGTATATCAAAATGCACGTGTTTCTATTTATTTATTAGGAAGCCCAACCGAGAGAAGTCCTTTTTGCCAACTATGTTATAGGGTTGGTTTACCTAAGAGTTTGTGGAGTTGAAGCCCACTTTCAATTTAGTCGCAACCATTCTGGGCCACTCAGTACCATGCATCACTAATATTCTTTCTAACCTTTCCTTTTTTGTACAAGGGAGATTGGAGAACTCTATGCACAATACAATTAAACCTCGATAAGAAAATAACATTGAGATCGAGAAAAAATATTCATTTAACGAGATTATTAGTTTATCAAACGTTATTTTAGTGCATTGACCCATATCAAGACCGAAAAAAATTATTATTTTAACGAGATTATTACTTTATCGAATATTATTTTATCGAAGTTTAACTGTACATAAATCACAATCCTATATGATATAATAGTCTGATAAATTATCGTAGCAAATTTCTTATTTACAAATTGGGTCAGGTACAACTAATTGACTAGGGTTAACTAATTCCACTCAAAAAAACCATCTCCCCCTCCCATTATTTCCGTCTAATTTCTTTTCGGACAGAAATTATGATTTTTATTTAAGTATTTATTTTATGAGTTTAAATTGTATTAAGAGATTGACATAGTTTTCAAGTAATGATTGTTTTAAATGAATGAAAATTCATCAAAAATTCTATTATTGCATACTTAGGGCAATTTAAAAACATGATAGAAATAACGGGACAATTCAATTAAGAAAACAAGGCAGAAATAATGGATGGGATGGAGTAGTATTAGGGATGGCAAAAGGACCTGACCCGTTGGACCCGTACACAATGGGGCGGGTAATACCCGCCCTGTACGAGTGCGGGGCGGGTCCGGTTCTTGGCCTGGACCCGCCCCGCCACAAATTAGAAGGTTAAAAGTATTATTTTTGAGATTTGAACTGCATCAATAATTTCTTTACATGCACTTATTCCGTTTGAGCTAATGTTCACATTTGATAATATTTTACATTTAAGAATATTAATTTTCTAGATTTCAACATACTATATTCAAAATTGTAATTACGGGCATGTATTTCAAAAATGAAATTAACATTTTAATTTTTTCCAAAATATAAATTTAAAACTATTTTTATTTCTAATTTTCTATTCTTTAATTAAAATGGATTATATGTACAAATATAATTATGATTAATGAACAATTACAATTTAAAACTTTTTATAACAAGTTGAAATACATCTAATGAAAAATTAGCTTATAAAATATAAGCTACAAATATATATTAAGTTTTATATATGTAGATTTTGATTGATTCTTTATTATTGTAAGTAGAGAAAAAAGCACGTGTTACCGTTCTTCAAGATGCCGATGATGACAAGGAATGAAGGAAGCCTAGTAGTCTCCAAAGTGGATTGTTAAATCCTTAACTCGAACTATATATTAGTGAAATATTTTTTAACTAAAACATGAGTACATAACTCTTCTTTAATCTTTGTTAGGTGGAGTTTTTTAGTTGTCTTATAATGGTGATCAACAAATCAAGTGGTGATTTAGAGAAATTTTCTACTTTTATCTATGAGGACATCTTTATAAATTTATGATATGTATTTTGTTTATTTGGGAACATTCGATCATGTAAAATTGTGCTTATTTTGTGTTGAAATTTGAACTTTTAATGTTTGTTGTAGTAGTATTGACAATGACAGATTTTGCAACTTGATTATTTCGTAGCGAAGAGAGTTTTTTTTTAAATAATGACATAAAATGAAAAAAAAGGGTCTTCTGCAGGGCGGGTAGGACTCGTCCTGTGCAGCTAAACTAATTGAAAGTCAGAATATTGATTAATGTATTCATCATTAATTTACAAATAATGTAGATCCTATTTAAGGATCATGAGGAGAACGGTTATACAAAAACTACCAAGCACGTCTGATATCATGAACGTGGAGTGAACATGCTCATACACGACTAATGTGAGCACGACTAATGTGAACGTGGACATACTCATGCACTCTCCTAACTACTCTTGTACAAGTTATGCTATCTCTAATACACCCCCAACGAAAACTTAACCAGGTTTCGAATCACAAATATTTAGTTTAGAACGCAGCCTTGTAAATGACGATCTATGCAACGCCTTTGTGAATATGTCTGCCACTTGATCTTCGCTTGGTACATAACCCACATCAATAACATCATTAAGGACTTTCTCTCGTATAAAATGCACGTCAACTTCAATATGCTTTGTCCTTGCATGAAACACGGGGTTAGAAGCCAAAGCAATGGCACTTTTGTTGTCACTCCATAGCTTCGATGGTGTGCTAAGTTGAAGCCCTAGTTCATTACACAAGCCTTGAAGCCACATTAAATCTGTCGTAACATTGGCAAGAGATCGATATTCGGCTTCAGCACTACTATGCGAGATGACTTCTTGCTTTTTTGAGCTCCATGAAATTAAATTGGCTCCAAGAAACACACAATGACCACCAGTAGAACGTCGATCATCGGGACAGCTTGCCCAATCGGCATCAACAAAACTAGTGAGATGATTAACGTAGCTAGGAGAGAAAACAAGAGAAAAATGAGTAGTGCCTTTAAGATAACGAAGCAATTTCTTGCACGACTGCCAATGAAGTTCCGAGGGCTCTTGAAGAAATTGGACCGAGCTTGTTCACAAAGAAAAGCAATATCTGGTCTCGTTAGAGTCAAGTATTGAAGTGCTCCTAGAATACTCCGATACAATGTAGGATCTGAGAAAGATGAGGTACCATCTGCCTTAGACAACTTGGGAAATTTGGTAATGGGAACACACGTGGAATTGCACTCCATAAGATTTGTTTTTCGCAAGAGTTCCATAATATACTTCGACTGGGAGAGATAAAACGTGTTCTTGACACGAGACACCTCTAGACCGAGGAAGAAATGAACATCGCCCATATCTTTAAGAGCAAAAGCATCACTTAGTGAATGAATAAGTGAAGAGATACACTTAGGATTATCACCGGCCACCAAGATATCGTCGACGTATACTAAAATAAGCATGAAAGAAGTACTTGACCGTCGATAAAAAAGAGAGAAATCCGATTGAGAACGGTGGAACCCTTGAGAGTTGAGGAAGTGTCGAAGTTTATCATACCAAGCCCGAGGAGCTTGTTTGAGACCATACAAAGCCTTGGACAACTTGCATACATGATGTGGACGTTGATGATCTTCAAAACCAGTAGGTTGATTCATAAAAATTGTGTCATCAAGATCACCATTGAGGAAAGCATTGTTGATGTCTAATTGACGGATTTGCCAACCATGCGAGGCTGCAATAGAGAAGAGCAATCGTATAGTTGTGGCCTTCACTACTGGACTAAATGTCTCCATATAATCAACACCAGCTGTTTGCTCGAAACCGCGAGCAACGAGGTGAGCTTTAAGCTTATCGAGAGTCCCATCTTGTCTTGTTTTAACCTTGAAAACCCACTTGTTACTAACTAAAGTCTGTTGTGGTGAAGGGGGAACCAAAGTCCAAGTATGATTGCGCTGAAGAGCATCGAATTCAGCCTGCATGGCTGCTTTCCAACCCGGGGCAACATTGGTAGGCTCAGTAGGAATAGAAGATAATGGTTGAGTGTGGAGCACTTTTGGTTTATAGATTCCCTTCTTCGCACGGGTGATCATGGGATGATGGTTTCGTGGGGAGGAAGGTGGTGAAGAATAAGTTGAAGAATGGGCATCGGATGTAGAAGAAGAAGGGGAATTAGGGGTAGTGGATGGAGATTGGGAGTGTGTCACTATTTGGAGAGGAACAACTAGAAGAAAGTGGTAGGGAGTGAAAGATAGGACATGAACTAGGTGGAGAGGAGGACGTGAATGTTGATTTTGTTGAAGAAAGGGTTGGGTACGGAAATTCGAACTCATGAAAGATAACTGTATCGGCAATATATATGCGACCAGAGGGATGAAGGCACTTGTACCCTTTATGTGTAGAACTAAGTCCGAGAAAAACACACTTGGAAGAGCAAAATTGAAGTTTATGGTTGTTATATGGACGAAGATAAGGAAAGCATGCGCAGCCAAAGACCGTAAGAGAATGATAATCTGGTAAGTTGTTATGCAGTTTATAGTATGGAGAAAAAGAAGAGAGAACTTGGGTTGGAAGCCGATTTATGAGATAGACGGCTGTCTCAAATGCGTCCCACCAAAACCGCAAAGGAAGACGAGATTGGGCGAGTAAAGTAAGACCAGTGTTGACAATATGTTGGTGCTTTCGCTCGGCTGAACCGTTTTGAGCATGTATATGCGGGCAAGGATGGCGAAACTTGACTCCCAAACCAGCAAGATAAGAAACAAGTGGTCGATATTCATCACCCCAATCGGACTGAATACACTTTATCAAAGTTCCAAATTGACATTGTATCATTGAAACAAATTGTTTGACAACATCGGGAGCTTGAGATTTCAACTTGAGAGGATATATCCAAGTATACCTGGTGTGATCATCAAGAAAATGTATATAATAAGAATAACCACCAGTTGATGTAATGGAGGATGGTCCCCAAAGATCCGTAAAAGCAAGTTGAAAAGGTTTGGTGGACTTATTTTTTGAAATACCATGTGGTTTTTGCCTCACAAAACGATGTTGTAACTCCTTTAACACCCAATTTAATCGAGGACAAAATAGAGTTTAAGATAGAATGGTGTGGATGGCGAAGTCTATTATGCCAAAGATCAACAACAGTAGAAGTACAACTACTCTTCTCATTGGAAGATACATTAGTAGAATTAGTATCAGATACTGAACTTAAAGTAGATATAGCAGCCGAAGCTTGAGCCAGTGGCGTAGGGAGGGGGTGAGCAGTGGGGGCCACTGCCCCCACAGGACTAAAAAATTTATTAACTACGTAAATTAGAATATGATGATTTTTTTGGCTAAGTAGTTAAGAGCTATAGTATCATGTAGGAGATCAAATGTTCAATTTTCATTCTATAAAGCTCAATTCTTTTTTGTTTATCTCCACTTCTTTTATTTTTGCTTTTTTCTTTCCCTTTTTCTTTTATGTCTTCATTTTTAGCTAAAATGTATAAAACTTCTAAATTATATGGCGTGCGTTTAATAAACTCTCTTTCTTTATTTTTATCTTCCTTTTTTCCGTTTCACTTCATTTTCTTTTTATCTCTTCTTTTTAGTTAAAATGTATAAAAATTCGCAATATTATAGTGTTTATGTTTTATAAAATATGCTCATTTTTTTAAATAATTGTGCGATTTGTATTTTTTTTCAACATACAATATAGGGTGCGATGTGTTAGTAGTTGGCCCCCACTGACTCGAAAGTCTGGCTACGCCACTGGCTTGAGCACATGCTTTCTTCTCGTATCGCAACTTCCGTATATGTGAGAAGTCAATTTTGTAGAGGTCGTTGCAAAGTGCACCCTTTAGAAGAACCTTGTGGGAAACTTTGTCCTTAACAAGACAAGAATCATCATGAAATTCAACAATTACCCCATTATCATGCACGAACTTGGAAACACTTAGTAAGCTCTTAGCAATTTTAGGCACATAAAGAACATTGTTCAAAAATACGCATTTAGATAAACCAAAACGAGAAGAGCCAATAGATTTAATGGGAATACAATTACCATTTCCCACGGCCACAGACTCTAAACCATTGTATGGAGAATGCAACTGCAAGTTTGCAAGATCATTTGTTACATGGTGTGTGGCACCACTATCCACATACCAACTGCCATCCCGTCGATTGTCGGAGTGAGTGGAGATAGACTCATCAAGATCAGTAAGATAAGCATGAGGAGAATGAGCAGCAGAATTGTGATTATTAGCATGACCCGTAAAATTGACATCAAAACGCTTAAAACATTTGAGGGCAACATGATTGGTTTTACCACAAAGTTTGCATACCATTCGGCTTGAAGACCGCTTATAACTTCGTCCACCTCGACCATGACGGCTTCCACGGCCAGAATAGCCACCACGAGAGTATGATGAATGAGAAGAAGGGAGATGAGAATTTGAAGTTGGCCGAGTATAGGCAGCATTAACAGAAGGAGAGATCGATGTATCCACTTGATGCTGCTGAAGCCGGAGTTCATGCGCTTGCAGTAGAAATTGCACCTCTTGCAGTGTAACTGAATCAGAACGAGATGTTAGATTAACAACAACAGAATCATATTCCATACCAAAACCACCGAGAACCGACAAAATGAGATCCTCCTCAGTAACAACTAGACCAATCGCACTAAGTTGATCAGCAATCGTACGCATTTTCAGAATAAATTCATCAACGGATAAGTCACCCTTCTTTTGCGTCTGTAACGCAAGACGCAATTGCATGATTCGAGCTCGAGATTGTGATTGAAAAAGGTTCTCCAGAACCGTCCAAATTTCCCTCGACGATGTACACCGATTAACGTGGCCCGGCATGGACTCGGTGATAGAGCTTAGCATCCAACTAATAAGATAATGATCACGCTGCTTCCACAACAAATAATCCGGATTAGGAGTTGTGGTCTCTTTTGAGCCATCTGTAACAAAAGGGTGAGGTATTGTTGTGGTCTGTAGAAGAAAGGATTCGAACCCATGAGCACGAGCAACCGCAAGGATTTGGGTTCGCCAAAAACTGTAGTTGCTCATATCAAGATGAAGAGATATAGGATGGAAAGTCGGAAGAGAAGAATCGGAAGAATTTGATGATGCCATAGTAGAAAGAAGTAGGCTCTGATACCTAGCTAAACTAATTGAAAGTCAGAATATTGATTAATGTATTCATCATTAATTTACAAATAATGTAGATCCTATTTAAGGATCATGAGGAGAACAGTTATACAAAAACTACCACGCACGTATGATATCATGAACGTGGAGTGACCATGCTTTTGCATGACTAATGTGAGCACGACTAATGTGAACGTGGACATACTCATGCACTCTCCTAACTACTCTTGTACAAGTTATACTATCTCTAATACGTGCAGATCCGGTTCTGGAGCCAAATTAGCAGATCTGTACGGGTCCACGAGGCGTGGCGGGTCCGCGGTTCCATCGAGTGGGGCGAGTTCGGATAGTATGATACCCGGACCCGACCTGCAATTTTGTCATCCTAAGTAGTATATATGATTTGATAAAAATAATTTAATATATATACTTAGTGCTTTATTTGTCCACTTAAACGACATTCCTACCTTTCACCACTACATGTAAACATATTCGAGGTAAATCACACTTCAGTTTTAGTAGTCCCTAAGAAATATTGGATGCAGTAGACAAAAATTGTTAGACGAGTGAAATTAAACTTAATTTCTTGCTTCTTAATATAACGTCTAGGTAGGTTGACTCTATCACGCATAATTCATATAGTTTGATTTAACTTTTAATGTAACTAATAAACTATTAAATTATAAATGTAATTAATGCAATGAGGCATTTTGAGTAGCTGATTATATATTTTTTCCGTCTCATTAGTAATGTCTCATTTGTTTTTTCGGATTGTCTCATTATTTATGTTTTATAATAAATAAGAAAATAAATAAGTGATCCACAATCCATTTAAAGAAATGGATCCCACCACTTTATACATTTGCACCACACTTTACACCTTTATACTGACTTTCTTAATCTTCGTGCTCAATTCTCATGGGATAAAAGCTTTGGTGATGGTGGAGGGGGGGGGTCTCGAGTTGGTAGTTGTGCTCAATTCTCATGGGATACATTTGCACCACACTTTACACCTTTATAAAAGCTTTGGTGATGGTGGAAGGGGGGTCTCGAGTTGGTAGTTGTGGTCGATTAGGCTTGAAGGTAAAAGCCATATCAGAATTCAATAAAGGCTTAAAAGCTCCCTTAAGATTCTTTTTCATCAGGAACTGAAAAAAGAAGCGGGACATTGTTCACCACTGTCCTTTCAAACTTCACAAGGCGCGGACTTTCATTTTTCCTTAAATTAACAAAATCTAACATACCTCTAGAGATTTTTCATTTGATTTTTATTCTAATATGGGTTTTCTCAAATCTTATCGTCGTAGAAGATATTAATATTACGAAAGATAATATTATGACATAAGATGTGAAGTAAGTACCAATTTTGGAGGAGAATTGAATGGAAGGAACCTTGGTATCTAAATTTGTGGATTGAATTTCATTACATGTCATAAAATATGAAGCAACAATTAATTATATTTGATTACTATTTCATTTGTTGTTGATCTTAGCTAGTATATGTCGAGAACGTCAAGAATCGGACGGTTGCAGAGGGGACAAGACCCTCGGTTGAGCCACATCTCCCTCGAACACACCCTGCAAAAAGTGTGGCCACATGGTATGAACGCTGCGCCTTTCTTTCTTCCCATGCACACGCAGCACGACGAATCACACCCTCCCCGATCCTCCCCTCTCTTCATCTCTCCATCCCAACCGTCCGTTTCCTCCAACAGTCTCATCAACGACACTCGAGACGGTGTTCCCGGTACAGTTCGTGCAGTCTCTGGGCTCGGGCTCAGAACACCTCCTCCGTTTTCGGAATCCAGCGCCCCCCTCAACTGCCTCTCGGCGGCCAGCGCCGCCGCCAAGTTCATCCCGGTGGCCGCTGGTGACTGGACCACGCACGGCGGAAGTGGCCGGTCTCGGATTGGACTCTGGGCCACGTTGGTGGCCTCAATTTGTGGGCTTAGTGGAGGTCCATATCCATATCCATCTCCATCTTCGTCTTCTTCTTCTCTCACGCTCATGGTGGTGGGCCCCAGACCCCACGTCGATCCGCAGCAGCTCAATCCCTTCAATCCCAGCCGTTCCTTGAGGCTCGGCCTTCTCACCGCCCGATCCACGCCGTCCATTGTCTCCCTCAAGATGTCCAGTAACGTTCTCGCCCCTCCCCCTAATTCAATCCTCGCCTGCAAATTGAAGCCCATGATTTCACCAATTTGTCCCATTACACACACTAACACGCACTCATTACCCAAATTATATATACACGCAGCAATTAATGCAAACAAGAGAAGGTGGTGAAGATGAACATACGCATGGACTCACGTGAACTGCATCAAGAGTTTCAATATTTCCTGACCACCATCAAAGCCGCCATCACCACCTCTGTGTGATTCAATACAGAAAATAAATTAAATGTAAGGAAAGAGGATAAAAGGTTAAGGCGGTGGCTGTACGATCAGAGAAAACGAGGCCTGAAGAAGGTCAATAAAAGGTATCTATGCCAGCTGAGAGAGGGAATATTTCGTTGTTGGAGATTTGAAGAAGAAACAAAAGACAAAATAGAACAAGTGGAAAGAGATGAAGATTAGGAGAGAGAGAGACAGTTTGATTATGAAATCGAAAATAACTTAATTACTTCTTTCAAGATAAGTTTTTATATATAGTTCATTCATTGATTAGTTGATAATAGAACAACATATACTACTCCCTCCGTTCCATTATTCTTGTCCAATTTGCTTTTTGCACGATTTTTAAGGAGAGTTGTTAGTTGTGTGTAGATTGGTATAAAGTTGTGGGTCCCACAAAAAGTTGTGTGTAATAATTTACTAAAAAAGGAAAGTGGACAAGAATTGTGGGATATCCCGAAAAGGAATAAGGGACAAGAATTATGGGACGGAGGGAGTATAAAATAGATCTGGTGGAATTAATTAATGGTAGATAGAATATATGGTTTATTTTATCGAAATTCGTTCTTGAAAATGTCGCCGGCCATAAGTAAGTCAAAAGGGAAGCTCGTTGATCGAGGTTAGCTTGCCCCATGTGGCATTTGCTTTAGGTTTCAGAATTCGAACCAAATACTACCAAAACTACAAATTAATGCTTGCTTATTTTTGTCTTCTTCGACTATACATAATCTCCACCGAAGATTCCATTTCTCAGTCTATTCGCATGTTTCATTGCTTTTAAACCCAGTAATCATTTTTATAAGTGCACAATTCAGAAACTGTAAGTGTTTTTATTTTATTGTTTGCGTTAGCTGGGGTTGTTTGGAAGCAAATAATAATAATAATGAGTAATCATAAGAAAATCGACACTATTTGTCCTCATGGGAAGTCGTTAGGGGTGCAAAACGGTTCGGTAACGGTTAACCGTTACCGTTTTTCGGTTAACCGTTACCGAAAAATAGTAAAAATCGATAACCGTTATTGTTACCGTTTTGTAGTCGGTTAACATATTAACCGTTCGGTTATTACCGAACGGTTAAACGGTTAACCGTTTAACCGAGTTGAGAATATATTCAGAATTTTATGTATAGCTATAATGAAAGAATACATAAATGTGAATAGCAAAATAAAACAGTTGTAAATCATTGAGTGATATTAATTGCAATATAGATCAACAACGCATCAGAATTAAAACATCAGTTTCCTTGACTTTTTATGCTAGAATGGCTTCATCATAATTCATAAACAGTTTCCTAAAGCAGAGTGCAGAGACTCTCTGCCACGACAAATTGAGAATTGGAAGAACCGTAAGAAAGTTAGAATTGAATGAGATGAACATGAACTGACAACTGAGCAGAGCGGAGCGGAGCGCGTTTGGACGGGCTGGCGGCAGGCGGAGCGAAGCTGCGTTTCGGCGGGCTGGCGGGCAAGCGGCGGTTGCTGGCTGGCTAGTGGTGGTGGGAGCCGGAGATGTCGCCCCGTCGGTCGGAGGTCAGAGGTACAAATTAGATGAAGATTTCGTCTCTGACTCTGAGTCGCGGCGTTTATTTGTTTTGACTTTCGCAGGCTGCGAATTCAATTAACAATAACATATTATATTATTATTTGTGTATTAATAATTTAATATATAATATATTTATATTAGTATATTAATATATAAATATATTTATAATTTCTGATTTAATTATTAAAAAGCAGTTAATCGGTTTTAACCGATTAACCGAACGGTTTACCGTTAACCGTTCGTATCTCGTAACCATTAACCGCAACCGCTACCGTTAACCGAAAAACGATTAATCGGTTACCGTTAACCGCCGATTTCGGTTCGGTAACGGTATTAACCGATTAACCGCCTACCGTTTTGCACCCCTAGATGTCGTAGTGATGAAGGTGAGAAGCCCGTAACCCATAGGTTATGGATTCAATTTTCACCAACACCAATATGTGATTTGTGTGTCACCCTGTCACATTAAGGTAGTTGGACCTCCTGTGTGGTTTGCAGACTACTGCACAAGGAGAGCGGAGTTTACCCAATGTGCACCCCAGTGTGCACCGAAGGTAGCGGCTGCGGATTCCACGAATAAAAAAAGTCGACACTATTCTTTTTGATTGGATAATATATATCGAATATTGGGTAGAAGTCTACTCATGTAGACTTACAGCAATATTGCCATATTAGTATGATATATGGTTTCGGGCGAAACAAATCATTTTACCACTAGAAATTATCCTAATAGAATATTATTAAAGCGTTTTCATTATCAATAAACTTTAATAACAATTAAATATAATTTGACGTATGTAAGTTTGTTACTTCTTGAGGTTGGTTAATGACATCCTTGCAGTAGTATAAAAAATTCAAAGATAAGACCTTCACGCTTAAATTGGTTGTTACAAGTAACAATAAAATAATTATGTCATTCAAAACTAAACTCGGACAATCCATTGATGATCTCATGATCCTGAATGTAATAACATCTGGCCCGGTGTGATGTGATATGTGTGGATTAATCATGATTCACATATATGTGTTGCACTTGTACTCTAAATGATGGATAGGTGATGAATCGGTGTACATATTATGACACTATATCTCAAATTCTATAAGAAGAATGTCAAAAATATACATTTCTAATTTGGAAAATACAAAAATATTAAATTGTTTAACACTAAATATGTGTGGATCCGATAGAAATTCAAACTTATATAGAAAAACTAGGAACTTATACATAATCTTTATATTTTTATGCACAATTCTTTATGCTTAAAATTCTGTAACTTTAAATTTTTGTGCCATCTAATTGTAAGGTAAGGGCGCACATTAGTTCCTAATTTCTATGTGGAATTCTCCTTTGATCTATATTTCCATTTATATGTTATCTATCTATAATTGCAAAAATATACATGCATATCAAAACATTCTTATTTCTCTTTCAATTCAATGTGTATGCAATGTGCGTGCAGGAGGTTACTTTGCAGAAAAGTGTACTTTAGATTCTACAATTTATCGTGAATGGCATGGGAGGACAACTACTGATTTAATTTAGACTTTCATGAAATCCACCCCCATGCATGAAATTGCCAATTTAAGTTGCTAATGACTTTTTTTAAAAAAAAATTATTAGCACAAAATTGCCGTGCATGCATTCATGAACTGTCCCCCCCCCTTTATTCGACTAATTGCTAATTAATTTCAGAGATAAATTCAACTATTTTTTTTCTCCCTTTTTTATTCGATTAAATTGCTGATTAATTTTTCGGGGATAAATCGAACTAATAATTTTTTTACCTTTTTTATTTGATTAAATTGCTGATTAATCCACATGATCTGACTTATCACACACTTTTCATCTCAAGTTATAAATGTTACATTATTTCCTTATTTTGGGAAATTTCATAGTAACCTTTAAAATTAATTTTCTTTTACGTAGTAGTGAGTGAGTACACGTCTGAAACCCAATTCATCTATCAAACCCGACCCAAATTCATCTTTCAAACCCTAACATAATTGATAGAGTGAGCAAATTACCAGGAAACTCCTGAAGTAAGCTCAAACCACTGCACTCTTGATATCTCTCTCTCTCATCTATCTATCTCTATCTCTCTCCCCCATGAAAATAGGTATGAACAGAAGAAATAAATCTTGTGATGCCTGCTCCTCCCTTCTCTCTCCCCAGTTCGTGCTTTATATCAACTTTTTCTCACATCAACAAGAGAATCTCCCAGTTCTAGCTTTTGGTATACCCTCGTTGCGTCCTTTTTTTAACTTATTCGTCTTATGCGTGAATCTTGTTGCCATCCATGAACCAAATCTTCCCACGCGAGAATCTTGTTCTGAACAGTGAATCAAATCATCCCATGCGCGTATTAGTTGTAGCAGAAAAGTCGGAAAAGATCTCTATCCTCTCTCTCTTTCTTTTTTTAAGTTTATTACCTTGTTATTCCTACTTAATTACAATAGATATTTCTTAAGATTTAATCTTACTTTTATGCCTATTTTACTTAAGAAATAATCCTTCATTTTATTGCTAGTTTTACGGGTATACGTGATCTTTTAATAAGTTTGTTCTTATTAAAATTCTAATATTCAAAAATTTCAATCAATTCCAATAGTGAATATATTGGAACTTGCTAATTTGGCCCAAGCTACACTACATGATAAGAAATTTTAGATGTAGGAGGAATATATCGGTACAATTAAGTGTTTCACCTCCACACTTCTAATTCTACACTTCCATCGCTCTCCTTCTCATTCTTCACCTTTACTATCTCACCTTCACCTCCCCTATCTCACCTTCATAGTCATTCTAGGGTTTGCTTACGAAGTGCCTTCACCTTAAAGAATAGATTGCTAATGGATCTAAATGCCCAAGTTAGTTATTTTTTATTTTTTTATTTTTCGCTTTTTTCTTAATTGTTTTGTAATGTTTTTTTTCCTCGCCCTTGTTATTTTTCTTTTTTTCTTTTTTTTTGATTTATCCTCAATTTTATTATAATAGGAGATATAACAACACCTTAATTAAAGCTTAAAAATAAGCTAATTATAGGATAATGTATATATATATATACCGTAATTAGCGTAAGAATAGGGTTCTTATAAATGTTGTGGGAGATTGTAATATTTTGGGCATTTTTTTGAAGATATAATTTAGAAAGTTTGTTTAAGTTATAATGTCTTTTCTTTTATTTTGTTGTATTATGGTTAATTTCTAGGATATCATTTTTTTATATTTCGTTATTTAATTATGGTTAATTTGCCCGTTATAGAGAATGCTTGAGACAATTCTGTAAGTCCTGGAAAACTCATCTTCCGATACAAACTACGTTGTCTTATAATTTGCATTGTGTTGTTCAGATCATAACGGTATGCCTCGTATCGGCAGACCACTGAGTAACATTCCGTATTTGCCTTAACGATTGGAAAATTGAGATATATAACTCAATGTGGCATACTGGGATTCAAGACTACTCTTCTACTAAAATTGATACACTCTTGAACAAATTCTTGTACAAACTTTTTGAGCATGTAGGTGTGTGGGAGCACAAATATGGCGTCGTGAATGTCCTTTTAGCCGCGATTGTCCTATTAAGCTAGGCCCCAGCCCCCATCTCACAAATTTGACCAGATTAACTACGAATGTATGCATCGATGTATGTTGAGAAGCTGTTATTCGGGTATCCGACACCCATAATGATGTCTCGACACAACGCTCTAGTCGAGTACCGGAAAAGGATAGCAGTTATGATGTGGGAGAGTTGTATTCCTTAGTATTTGTGTTTGCTTTCATGGGCATCAAAGCGGATCTTCTGGCCCATTTATGAAGGACCACTCGGTGGCCCACCAATCACGCGGCGCCACGCGTGCATTGGTGGGCCATGTTAGCATTTTAAAAATATTTGAATTATAAAAGGGTGGCCCACCAATGCACGCGTGGCGCCGCGTGATTGGTGGTCCACCATAAATGGGCTAGGTGATCTTTTGCCCATGGGCATTCTATTTGTGTTTACTTTCATGGACATGATATCTGTGTTTCCTTTGAAGTATTTGTTTAGGATTTGAACTCCAATGGGCTTGTATTCGTTGTCTTAATTTTTTTTGGACTGTTAATTTACTACTCTTGCATTTCGTTTTGATATTTTTCGTAGAATTTCATAAACTGGATAAACACTAACAATATACGCAAATATTTGTTATCATAATCAATCTTCATCCTTTGTTAATAGTGGTTATGTATCTCGAATGTCTTTACTTTGGGCGACCAACTTGACGCTTCGCCATAGGGGTAATAGTGGTTATGTATCTCGAATGTGGTTGGAAATGGTCCGAAGCTCCAATGCAGGTATCGAATTAAACTGGTAGTCATATATTTAGTTGTGGTTGCTTGTAGTGTACATATTGTGAACATGGTTGTAAAAATTGTCTCCGCTTTACCTGTCGGTGAAAACAACCCAATGTTAGATACTCCTTCCATCCCACAAATGTTGTCCCACTTTCCTTTTCGGTCATCCCACATTTGTTGTCCAATTTTTTAAAATAGCAGATATTACACACTCTTTTTTAAGGACCTACCATCTTTAGTCACAACCAACAACTCTCCTAAATTCTTGTGTCCAAAAGAAATGGGACAATAATTGTGGGACAGGGAGAGTATTTAGTAAAGTCTACATATGAAATTGCGAATTAGTGTAAAAGAACTCATACATAATAGCAGCGGCAGCGTGGGGGCATGGCAAAGTTTTAAGAAATGTAAAAGGGTTTCGAGGCTTTTTTTTTCATGGTTTCACGAGGCATAAGCCTCGAAACGGAACTAGGCATAAATTGAGGCGTAAATTTAAATTTTTTTCCCCCAATAAATATTTTAACAACACACAAGTCCAAGATACTCCCAAATTCAAAATAAAGTAGTTTTAAAGTCTTAAATATTCAAAATCCAATCAAATTAAATATCATTCTTCAATCTTCATCATCATGATCATGCTCTTCCTCATAATCCTCATCTACCAAACGTTTGGCTGCATACTTTCCCATGTACATTAAGTTATTAATAGTATATATTTATATAACTCTCTAAGAGTTAAAGTTAATAGTCAGAAAGTTAGAGTATCTTTATTTAGGCTTCTTTTCCTCTTTGCCCTCATTGTAGAAGCAGGGGTTAACCCTATTTCTTCATCATTAAACTCATCAAAGTCATGATCTTCAAATTCAAAACTCAGCCGACTAATCTCCTTGAACTTAATCATCAACCAAAAGCCATTTCGCCACCCACTCATCATCAGAAGGTGGTTCTTCTGCTACAACCAAAGGATCTTCATCCCTATTTCTCGTTTGCTTCTTCATGTATCTGGTCTTCAACTTGTTATTGTACATAATGTACACAATGTTATTCAACTTGATATGCTTCGGACGATTTCTTTCTTCTGTGTACAGTTGATTGAAAGTGCTCCAAATACGCTCACATTCTGAGGCAGAGCATGTAAGTCCCATAACTTTCTTTGTAAATGACATCAACTTTGAAACCTTATCAGCAAAATAATCTCACCAATCAACTAAAAATTGCAAGATGAGTGGGACAGTTCGAAAAAGGAAAATGTTGCAAGATGAGTGGGATAGAGGAAGTAAAATTTATTAAAACCGGTAAAATGGAACCAGAACCGACGGTTTCAAACCGGAACCGTCAACCGTCTACATGCGGTTCGATTTCGATTTCCGTTTTTGGCAAACCGTAACCGACGCTTTCAAACTGTAACCGAAACCAGAACCAGAAATGGGCATATGTAGGGGTGTTCGGTACGGTATACCGTACTATTTTTCTCATACAGCATACCGTACCGATAAGGGTCGGTATGAAAAAAAGCATACTATTATCGTACCGATCATTTCGGTATACCGTAGTTCGGTATGACAAATCTCCATAATGTTGTCATACAGCTCTTTCAGTATACCGTACCGCACTTCGGTATACCGAAAAATCAGGTCTACCGAATATTTTACGGTATACCGTAAACTTAATCTATGTCCAAGAAAGTTATTAATATTATTTTTCAATAAAATTAATTAATCCATCTATTTTGTATGAATTTGTTAATATTACGGGTTAATGTTTATAAAGTTGAAAAATATAATTTTTTATCCATTTTATTATTTAATAGATAAATAATGTGACTTTATGTCAAATAAAGTTGTGTCATTTAAGTGAATTTATGATATAACATTAAGATTGTTTGATATGAGTGACATGTTTATAATAATCCGTGTTCAAAACTTGTAACCAACATTTTTGCACTCTTTTCTATAAGATATATGCGGTATGAACTTCGGTATGGAAAATCTCATACCGTTATCGTACCGAAAAAACTTCGTATGGTATGATACCGTACCGAAAATTACGATATACCAAAAATTCGGTATCTTCGTTATTTTTTCGATATGATATGTGCGGTATACCGTAACACCCCTAGGCATATGTCTAGTTCTATATAACATTAAGCTAAACTGAGACAAAAAGTTAAAAAAATAAAAATAATAACAACTACAAAAAAAATTGATAGGCAACTGGGCACAAGCCCACAACAAAATCATTTATGTAGGCTGTAGCAGTCCATATGAAGCATTTTGAATTTTCAGGCCCAAAATCTTATTTATTTAAGGTATTACAAGGATCGATTGTCCGATCTGAATTTTCCCGATTATGAGTTCAACTGATTGTGGAGATTTTTTTTAAGAATCGAAATTGGCAGCAGATAACCGAAATGCGTATTGAGTAAGCCCAATTCTTAAATAATATATACAAACTACACAGAAAATACAATCATTATAGATGATACATAATGTCTTTGATGAAATTCAAACTCTTGTATCATTCGAGCACAATACAAGGATTTATATAGTACAATTACTATAAATTAAAAGCGTGTAAAATAATTCCTAAACAAATTAATTTAAACGATTAGATGTACTCATTAATCACCTTGAAATATCTCATAAAGAAAGTGTTACCCAATTTAAATATTATTAAGACATCATGAATACTAGTGAAATTCTAATCCGCGTTTGGGCGGAGCCATTATATTGCCCAATATTATGTTAATATATTTTACAATCTTAATAGATGTTGATTATAGAAATACATACAATTCATGTATAAAAAATTACATAATAAACAAATAAAGATAGAAGAGACTCAATTTTCTTATAACAAAAATATAAGTATTTTTTTATATTATTATTAGAACACTATAGCAAAAATTTTGAAAGTTGATGAAATTAATTTCTGATTTTGAAATACTTGCTCAAGAATATTAAATCTATTTAATCACACAGACAAATACGATAGTCATTAGTAGTGTTTAATTTCTCTCTTTGGGTTGTCCCATTAGAAATGTTTCATTTCTAACAAGTGCAAAAGATATCTGGCTAAGAATCAACCATTCAAAAAATGAAACAATACACACCACAAAATATCATTCGTAATAATTATGTAAAAAAGAAATAAGACACTACTAACGAGGTACATGTCACTCATTTTGAAAAACAAATTGTCAAAAGCCCGGATATAATGCTTCTATAGGCATCATGAAAGTGAATCCAAGTTCCAAAGCCAAAATTTCTTGAGATCATGCACTAATTACATAAAAATTAATGTTATTCGTATTCATAGTATAAAACTTTAAATGAATGCAATTATATATATAAGCTCATAATTTATTTTATTTTTATCAATCCGGGGACCTAATCATAGATGCTAAATAAGTAACACGCAACGTATGAACTCTTAAAAGCAGTAAAACCAAAATTTATTCGGTTATCTTCGAATATAGTATCCTCTAGTCGACTATATAATTGTAAACTCAGTATCATGAGTGGAGCCTACATTATAGATCACACCATCTATCATTCCGTACCACTTGCTATCCAAAATACACTAACAAAAGCAATCCAATATGCAGTTCTCACCATAGGTAGTAAACTTGATTTCTTGTGATTCTTTATAATTTGCACCACATCTTCATCTTCCAGTTGGTGCTCCTGGTAGATAAAACAGCCGTTCATAAATCATTCAATAATTATGTTGTATACTGTATCGATAGTTTAGAGAATTTACCTTCTCCACCCTCTGTGGCTTGTGCTTCAACTTGAACCCCAAACCAATGCACCACAATGCAGTAGAAAATTCAACGTCTGGATATACATATATAGGAAAATTAAATATAAGAAAATAACAGGACTGAAGCAATACAGTTAAACCTCGATAAAGTAATATTCGATAAAGTAATAATCTCGCTAAGATAATAATTTATTTCGGTTTCGATATGGATCAATGCACTAAAATAATATTTGATAAAGTAATAACCTTGTTAAATGAATATTTTTCTCGATCCCAAAATTATTACTTTATCGAAGTTTAACTGTACATGCTAGCAAAGCTGTCAATCAAAGCATTAGAATAAATAGAAATAATAAAAAGACGGCATGAATTCATTTGTTGAACTCCTTATTTAAATTGTTTGCGCATGTCCGAAGTGCTCGGCTGTCCTTTTGTTAGATGATAATATGAAAACATTCATATTAATCCATTAGCATGCACTTCATGCACTATCAAGTTAAAATTAATTACAAGCAAAAGAGGAAATGATTATACAAATTACAGACGGAACTATTTAGGTAGTGATAAATAATACAAAATTTGTTACTACAATATTTCACATGTTACCTTATGCTAAATCCCTCGAGATCTTTTTCTACCGGGCGTTTATGAGTAATTGATTGATTTTATTGCATCAAGATATATGTGTGTGTGCATGTTCGAGCTGTACTGATCACCTGATTTAAAATACAAGATTAAAACAATAGCCAAAGAAAACATCAAAACGAAGTCCAAGAATACATCACTTTCGTCAGAATATGTTGAAGAGAGGAACAATAAAATGAATTGAAACGATTAATGCAAACACTAGCAATAGATTGAAACAAGATTTCCGCCTATTAAAAAATGAGAATTGTTGGAGGAAACCATCAAAATCAATCACGTTATGCTATGCATTTTTAGTACAAATCATATCATCATTTAGTATTTACAAATTCTGTAACCGCCTATTAAAAAATGATAAGATAATTATATCATTTTCTAGTTACCGTCGTCGATTATGTACGATGATTCTGGTCATGAATCCCAAGGCAAAGTTGCGAAGTAAGAAATGCAAAATTATTTCCATCTCCCGTCTCAAGTCTCAATCGGTTTAACCGCAAAGTCTATTAATTAGGGTAACAAAAACTGAGTCCCCTTGGGATGGCAAAGTTGGTGAAGGTGGTTGGCCCGGGACCGATAGGTCCTGGGTTCGAATCCCACTGTAAGCAACTTTGTGGAGCCTGTCACCTATGGTTAGCCTAGGGTGGTTGAACTCTCCTGTGTGGTTTGCAGGCTACTGCACAAGGAGCGGGGTTTACCCAGTGCGCACCGAATGTAGCGGCTGCGGGTTCCACGTATCAAAAAAAAAAAAAAAAGGGTAACAAAAACTGAAAATAAGACGGTAGCGCCACCATGCACATTCCCACCGCGGTGCGATGTATTTACAAACACATTATAGATCGCCTCGATGTCGCCTCCTGGAATGTCGGCATGGACAATTTGTATTGGGAAAAGATAATTGATTGACTTGATTGAAAAATGGGATGCGACGCTCCGCTGGATTGAATGGAAAACTTTTGGAATGTGTGAAAAGCCAAGGAAATGAAAAATGCGTCCATTCAAAAGAAGCGTTGCTATATAAACTAAATAACTGCAAAACAAATAAAATAAAAATATTACATACTTTTAAATGTAATAATTTTTCAAGGTAGTAATACTTTGCCTTTTAATAATAATAATAACTAAACTTATTCTACAACAAATAATGGTTAGGAAATAATAGATAAGATACTTAAAGGTGTTTTTAAATAATGGTTTCAGAAATAACGGGTTTATTTTTATTTTTTTAATATATTAAAAGATTTTATTAATGTATTAATAGATTTAATTTTATTTTTTACATGTCATCACACACAGTGGAGAACATGTTTTGTGCCCACAGTGCTTGAGAATTAATAGTATGGTTAATTAAGTGGATAGTGTTAGATTTTTATTATGGAAATTAGATTATTAAATTAATTAATTGAAAGGATGCGTTGGTTCCTAGATGAATTGACATGTTACTTCGTGGAATGAACATATTATTTCATAAATTAAATGATGAACGAATGTGTTGATTCATGAAGAGATATATTGGTTCATGCCAAGAGGTACTTGGAAGTTGAACAAATGCAACCATTCACAATTCATCTTATTGTGAAGAATTGTGTCCATTGTGTCCATTACGAAAAGTTGCGACCTTTGTGAAGAGTTATGTCTTTTATGAATGGGTGCTTCAAATCTATAAATAGACCATTCCATCCGATTATTAAGAATAAATTTTCCAATTTATTTGTGTTTCCTTTCATCACATACTTTCATTTCCTTAGTCTCAAATATCAAGTAGTTCGCCGGAATTACGAGAAGTAGTGCAACTACTCGTAATTGAAAAACCGTTGTATCTTGGAGACGAGTGCTATAGACCGCTTGCACCGAGTAGTGGAGCATTATCGTCTTACGGAGAGAGAGTCTAACTCTCGCCTCGATTTGCATTTCGTTATTTTCGCTAATCTATTCTCATATATTGTTTGTTATATTATTGTAGTATTTATACTAACATTTGGTTTATTGTCGCTACATTTCTTCACACCTAATTTTTAATAACAATCGCAAGACGATAATCCGTGTTGAAGAAATGATGACAAGTAGTAGTAACGTGCTGCCGAACTTTACAACAGCAACGAACAACCAAATTCACGCGGAAAGGATCCCTGTTCATGCGGAAAGGATCCGACCGTCGCTCTTTGACGAAAATTCACGTTTAGGTTCTGCCCCAGGAGGGCTTCAAGTTCGTAGAAGTAAGCTTTCTGATCGGGCGTCGTTACGATAATTAAAATGGCCTCCAAACTTGAGTCAGCGAGTTTGTGGCAGTTCTGCCAGCTGTACTTCGCGGGCTTGTATCTTCTTCGTCTGAACTCCATTTTATGCGTCGAGCATAGTTTTGGAAAGCCAACGAACTCAGCTTTCTATCGGTATAAGAATCGGTGAGTTTCGAGAAGGGACGAAGCTCCTAGGCTATTCTAAAGTTGGGGGTTCGGCACATCCCAGGGAGGATGGCGTTTCGGTAGTGCCTTTTCGTAGATCCGTAACTTCTTGATACGATCTCCCAATGGCGAACGGAAAAGTTCTGGAGATCCTTTGAATGACAAGGTTCGATATGGTATAGGACTTGGGGTTTCCAGATTTGAGGTCTGTTCACAAAATATCTCTCAAAATGGGTGGAGCTAAGCCTCATTTCAATACTTAGAATTTTCTGGGTGTGGCATTTAATCAAACAACTTACGGGCGACATTCGAGCGAGACGTATCTCAGCGGTCGGGACTCGTTTTACGATCAAAGATATTCTCTGGAATCCTTGTTTATCAAGGTTTGTGTGGATGTCAGTTTTCTAGAATTATGAGTTCGATTGGGTCATGAAAATCGGGTCGAAACTTCATTGCGCTTGCGCTTCTCGCCGCTTGGTGTTTTGAGTAGGCTTTTTTCGAGAGGTATAACATTCTGGTCCGAACTCCAAATAACGAGAGGCAAGTTGCGTTGGAAAGCCTGTAGTCGTGGCTTTACAACGGTATGGGTTTCAAGGGGTTTTCGGACAAACAAATAGTGTGTTGGAAATGCTCGGAACATGCTTGAAAATCAGTAGGTAGTGCAGCGAGCCTTCTTCGACGGCGAATAATTCCTTGGTCCGATCTCCGTTTCACGAACCGATAGGTGTGTTGAAAAACTAAAATTACAAGGTTTGCAATGATATAGACTTTGGGCATTGTTTTTCATTACTCCGGTCGGAAATTGCGACGCAAGTTCGCAAGATGAACAGTTTTTCTTTCGCAAGAAAAATCTGGGTTTAGTGATGATTTTGGGCAGTTTAACGGGGTGTAACTCCTAAATCGAGAGTCCGTTTATCGAACTGCGAGATGCGTTGGAAAGCCTATACAAGTGGCTTTCCAGAGGTATGAGTTTCGATAGGTGTTAGTTGGTTTTGAGTGATCGGGAGTTGTTTGAACATAGCCGGTTCCTTCGCTCGTGGCACCAAGGCAGTTCGGAGTGCCATCTTCGGCAGCGGATAACTTCGGAGTTCGAGGTCCGATTTACGAACAGTTTGCGGCGTTGCAAAGTTCGTATTATAAGGGATTATCTGAGGAAAGACCCAATATCCAAAGTTGAAAAGGGTACTCTAAGTAACGGTTCGAGACCCTAGATGAAATTGGATCCGACGAGGATACGTTCCGGGATCGCAATAAAAGTGGATCCAACGAGGATGTGTTCCGGGATCGCAAGAGTAACTAAAAGAACGCGCTAGGATTGACTATCTAAAATGTTATTTTATTTAACTACTTTGAATCTGTCTCGATTCTTGAAAGAGACACCTCCAATTGTGGGGGAAGATGAAAAAGATGAGCAAAAAAGCATAGCGTATGATGCATGACATCATAACGATTACATACGAAGAAGCCGAATGACTACGGAACTTCTTAGAGGATATTCCTTGTTGGGAAAAATCCGTGTCTCCCGTCTTGATACATTGTGATAGTATGTATGCAATAGGGAGAACACAAAGTAGTATGTATGATGGTAAGTCTCGACATATTCGTCGAAGACATAATACCGTTAGACAATTGATCACTAGTGGAATAATAGGTATTGACTATGTGAAGTCAAAAGACAATATTGCGGATCCGTTTACTAAAGGTATTAACCGTGATCAATTGTACAATGCAGTTAGGGGAATGGGATTAAAATCCACACTAAAATAACGCTCTTAATGGTAACTCTACCATGATAATTGGAGATCCCATGAACATGGTTCAAAGAGACAACTAAGTTAAGAATGTTCAAGTTGTGCACTTGAAAACACAACTAAAAATCAATTCTCAAAGCTGCTCCAAGTGCAAACCTGTAGCTTGTGGTAAAAGGGTAAGCTATAAGCTTTTAATGATTCCTATAGCCTTATTGGTGGAGTATGACAGGATACTCTTTATAGGAGATCACCTATATAAGTGAGAAGTGTGGCCGCTTCAAATAGAAAAACACTTATGAATCCAAGATATGGTCCAAGGCCAAAATGGACACAACGTGAGAACGAAAGATATTGTATCTATTATTGTGTATATGTTATTGTCTTGGTTTACACAAAAAGCTGACCGGTTCAAGACATCGCGTTCACCGAGCAGCGAGTAAATCCGATAACATTATACTAAGGAAGGTTCAAAGCAAAAAACTACCTATCCTGATGCAATAATAGGTCATTGGGACTTTGGTTTGCATAACATTTTGCATTTGCATATGCATTTAATAATCTAACTTCCATGTGGGGGATTGTTAGATTTTTATTATGGAAATTAGATTATTAAATTAATTAATTGAAAGTATGCGTTGGTTCCTAGATGAATAGACATGTTACTTCGTGGAATGGACATATTATTTCATAAATTAAATGATGAACGAATGTGTTGATTCATGAAGAGATATATTGATTCATGTCAAGAGGTACTTGGAAGTTGAACAAATGCAACCATTCACAATTCATCTTATTGTGAAGAATTGTGTCCATTACGAAAAGTTGCGACCTTTGTGAAGAGTTATGTCTTTTATGAATGGGTGTTTCAAATCTATAAATAGACCATTCCATCCGATTATTAAGAATAAATTTTCCAATTTATTTGTGTTTCCTTTCATCACATACTTTCATTTCCTTAGTCCCAAATATCAAGTAGTTCGCCGGAATTACGAGAAGTAGTGCAACTACTCGTAATTGAAAAACCGTTGTATCTTGGAGACGAGTGCTATAGACCGCTTGCACCGAGTAGTGGAGCATTATCGTCTTGCGGAGAGAGAGTCTAACTCTCGCCTCGGTTTGCATTTCGTTATTTTCGCTAATCTATTCTCATATATTGTTTGTTATATTATTGTAGTATTTATACTAACATTTGGTTTATTGTCGCTACATTTCTTCACACCTAATTTTTAATAACAGATAGGAGATAACTAGTAGATCATTCAGAATATAGGGAATGGATTGTATAAGAAGCCTCCTTAAATAAGAAATATTCCCTTCGTCCCACCGAGTTTGTCTACTTTATTTTCAGTGCGGTAATTTAGGAAAGTTTGTGTAGATTCATAAAGGTGTGAAACTCATACACTAATTAATAATTTAGAATTGATTTGTGAGGTAGAGGTGTGAGACTCATTTTATTAATTAATACTTTTGAGTTGATATGAGTTGTTACAGATGTGAGACCTACTCCTTTTTTTAGAAACTGGACAAGTTCGGTGGGACAGCCCGAAAATGAATACTGGACAAGTTCGATGGGATGGAGGGAGTAAGAAGAAATATGCATTCTTCATTTTATTTTTTAATGGTTTAGATTGAATATGCTCTAGAATATTCATTTTGCATATTCCTTATATATTTTTTTACATAAGGCAAAATGTAAAAGTTACAAAATTTATACATAAAAAATTAAGGAATATGCATACTTCCTAAATAACTATACATTCTCACTGCATCATACCCCATAATATATATTAGATCTCCATATTAACTAGACATTAATGATAATAAAATAAATAAATCAATCAACACTAAGCATCTTCACGGCTGAATATTAATTTTTCATGATACTTTACAGTTTGTTGTCCCGGATCAAACATGACAAGTACTCTATGGATTAACCTATTTGGTATTAATCAACTGTGAAAACTTTTTAACTTTAATTGTACAGTTGGAAATCTCTTGAGGAAAAATCAAACTTAAAAATGTACAAATAAATGAGTACATACTTGATGGAATACCTCGAGTATAGTCCCTCTAAACTCCTGGGAGTTGATCGACACATAATAATTCAATAGTCGCCGCAAATCCTTAGTTTTCTCAATCCCGTACACAGCAATCATCTGCTCCATTGACTCTCTGAGATCCTCTCTAGGATCATACGACCATTTCTCCATTGCCACCATCACAACGAGCCTCATATCTGTTATATATTAAACTCAATCATGAGTCCACATGTGTGTGTCTAGAATAGTCAAGTATAATATGTGGCAATTATTAATTAGATTGCTTCATAATTAAGATAAGGTAGAAGAATTCAAGATGGTTTAGACTACTTAGTTGGCAATTATTAAATTGCTTTGAGATAAGGTTAGTCATATATGTGGTCATTATTAAGTTGCTTAATGATTAAGTAAAATTAAGGCGGTTAGCATATATTATAAATAGGGAAGAGATGTGTTGTTTTAGAGATATGTGTGAGGAAAGAAAAATAGAGAGAAAAGAGAGAAAAAGAGTTAGAGAGAGAGTAAGAGAGATAGAAAGAGCCGAAGCTCTTGTTCTTGTAAGAAAGAAGTTTTTTCTCGTGCCGTAGCACGTGTGTTGTAATATTTTCAAGTTTTAGTGTGATATAAAAATATCATATATTCCTCATTTTTATCTGTTTGTGTTTCTCTCTCATCAAAACTTCCGCTGCGCATCCAACAAATTTGGTATCAGAGCTTCGTCGATCCATGGCGGCGTTTATGAATACTGGTCAGCTTCAAATTCCTAAATTGGAAAAGCACAACTATGGAAATTGGAGTATTCAAATGAAGGTCTTGCTGCAGTCTCAAGATCTCTGGGATATCGTCGAAAACGGCTATGCTGAACCGACATCACAGGAAGCAGAGGAGGCGCTGTCCAACAATCAAAAAGGAGTTCTAAGAGAAGCACGAAAGCGAGATAAGAAGGTATCTAACATGTACTAGGCCTGATATTCTTTATGGAGTTGGATTAATCAGCAGATATATGGAAACACCTGCACAATCCCATCTGAATGCTGCAAAAAGGATTCTACGGTATATCAAAGGCACTCTAAATGATGGAGTATTCTACTCTTCCAATCAAGAAGTTAAGCTCATTGGTTACTCCGATAGTGATTGGGGAAGAGACTTGGATGAAAGAAAAAGCACTACCGGCTACTGTTTTTATTTGGGAGATGCAGCTTTTACTTGGTCATCAAAGAAGCAAGCCATAGTTACACTCTCGACATGCGAGGCTGAATATGTTGCAGCAAGTTCTACAGTATGTCATTCTATTTGGTTGCGGAATTTACTGAAGTTTCTGGGATTTGCTCAAGAAGGCCCAACGGAGATAAATGTTGATAGTAAGTCGGCTATAGCACTCGCGAAGAATCCGGTGTTTCATGAAAGAAGCAAGCATATTGATATTGATACACGTTATCACTTTATTCGAGAGCATGTGGCCAAAGGAGATGTTGAGCTGGTATATTGCAAAACAGATGATCAAGTAGCGGATATTTTCACGAAGCCTTTGAAGACGGATGTTTTCCGAAAATTAAAGATGCTCCTCGGAATGAAGATATTGCGGGATTGAGTTTAAGGGAGGAAATGTTATATATTAAACTCAATCATGAGTCCACATGTGTGTGTCTAGAATAGTCAAGTATAATATGTGGCAATTATTAATTAGATTGCTTTATAATTAAGATAAGGTAGAAGAATTCAAGATGGTTTAGACTACTTGGCAATTATTAAATTGCTTTGAGATAAGGTTAGTCATATATGTGGTCATTATTAAGTTGTTTAATGATTAAGTAAAATTAAGGCGGTTAGCATATATTATAAATAGGGAAGAGATGTGTTGTTTTAGAGATATGTGTGAGGAAAGAAAAATAGAGAGAAAAGAGAGAAAAAGAGTTAGAGAGAGAGTAAGAGAGATAGAAAGAGCCGAAGCTCTTGTTCTTGTAAGAAAGAAGTTTTTTCTCGTGCCGTAGCACGTGTGTTGTAATATTTTCAAGTTTTAGTGTGATATAAAAATATCATATATTCCTCATTTTTATCTGTTTGTGTTTCTCTCTCATCAAAACTTCCGTTGCGCATCCAACAATATCTTCTTGCCTTGCCCTTCTTCTCCCATCTCCATTCCTTACTTCCTTACTCTCTCTAATCATCCGTTCAAGTCTTTCTTGCACCATGGCGTGTGATATGCTGGAGACCGTCTGCAAATCATCCGAATCGTTCGAGCTTTCGGCTTCTCTCGGTGAAGACACACTGAGCCTACAAGTGCCGCAGAATGCGTGGGAACATCTGATTTGAAGCTTCTTCTGCTTCTTGGCTCTGCTTCTCATCTTCATTCTCACACATTTGAAGTAGAATGCCAATTACTCCATCATTTATGTAATTAGGCAGTGAGGTGTTGCTAATCATGATTGTGTGGGCCTGTCTGGATTTGGAAGATTGAATCTGATACAGAAGGGGGAGATTATGTTTGTTTATAACATAAATCTAACTTTAGTTTCTTTTACAGGAATGTGTTGGGTGGCATGCTTTTCGAATTGTGGTTCAAGTTTAAAGACACACATGTTTAATTATGTTAATGTAATGGATTATTGATGGTTGATGCCAAACAACATTTTCCCATTGAAAAGAAGAAAGAAAGAGGGGAAGAATCTTTAGAATACATATTGGTGTTTTGGAATACGGATAGGCATTATTTTGACACATAAAGTTTCACATAATTAGTCAATCCTTTGATAATTAGTTATTGGAAGTTAAAATTCCGAAATTAGATGTATAAAAAGTTAGTTGATTGGAGATAAATATTCCCAAAGTTATGTTTTTTTTTTTTTTTGTTGACGAGGAACCCGCAGCCGCTACTTTTGGTGCGCACAGAGTAAAGTTCGCTCCTGTGCAATAGCCTGCAAACCACACAGAAGAGTTAAACTCCCAAAGTTATGTTTAATTCGTACAGTGTTGTTTGAAGCTGGGCATGTATTAATTTACAGATCCATTATTATTTTGTTAAATTCGGACGATTTTGTCCAGCACCTTACGACGTCGTTAGTCTATATCATTTGTTTTAGTTGGACCACTCCTTTGAGAATTAGAATATGCATGCTTTTCCTTTTACCAACTCAAAAGAATATTTTATTTTACAACCCAACCCAACCCAACCCAACCCCTTTCTATACCCACCTACCCTCATTAAATCAGTTAAATTTATTTATTATAGCAAAAGGCTATTCAGACGTGATTTTACCGAAAAGAAAGTGATACTTCACCCTCATCACCTAAACCCTAATTTTACCTAAAAAATCAAAATCAGACCCTAAACCTTAATCACGTGAGCCACATGTCGACAAACTTAAATACCGAAAACACCCTCGTCTCACAACTACCAGTTTCTGGCGGATTATCCTAGGACCCTTCGTAAAACACAACTATCAAACTACTACTAATAAATACAGGCAGCAAAAACAAAGGCCCTCTCTCCTCCGAAAGATCTGAAGTTTGGTCACTCCGAAGTCCAGTGTAATCCTGATGCCTGCTGCTGCATTGGCTGCCAACGGCGATTACGCTGCCGTTAAGACTCCGGCAACAGGACGATGCTCCGCTGTTTACAGCGAAGTTCAGAACAGCCGTCTCGATCACTCCCTCTCTCTACCTTCCGTCCTCAAAAGCTCTTTCAAAGTTGTTGACGGTCCTCCTAGTTCTGCCGCTGGCAATCCAGGTATCCACGCAATTATATCCGCGCAAACTTCGGGGCACACGCGCTCGTTTCTGGTGTGTGTAATTTATTTGTGAAGTTTTGTTGTGATCTGGTTGACGGAACTGCTTGGAATGACTTTGTAACTCTATTATGGAATGATTACTTGTTAATGGTTTTTTAGTATAATTCAGTAACGTAAGTTGAAGATTCCTGTTACTCTTGCTTTATGCTGCATTGTGTAACTGAATCCGTTTGATCGAGATCCAGAAACTTTCTGTTCGAGTTTCAATAGAGTTGTTATAACTTCCACGATATCTACCTCTTCAAAGGGCATTGGTATATTTCTCGTGTATGGTGGTGTACCATAAGCTTTAGATTGTTTTGTGTGTT
The DNA here is from genome assembly GCA_028984105.1 of Lavandula angustifolia. NCBI lineage: Eukaryota > Viridiplantae > Streptophyta > Magnoliopsida > Lamiales > Lamiaceae > Lavandula > Lavandula angustifolia. The sequence continues at coordinate 15,534,475 of CM054818.1, read as the reverse complement.
TTTATTTAATATTTTAGGCGATTTCTCATATAAAGTTATGTTAGTTTATGTTTGGTTCAGTAATTTTCTTGAGTTGCAGTCGGATAGGATTTTGGAGTATGATTTATGTGCCCAACAGTTTTAGGTTTACACTTCAAAATAGGGATCTTTTTTTACTTCCTTCAAGTTAGCAATGATTGAGGAAGTTGATGGTTCTACTAATTTCTGCTATCAGTCTAATGATTGACTTGAAGTTGACTGAATTAGTTATGAACTAGGAGAATCTGGTTATTAGGTTGTACTAATTGCTATTGGGTTGAAATGCAGATGAGATTGCAAAATTGTTTCCTTGTCTCTTTGGACAACCATCAGCAAGCGTGATAGCTGGAGATTCCACCGACAACCTGTTGCCCCAAGGTTTGAAGATTGGAGTAGTCTTATCTGGAGGACAAGCTCCTGGAGGGCACAATGTTATCTCTGGGATTTTCGGTTAGAATTGTTCGATGAATACAACGTAATGGATTATTGATGTTAATAGATTTAACTTATGCATGTATGGAATGTAGACTACTTGCAGGATCATTGCAAAGGGAGCACAATGTATGGATTCCGCGGTGGTCCAGCTGGAATAATGAAGGGCAAGCATGTAGTATTGACCCCTGAGTATATCTATCCTTACAGAAACCAGGTAATTCAACCTCTCAATTGAGATCCATCCCGTGTAAACAATTGCTGGATTATGCCCCCATTCATTCAGTTTATTTTTATTTATAAACATTTATATGAGGAAAAAACTGAAAAAAGTAATGTATTCATATAAATTAATAAATTTGAACCCTCGAGCACCTTTCTTTCATAGTGAATGATGTTAGTTTTTTATCTATCATTAGTTTCAGATAAATATGGTCACTCCATAAGAGATTCTTTTTATTTATGGCTGACCAAGTTTTTGTTCAATTGCTATCTTGTATGTTAACACGAACGGAGTTAAACTTCTGACACTTTTTCTTGTTGAGAAACTTTATCATCTCGTATTTGTCCTGACTCAACTAAATTGGTTAATAATTGAGGCAGTTAATCCATTTGTACGATCCCTTGATATATGTTTTCAATTATATCGTTCAGGGTGGATTCGATATGATCTGCAGTGGGAGAGACAAAATTGAGACTCCAGAACAGGTACCATTTCATTCATGCATATGCATACTGTAATATAACAGCCTTTAAGGCTGAAGCTGATGGAAGCTAAATCATCCCATTTCAGTTTAAACAAGCTGCGGAAACAGCGGTTAAGCTTGATCTAGATGGTATTGTTGTAATTGGTGGAGATGATTCAAACACAAATGCCTGCCTTCTGGCTGAAAATTTTAGGTACACTACATCGTGTCTCCTCAGTATTATTATAGTTTCTGATATTCCTCTTTGTTACCAAGTTACTTAATGTCCTATCCTCCATCCTTTTTATTGTAAATTTTTAGGAGCAAAAAGTTGAAAACCAGGGTTATTGGATGCCCGAAGACCATAGATGGTGATCTAAAAAGCAAGGAGGTTCCCATAAGTTTTGGTTTTGATACTGCATGCAAGGTAATTTCCGCACAAATTTAATTCAGTTATTATTCTGATATGTATTATTTATGTTCTGATTTGTCTTCAATAAAAATAATAGAGCAGGAACCTACTGGAACTCATTTTGTTCTATTGTCTTTCTATTTGACCTTTTCAGGATGTCATAATGTGCTCAACTACTGTCTAGCATGTCGAGTTCAGCGTTGCTATGATTTAATTTTTTTCTCATTTCCCACTTCTGACATCCAGTTTTCACATGTTTATATTTTTTCCTCCTTTCAGCAATGAGATGTCTGGCATACTAGACAGTCCTACAAATAACTTGCTTTGGTAAAACAATATCTGGACTACTTTTTTGCATCTTTACTTAAGGCTGCCATGTTGGGTTTGTCCAATCTGTCAAATCAATTTGGTCAAACTCCTGAAATTGACCTCATTTCCTCTTTCGTCTTAAAGGAACTTTTACATTATTAGAAGCAACTTTTGATATATTTTTCGATTTATCCATTTTTTTGTTGTCAAAATTATTCTATGGTTGGATTCTAGGATCTAACCCAGGCACATAGGTAGTATTCATGTATTCATTTCTATTACATATGATTTCTTTATAATGGTTTCTTCAATGTCTGCAGCATGCCCTTCTGTTGTCAAAATCTTGTTAATAGAAGGCAAATGCAATTTTATCACGATTTCTTATTTCTGTATTACGATAAATGATCTCAAATGTTCTGGCATTCAACACTTTCTGTAGATATATGCTGAAATGATTGGCAATGTCATGGTGGATGCTCGTTCAACTGGAAAATACTATCACTGTGAGTAATCAGATGTGTTATGCGAATTTAATATTCCGTCTAATTGTGTTGGTGTCTATATGGATATGGTAGTGGAACATGCATTTTTCTGTTTCTTTTCTCTCAATCAAGTAGATTAAAAAAAAAAAAAAAGAATTATTTCAAGCAGACTTTTCAATCATCTGACCATCTTCATTCATGAACCTTTCTTCTATTTCACTGTAATGTTGGGTCTTTGGAAAGGATGTTGTTATTTTGTTTGTTAAGAATGTTTGAATATGTTATTTCCCATGTAAATGTGCATCTATGGTTTTTCATTCTCTATTTCTTTCGAATAGTCATATGATGACAAAATTGAAGAATGCTTCAAACAAATTATACCAGAGACAAGAAAGGTGGTTTCTTAAGCTTCACAAAAATATTCAATTTGGGGCAGAATGGGTATTAACTACGCTACTTGATTGAAGTATAAATACTTATGCAATGTTACAACATGCTCCTATTGGTCAGTAACTGAATCATTTGAGCTTAGGCTGCAAGTTTCTCCTTATTGGGCTGGGCCTATTGGTAAGGCAAGCCTTTGAAGCCATGTTACAACATGCTCCTATTGGTCAGTAACTGCATGTGCTATATTGTAATTTCTGATCTCTTCTGAAAAACCTGATGTTTCTGTTCAACTCTGATTTCCCTTGGCTGCCAGCGTTAGATATTTACAGTTGATGGATGGTGAATGAGACTATATTTTTTCCACTTATTTTTGAACTACAAAGTAAATTATCTCATCCTCTGCAGTTGTTAGACTTATGGGGCGTGCTGCTTCTCACATTACATTAGAGTGTGCTTTGCAAACTCATCCTAATATCACTCTAATTGGTGAAGAGGTAAATTAAGCTTATAGTCATCTTTACTTATCAGCATTAAAACTTCAAATATTGCATCTTTCACTCCATGTATAGCTTTATATCCTCACATATGAATCTGATGCTCTACTTTGCTGTACATAAAATAACTCTAGAGCACAAGCTGAAAGTGAAATATGCGCTCTTTCAGAAAAAAATTGTAAACTATTAATTGGCATGGCCAGTTTAAGAATTCTGCCATGCTGCAGGTTGCTGCAAAAAAACTAACCCTTAAAAATGTTACTGACTACATTGCGGATGTGATCTGCAAACGTGCCGAACGTGGTTACAACTATGGAGTCATACTCATACCAGAAGGACTTATAGATTTCATTCCGGAGGTAAAATCACTTCATCATGCAGTTATACTCTCAGAATACACTATTAAACCAGCCGTTTCTTTAAAGAACTTTATATTGCTGTTGTTGCATGATCTACTTTCTCTGTACTACATCTGGATTTAACTATATTGCATGTTATTTGCAGGTTCAGGAGCTCATTGCAGAATTGAATGAGATTTTGGCCCATGATATTGTTGATGAAGCTGGTGAGTGGAAAAAGAAACTCACCCCACAGTCTGTTCAGCTTTTTGATTTACTACCCCCAGCTATTCAGGAGCAATTGATGCTTGAGAGAGATCCACACGGAAATGTTCAGGTACATTTGTTGCGTCATGATCAAGATACCATGCTACGGCACTGGTTGGATATGCATGTATGTTACATTCTTCTGCATCTCCAGGTCGCCAAAATTGAAACTGAGAAGATGTTTATTCAAATGGTTGAAACTGAGTTGGAGTCGAGGAAGCAAGCTGCTGCATACATAGGTCCATTTAAAGGGCAATCACATTTTTTCGGGTACCACTTGCTTTGCCTCTGTCTTTCTCAGTTAAGTAGGATTGGCGAATTTGATGGTGTGTGGACATCTGATCTTGAATCTGACCTCATAGATATGAAGGAAGATGTGGTTTACCATCCAACTTTGATGCCACTTACTGCAATGCTTTGGGTTATGCTGCTGGTGCATTGCTTCAAAGTGGGAAAACAGGATTGATATCCTCGGTTTGTACTTCTACTTCTATTTAGTGATAAATATGTCAAAGTGGGTTTCCAAATACTTGAATTATCTCGGAATCAGCTTTCACTCTTTCTGTCTGTGCTTATTGTTTGTTGTTTTACAGGTCGGAAACTTGGCTGCTCCTGTGGCTGAATGGACTGTAGGTGGAACAGCACTGACTTCACTAATGGATGTTGAAAGGAGACATGGTACAATAACCTTACATTTTCCACTGTATCACATTAGTTCCGAAACTCTTCCATTTTAACTTTTTAAGTCTCTCCTCAACACCAATAGAGGCAATCATGCATATCTATTAAACTTGGGCGTCCGCTCTGTTAATTTTTGATTTAAAGTTTAATTCTTCGCGTATAACTATAATTCATATTGCAGGTAAGTTCAAGCCAGTGATAAAGAAGGCAATGGTTGAACTGGAAGGTCAGTATCTTTATGCGCTTTCTCTCAATCAATCCTCTATTTATTCTCTATTCGAATTCAAGAATCTTACACTCTTAAATGAATACATAATCTATTACAGTAGTTTATAGATGTATCATATTCTTGGACCTGTCTGAACTTATATATATAAATGATCATCTCAGGTGCCCCATTCAAGAAATTTGTGTCTGTGCGGGAAGAGTGGGCCCTTGAAAACCGATACATCAATCCCGGTAAGACATACAAACTTGTCTCAATATACACATAGTTTGAAAAACTCAGCGCTGAATTATCTGAATTGTTTCATCAGGTCCTATTCAATTCGTCGGTTCGGTAGCTGATAAACTCAACCACACCTTACTGCTGGAACTCGGACATCAAATATAAATGTGAGTTGTTTTCTATATATGTCACTCTAAATTATGACTCTCAGATAATTTGGACTTCTAGTGGTCTCATAATACATGAATAATTTCTCTCCTCAGTGGATTAGTTTACTTAAAATGTAATACGTACATTTTTTTTTTCTAAGACAATGGCATGAATGTTTTTTCCTTGTTAATGTCCAAATTCTCGGGGATTTATGTGTCGACCATATGTATGAATAATTACGTATGATAATATTATGTGTAGCTGTATAAAGTTGGTGGTGGATCAAAACAAATCCAACCAGGTTTGGCGCCTTATGATTATCTCTTTCAACTCAGAAAATTCTTTCTAAATTGACTTTTCATTCCGACACCCACGTGCTCCTCTTTTGTTTTCTCTACTTCCTATTCCAAGAACAGAGAAAAGCATAAAGTCGTTTCGGAATTATATATTATGTATCCATTTTCACATATGAGATGCAAGTTGTAAAGATTGACTAGTTATCGTGGAATACAGAAATGGGAAGGATTCTTTATTTCATATTATATGCATCTCTATGGATTCTTTATTCGATTACAAGAAATGTGGAAGTTAAGTCACATGTACTTATATTAATATAAGAGATTACCGTAGTTTGAACAGTAGCTATCACCTTTTATACGACTCGAAGACTTCTAAATCTATTATTTTTAGCTTCTTAAACAACATATTCCACCAATCTCCGTTTGACTAATATGCAGCTGTATTAATTACAAATAAATAAACTGATAAAAATAAATAAATAAATGTCCGTTGAGATGTACATGTACTATCCAAAAAAACTAATAAAAATAATAATCTGGATGTGTAATGGAAAATACATACTATTAAATTTAAATAGGTAGGTATTCGTGAAACGAGGATAATTTAGTAATAGAGTAAATTATTTTGCGATCAAATATCATAATTTAGAAATCATCAACTTTTTTATGTAGAATACATTATTAATCAAGTATGATTTACATATGTGATACAAATGTTTAGTTTGGATACTATTCTAGGTGAATATTTATAAGAGTTAAGAAAAATACAAAATATTTGAAATGAGGGATGTGAAGTTCTCTTCAGCTACTCATAATTTAGGTGATAATGCAACCAATCAACCATCATTAGACTAACAATTATTAGTAAAAAGGACCATAATAATAATAATAAATAATAATAATAATAATGATGATGATGATGATAAACATGGAGTACTGCATAATTGAACGCCATCCCTGAGACACGGATCAAAGCGGATCTTCTGTCCCAAAATGGGAAGAACACTCGGTGGCCCACCAATCACGCCCCGCCACGCGTACATTGGTGGCCCACTCAATTAAATTAATATTTGATTTTAAAAAAGGTGGTCCATCAATGCACGCGTGCGCGGGGCGTGATTGGTGGGCTACCGAAGGGGCCACCATTTTTTGGGCCAGAAGATCCTCACGGAGACGGATATGCTGTTTCAAAAATTCCCTATACATATCAATGATGATTACGAAGTTTTGCATAGGTAAACTACACAGTTTTGTGACAGGAAGACTTCTATGGTCCACTTTTATACTCCTCTTGATGCTATACTAATAAAACATCTAACATATACTTAATTTAAAAGATAAAACTAAAATATATATTTTATAATTATATATCCTATTTAGGATTTATTAACCATTCAGATGAATTGGGTTCAGTAAGAACTTTTATGTTATTATTTAATGCAAATGAATACCAAATGTTAATTAATTTTGAAAATGACATTTAAGGGAGTATATTTGTGCAACACAAAAATCGCTCACTTTTAGCAGAAAACTACAAAATATTCAACGTTATCCTGGTGAACGTATTTCAGATTTATTTTCAATAAAGCAATATTGTTACTAATGAGATATTAAGAAAATAAAGAAAGGAAATAAGAAAAGATGGCATATGGTATGGCACGTGGCGGTTGCTATCAGAGAAGGACGGTCTGTCTGGGTAGGGGCCAAGAAAAAGGTGTGATACACTGTGGCTGCATAGTGATGCAGCTTTCACAAGTTCAGGTTACAAACAACCACATTTAGACAAGTAATTAAAGTAATCTTCACCTTGTAATCATATCTTCCAGAAGCTGTCATCTTTGGACATTCTCATTCATCGTATTATGTTATGCTATCATCTCATATAATGCGCTCCGCATCCTCTGTCCTATGATGACCCACCAATCACGTCCCGCTACGTGTGTATTGGTGGATCATCTTTTTATAATTTAAATAGTTTTTAATTGCCACCAATACACGCGACATCGCGCGTGGCGTCGCGTGATTGGTGGCGCCACCGAACGACACCATTTTGGGTAGGAGGATCCGGATTGTAATAATGTTAGCTACTGCTCTCTCTCTCTCTCTAAAAAGATTGTAATCTTGGTGCTTTGTTCCTAGACTCTAATCCATTATGGATAACCACAGACATTCTTTCGAAGTTTGCTTGCATTATTACAATTATTTTCATATTTCAAGGACATTATTTGATTGGATTCTAAACTTGGCTACTAATAAATTTCAATATCGAAATGTAAATCTATCCTTGTTTAAATTCTTCAACAAAATGATCGATTCTTCTGTTTGTTAGACAGCACTGAATTTCACGGAAATAATTAGGTCGTTCATTTCAGTACCATCATCATTTTTTATTCTTCTTTTCATAAATTAATACTCCCGTCCTCCGTCCCCAATCGAATTTGATATGCATAGTTTTTTTTTATTCGTCCCAAATTAATATTCCTATTAAAATTTACTTTGTACCTATTAAATATTTTGCACTAATTTTAATATACTTAATAGGAAAAAAAAACTATTGTATTCTACTTTTTTAATAGAAAATATAATTATATCGCTTAACTTTTTAATAATTTATTTTAATTTGATTAAATTCCAATATCAAAGCTTATGGAAAAAATAAAAAAAATATCATTAATTTTTTTCTTGTAATGTGTGAAAAAAGGAAATAGATCTATCAATTCGGGATGGAGGGAATATCTCTTTCTAGTACAAATACACCATCCATTCCATTGTTAGTGTCTTGCTTTTTTATTTGAGACGTTCTATTATAAGTGGTTCATTCTAAAAAATAAAGAATGTGTTGATATAATTTAACTACTCCCTCTATCCCACCAAACTTGTCTTGTTTCTTTTCAGCGCGGTTATTTATGAAAGTGAAAGTAGGTTGGTAAAGGTATGAGATCCATACAATTAATTAATTATTTAAAATTGGATTGTGAGGCAGAAGTGTGAGACTCATTTAATAAATTAATGTTTTTGAGTTGGTAAATGTTTCCTTATTTAGAAATAGGACAAGTTCTGTGGAACAACCCGATAAAAAATATAAGACAAGTTCGGTGGGACAGATGGAGTATAAAAAACTTGAACAATATATACCACAAAACTTAACTTTCTTAATTTTTGTGAAAAAGAAAAAATGAGCCATTTAAAATGGAACAAAGTGAGTATATCCAAACAACTATCAAATACAATTTCCTTTCAACTTACTATATCTATCCTAGTAGAAGCATTATGTATTCTTTATCAAGATTATCCCATTAAATTAATAAATTAACAATCAAACAATATACATCATACAACACCAATTTTCTAATTTTGTGCCTAAAAAAATAAGATACCCTTTAATCTGAATGAGGGAATAATAAATTTATATAAAAAAAAACAAAGTACAATAAGAGTAAAGTAATAATGAAACAAACAGTTAACTTTATATTTTATTTAAAAATAAAGTATAATTATTTTGTATTTTTGTAATAATAGAATATCAAACACGAGATATTTTACACGATCTCACCTCCCTGTATATACTCATAAAAACAATGTGCCAAAAAATGAGACAGTTTAGAAAAATATAACAAAACTAGAGATAGTTACTCACACCATTAGTTCATATACTTTCTTTGGATTATTTCATCCTATTAATCAATTTTCTTTTGAATTTAAAATATTATTTCACTATAATTATGAACTGTATTACTTTTACTTTATACACAATTAACAATTTTCTTAATTTTTATACAAAAAATAAAAATAAAAATGGCCTAACGGAATAGGACGGATGGAGTATTAATTAAGACAAGGAAGTCCTAAAAGATTGTAACTTGTAAGATCAAAATACGAAAGAAATTAACAAGAATGAGACAACTTAAAATGATCAAGAAGTGACTACATATAAAAACCAAACATGGAACTAAAAAACTACTAACAATTATGAAATTTGAAGTAAAAATTAGATTGTATATCATATGTATAATTTTATGTATCTTCTATTAGTAACTAATTATAATTCTAATATTGGATGTGTGATGATTTTTCTTAATCGAACAAATATGATCATATTTATAGCGTGTGCATATAGCGTGGAGGGCAACAAGCGGAGCAGATTTAATCAGAGCGGTTTGTATGTACTACTTTCATATATTCTTGTGTGTATCATATTAAAAGGGTATACAAGAATATAGAATTATATTTAATACATGTCAATATCATTATAATGTGGTACATATAAGAATATAGTGCATATAAAGTGAGATTTAACATCATCAGTGGAATTCGCCCAAATGGAGATTCATATTTCATAGTTACGATTTAAAGGCGGGCCTAACTTTCAGCCCTTAATTTAATACGATTGATTACGTAACATAGCCGTTTAACGATAAATGTTTATAAGTTCATAATAATCCGGTATTTATTATAATTGCGAACCGAATCTTCTACTCTGCTTTAATGGCTATATTAATGCCCTGACACCAAATTCGGATCTCCCTTCTTCAACCGATTCATCTCCGCTCTCTCTCTCTCTTAAATAATTCTCATTCCCATCCTCCCCTTTTTTTAGCCTTTTTCACAAACACCTTAGCGCAATCTTTTCTAACTTTTGGAAAATGGAAAAAAATTAAAGCGTTAAAGAGGCTTTAAGAAATGGAGGAACCGCAACTGTTCCCTAAAACTCTTGTGCCGTGCGGCAGTGAAAGAAGAAGTTGCGGCGACTCGCAGTCACCGGAATTCGAGTTTTGGATGGTAAGAAACCCTTCTTTTCCGCAGCATAATCTCGTATCCGCCGACGAGATCTTCTCCGACGGCGTCCTCCTCCCACTCCACCACCTCAACATTTCCAGTGAAGCTCCGACTCCCAAGACGCCGGAGGCTGATGCGTCCGGGTCCGATCGAGTCTCAGAGCCCGAATCTTCTGCAACCGGATCGGCAGATTTGAGTACAACTTCCGCTCTGACTGCGTCGAAGCGTTGGAGGGATATTTTCAGGAAAAATGACAAGAAAACCTCGCTGCCGAACGGAGATGATCACGGCGTCAAGGATAAGGATAAAACCGTCAAAGAGCGGAGGAGAGAGAAGAAGAATGGCGTGGGGGGCGGCGGCGCGAGTTCGGCGGAGCTCAACATAAATCTATGGCCCTTCGCGAGGAGTAGATCTGCCGGAAATGGCGGTACCCGGCCGCGAGCGGCGGCGACGCGGAAAGTGAGTAGCGCACCGTGCTCGAGGAGTAACTCAAGGGGCGAATCGAAGTCGAAGAAACTGCCGGGTAGCCCAGGCAGAGGTGGGGTCCACTTGGGAAGGAGCAGTCCCGTTTGGCATGTCCGCCGCAGCGGCGGCCGGAGCTCAGAAAAGCCCGTCAAGAAAGAAGGAAGTCGTAGAGTTCCGGTGGCCGGTAAGGTGTTGAGTTTGCACGTCCCCATGTGTATGGGTTACCGGCAGCAGTTCATCAGCTGTAGTAGTCATGAGATGAGCACGAGAGGTGGTCAGAGCGGCGGCGACGCCTCCCTCGACGGGGTACGTGGTGGTAATTTATTTAATATCAGAAGCCTCTTTACCAAGAAAGTGTATTGATCCCTTCCAAACTACTACTGATGGTGATGGGTTTGAGGTTCATTTCTCTAATCTTTCCCACTTTCTGCGCTCACTAAAATTTTCCCCACAGTTATTTCCTCATTAGTATAAATATTTATTATGTAAATTCAATATATATATAAAATATGAGTAATTTCCGTTTTTTTTTTTCATTTGAATATCTCAAAATTTATGGCATTCTTCAATCAATTCGATCTAGATGGTGGTTATACAGTTATGTGTATTATTGATTAATTAAGTAAGATGGTGATTAGATTAAGGGATTATTAGAGATTATTTGATGTAGAGGATGTGGTTAATCGAGAGGAAGGTGGATGATCCATTATTGTGAAAATGAATTGTGGTGTCAGTGATATGATATAATAGTGTAAGAGAACATGCAGTTAATAATGCCATGGCACAACGCACATGACTAATCCATTTCTCTTCTCTCTCTTCTCTCTCTCTCTCTGCGTGTAATTTCAACTTCAGTTTAAAATTTGACATTATATCGGTAGTATGTTAATGCCGTGGCCGTCGACTACGCAACCTGTCACCAGTGGCGAAGCTAGGAAAAATTTGAGCCGGGTCAAAAATCAAGTAAGAAATAAAAGTGAATGAAAAGCGACCAAATATAAGTAAAAAGAGAGTAAAAACATGATATGGGAGCACAAAAAGTCAAACTCATGACCTCCAAGATAGGAAAGATAGGGGATTACCACTTTACTATAACACTATTAGTTAATCTATTTCACTATAAAATATATATAATATTATTTGAGCCGGGTCAACTGCCTCCACTCACGTGGCTATGGCTGTACCTTCGCCCCTGCCTGTCACTAGAGACATTCTTGTCCGTTAAGCTCGTTTTTAGTTTTCCTCATGCTTAATTATGAGAGAGAGCCTGTACGGATTCCACATTAACAAAATTGGGGCGTTTGGAATTCATAGTCCTGAATTACGTACTCGATAAATTCACTCATGTAAAAACTTTCAATACTCACAAAGATATAAACAAGATTAACCACATGATAGCTAATTATAGTCAAACTACATATTTATATTTGACAAAAACTTATGGATAGTGGTAATATACACTTGTGACAATTCTTTTTATACAAAATACAATTAGTCATCCATTATAACAAAACACAAATATAATCAAGTAGAGTAAGTATACTTTCGTGGCAGATTTAATGATTGATGACTTAGGCCCTCAATCTGCTTCAAATTACACATGTCATCCCTCGACCTGTCTTAGGCCCTCCATAGGCCTTGAGACGCTGACATGTGAATATCATATCCGACTAGGCCCGCTCTCGACCCTAATCCGTATGCCCACCCCCAACCCTCCATAGGCCCTCCTGCGCTTTTGCAGATAAATTGTGTCTTGTCTATCTTGAATGAAGGGAAGTGTAAGGATATGAGTCAGTGGTCGTTTAGATCATTGCTAGGGAGTACTTAGAACTGACGTTAGTAGTTCTTGTACTTAGAACATATTGTAATATTCATTATTGGGGGAAATTGTAGTGAAGCTGAATTTCATCACTATGGAATTGAAGATCCCAAAACCTGTCATGAACCCAATGTGTGTTTGAACCATGATGATGTAACAGGCTAGACTCGTTCTTATTAGTTTTGATTATTTGTCTAAGTCCTGTAAGGGGTGGTGTTGGTCTGAACTTCAGTAGAGAAGTTAAATTCCAGAACCCCAAGTCATCAGTTCGTAGAGCTCAGTATCTTCAGAGTCACCAACTGTCTATCCTCAGTAGAAAATCCTTATCAGCAGACTTAGATGAAGAAATCAGTATGATCGGTCCAGATCTACTGAGCGCATGCAACTCAGTTGCAAGTCCGACAAGGAAACAACTACCCGACTCTTATCATTCGAATGTCAGCAGAGATTATTCAGTATACGAGGTTCAGAGAGTCAACTCAGATGGAAGACTGATGTATGACAAGTCTTACCTACCGCAAACCTTGACCAATGAGAAGCAACCAAAGTCTTACCTGCTCTGACATTAAAGTTGCTCTCATGTACTGAAGCCAACCACTCTACGACGCGTTTTCGAAAATATATGGCCGTTTTCCTTGGAAGTTCGTGGCACGTGGCATCGTCTTCTCCAACGGATACATGCCTAGGTCACGACTATAAATAGAGAAGAGTCTCCAAGCTCAACGCACGGGACAACAAGGGAATACAAGTTTGCTCTGATATTCTTTACTTAACTGTCGTAGTTTGGCTCTGATACATAACCTCATGATCATAACTTTGCTCTGATATTCTTTACTTGTGACTGCTCTGAATCTCATTCTCTTTATCTTAGTCAGCTGTATTTGTTGACTGGAGCTTTCCCTTGTAATAGATATTATGTTCAGTAGCTATTAGTCTTAACCTTAGCATGTTTTCTGTGATAGAAGATGTAATAGGTTTTAGCATCATCAAATAGGGGGAAATTGTTGGGATAAGGATTCAGTAGATGAATCTGTAGATATGATAGTTTTGATAGATTTGGATAGATTTAATAGATCCCAAAACCCCAGCTGAAGATTGTACCTTCGTATCTATATAGCCTAGTCGAGTTCAGTTGTTAGAACTCAGTAGAGCAGAGTTCAGTAGCTGCAGGACTCAGTAGAAGACCTCACTCAGTTGAAGAACTCAGGATTGAAGAAGTCAGTTGAACATCAACCTCCAGCTGAATCTGCCTAGGAATTCGTGCCCATGTACTGAATGATCAGAAGAACGTCAGTAGGAAAGACACTTCAATTACAGGTCTGAGGATTCAGAGGAAGTCAACCTTGATGTTTGACAAGTCTCAACTGCCATTCTACCTCGACCAATAAGGAGCCAACAACAACCATCTACTCAGACAAAAGCTGCTCTGAAACTGAAAAAGAGGAGAATCTCTACAGTGTACCTGCTCGACAACGTTCAAATTAAAGGAGTCGTTTTCCTTGTCGTATCGACACGTGTCTAGAGCTCCCTCCAACAGATCTATTCACCATCGATGACTATAAATAAGAGAAGTCACCATGCAGAGACGACACCGGGAATCCAAGCTTTCTACGCACAAACTCTTGGCAATCTCAAGCATAATCCAGTGAAGAACTAGCGTCCATAGAAGAACACCTTTAGTTCATCACTTAGAGTTTTATCTTGTTCCCCTTCTCTTATCTAAGCAAGTTCATTGTAATATCTTTAGCTTAGAAACCTCGAGGAAGTTCACATCCTTGTGAAACCGTTCTTATTTGTAAGAACTTCCTCTTAGTTGGAGAAGATTCAAATTCTTCAAGTTTGAACCCTTGTAAAAGTCACTACGACTATAAGTAGAGAATCTGTCTCGCGCACAGATCACTGAGAACTTGCTCAGTATAAATTTCAAGGTTCGCGTCTGTCCCACTTATCTTGTCTCATACCTAAAATGGTAAGAAATGAGTGGACCACAATTATCTAAATAAGTGAACCCTACTATCTTTTACTTTTACTCCACAATTATCTAAATAAGTGGACCCTACTATCTTTTACTTTTACTCCACAATTATAAATTTTTACACCCACTAACTTAAATTCCGCATCGAAACCCAACAAAATATTATCAATGAGACGGATGTAGTATTAATAAAAGAACTAGAAATAACACTTGACACAGGCCCAACTACATACGGCCAGATCTAATTTCTTTCCTAGTTGGACAAACGTTGAATAACATATAGAAATACACATTTTTATATCTCATTTCTCCAATTAAAACTTACTAGCTACAATGATAAATACAATTTATTGTCAAATGAGGATTTACTAAATATTATGTCTAATAAAATAAATGCAAATTGACATATATGATCCCCAAACTAGTTTGGATGAATTGGTCGTTTTGTTAAATTTTCAGTTAGTCAACTAACAGTAATAAGGGTATTTAGGGAATAAAAATCTTATAGACCAATTTATTCAATTTTTAAATTAGATTTTAACTTTTTTTCAATTTTTTTTATAATTATAATATTTTTTCTAATAAAATTCTCAATTAACTTTTTTTTTTCAATTAAAAACTTTGTACGTAAAAAATTTAATAAAAAATAAAAAATTAACTAAATCTATATTAACTAATAATTTTGTATCATAAGGGGAGGAGGGGAGTGGGTCGGTGCAGCGGTTCGAGAAGTTGTTGTGTTTTTCGAGAACGGAGACATTATCGGAGATGAGTGGTTCGACGACTTGGAAGTGGGAGAGGTAGCCGGCAGTAAAGAAGAGGATGAGGATGACATATGCGTGGGGTTGGGAGAGGGTGGTATAAGTGAGGGTGGCGAGCTTGTGGAGTTTGTTGTTGTGGTGGCGGACGTGGCCGTGATACGACGATGAACAAGAGATTTAGTGAATTTTTTTAATTAAATTTTTATTTATGTTTTTTAATTATTTTTTATTACGCACCAAAATTTATTTGGAAAAAGACTATAATTGAAAAACTATTTGAGAAAATAATTAAAATTTAATTTAAAAATTAGATATTGATCCATAAAACTTTTATTCAGTAAATGTCTTTATACCTAACAATTGACTAACTCAAAATTTAACAAAAGATCCAATTTATTCAAAATAACATAGTTTGAGAACTAATTGACTTAAAAAAAAAATTATAAATCAATTCATACAAACTAGCTTAATTTTAGAACTATCCGTGTCAATTTCAATAATTATAAAACAAACACTAAAAAAATACTTTTGTAACGTACAATAGTTGAGGGCTAAACTGTCCATTCGTGGCCAAAATTGTTTTCTTGAGCAGTATTATTCGTTAAAAACTTAAAGATAGTTACGCAAAATTTAATAATTGGAAATTGGAAAAAGATTTAAATGTTGCCGTAGCACTTCTCTCCACTGGTTCTTGCGCTCCACGAAATACCACCGTCTTCCGCCGGTCCGGATCCGCCACCATGGCGGCAGTTTGGCGTCTCGCGCGGAAATTCACCTCAAGACCTACGATCTCTTCCGCCAAAATTTTAAACCCTCGTTCTCCCCTCTCTGCAGCTCCCGTCCTCCCGAAAAAAGCACCTCTACGAAATTGTAAGCTCTACCATCTTTCATTTTACCTTTTTCGTTAATCTTCTATCTTTAGTTTTCCACTCCCTATGATCGTGATTCTTTTTTATGTTTCCGTTATTCTTTCCTGGATTTTTCATGGATTTCCTTGTAAAGGCAACTTTTGCTTCTTAACTGATATCGAGGTATCAAGTCCCTGATTTTCTACGAGAAGTTCCCTTATTTCCGTGATTCCCGTTACGGCACTGGAGCTCTGACTGGGAAAAATAATTATTTGTCAACGTTTGAAATTCTGGTCGGGAAAAGAGTGATTCTTTTTATGAATACCTGTTTTTTTGGTTTGTTTTGATTTCATTCTCTTCAATAAACTATATGAATCAGTGAAGGCAATTGTTGTTGGGGATCTGTAAGCATGTCTGATGATGTTTTGCTGTCGTTTTTCTGTAGACAATGTTAAGAAGTCCTTTTGATCAATGTATAATCTCTTTTGTTCCACTCTCAGCTGCTGAGAGGGTGGTGGAACAAACAGAGACACGTATTTGATGTATCTGATGGGGGGTTTATAGTCTAGATGGCTGCTGTATTACAGAACGTATAATATTATTTACTATCTTCTGTACCTGACAAATCAGGGGAAGGGCAGATAACTATCATCCTGAAAGGATCTTTCTTTCCATGTATCCTTGCTATGAAATTTTAGCCTGTTTAATTGTTGATCCATTAGCTGTGGATATTGTACATGAATAACTGGAGATGCAGTGAAATGCTTTATGTATTCAGATATTTCACACCACTGTAACTTTAAGACTTGTTTTATGTTCCATTGATAACTCTGTGGATATGTTTCATAAGTTCATATTAACATCAAGTTAAAATACTTATGCTTATTTTAACTGATATAATGTTATCACGGTCTATATATTCATGCCAGCCAGGTCCAGCACTCCAGTTCCAAAAGAGTCATAACGAAGTAGATATCACATTCACAATTCTTTTTTGGTTGAATTGCCTTATCCACTGTTACAGATAAGCACCCCTTGTTGTTTTCTTTATTACATAATCTGATAATTTGACTAAAAAGAAAATTTGTGTTGGAGATATTTCTAAGTTGCATCATTTTGTTAATTACATCATTATTGTTATCTTTTCTGCATTGATATAATCTCTCTCTCTCTCTCTCTCCTTCATATCTGCTGCATTCAATGGAAAATGAACCCTTGTTATTACTCACTCTAGTACTATGAATTTGTACAATCAGGTAATCTTGGGCAGCAAAACTCACATGGATCAGATGGTCGAATACCAGAAGTGATGTCCAATTTTTATGTTCACACTGCTGTAGCTGGATTACTTGGATTTGGAATGTTGGATGTAGCCTTTGCTGATGGGGATGAGGTTAGCGTTCACCTTTATCATTTATGTGCCCAACCAAGCATAAAAAGATTTCTGGATGTATTAATTTTTAAAATGAAGTGGAATAGAAAGAGCTGGGAGATAGTTAAATTAATCCACTACTTAATGAGAACCATCCATTTAGTTCAAATGGGCGCCGTGTTGGTATAAATCAAACTCACAAATGAGCATCTGATTTCCACTAACTCTCTCTTTCTGTACTATTGCCTGCTATCAATAGCACTAACTTAGAACATTTCATTAGTCTTTAGCCATTAGTTCTTTGTGCTTTTCCTGTTGTTGAAGACTCAGGGTTTTTGGTATATTCTTTTTACTATTTTCTTTGAGTAAAACGATTTCCTTATTTTTCTTACTTTCATATTCCATGTTCATTTTTGCCATACCATGTTGTCCTTGGGCTTGGACATCTTTCGCCTATTCAATTAAGTTGGATTCTAATTCTTTATTATTATTATAAATTTTCTGGCTGATCTCTCACTTTATTTGGTGATTAATGGGCCTGTGATGTAGGACAAGACCCCCCCCCCCCTCTCTTGTTTTTTGAAGAAAACTCGTAAGAAAATGAGATGCGCGAAAACAACCCAAATGAACATTGCTTAAGCCACTTTCAGATCAAAACAGATTTCGAGTTCGTTTTTTTAAATTAGGATTCTTATTTAAGTAGTATTTATATTTCTGGTTTAGTTAGGATTTCTTGTTTAATCAATATTATAGTTACTTCTTGTTCGGATTTTGAGATTTTTAGCTTTATACATAGAGTTCATTAGTCTATTGATTTTTCACTTATTCATATTGATCAATAAAATTCGGAATTTGTTCCAAACATGGTGGATCCCGTTATCACTTTGTTTTTTGGAGAACACGTTGGTGTTCTCTATTGTTGCATTTCCTTTCTGCGCTAGCATACTGGCTACATCTTCCACACTTCTGCACGTGGGTTCGCTAAGCATCTGCCTCTTTGATGCATTTCAGTGGGTGTCTGTTGTCTCCTGAATTTCTGATAATTTTAACTAAAATAGAAAATGAGGTCTTCATAAAATGTAAGGAAAATAGAAAAAAAAAAGAAAAGAAAAAGGCTACTCCCTCCATTCCATTATTGTTGGTTTGTTTTTGTTCAGCACGGAGATTAAGAAAGTGGTGGAGGTGTGTTAAGGTGGTAGGGTCCACTAATTACCTTTGATTTTAATCCACGAATTATTTCTGTTTTCGAAACAAGCCAACAGCAATGGGACGGCCCAAAAAGGAAACAAGCCAACAATAATGGGATGGAGGGAGTACTATTTATTAGGCATATAAGGGCAGGACATCTATGAATTATTTATGCAAGAAGATGAAATTATTATGTTGATATGAGTCATTTTTCCCACCTAAGAAAATCAACCGTGACTTAAGCTTATGTACTTGTAATGTTTTTCTTTATGCTGTGGCAACTGTATTCTCATACTGATTTTTCACTGATATAAACCGCAGGCAGCTGCTAAAAGTCCAACTGTGCCTGATTCTGATAATATTCCTCCAAAGCCGGAATCTTCTCCTGTTTCAAGCCAGCATAACCTGGACGAAATCGCTAGGAAGGAGAAAGCTCGGCTAGAAGAATTGCTGAAGAGCAAAGGAGGCCGGACTGGTTCTTATCCTCGTTTTACTGTTGCCGTCAAGGGACCTAAGGTTGCTGGGATTTTCTATATTGAAACTCCCTGTATACATTCTGTATCTGTGCTTATGCCATGTAAATTGTGGTGAAAATATCAACATTAGTTTGGTGTCCGTGGTGGTCAATCTTAGAAGTGATCCTGGATTATCATATTATCCTGATTGATGTTGATTATTGTTTTGATTTGTTAATCAGTTCTTTGGCATAATGTAATGTTTATTGGCAGGTGACAATCAAGTTCCAAGTTCCTCCTTCTGCTGAAATCCCTTTTCTAATTGCAAACCTTGTTTCACGTCTCGGAGTCAAGGCCGACGACAATGGTGTAGGATCAGATATGGTATTGCGTGCTTGGGACAGGTAACCGTTGCATTGTTTCTGAGTTTACTGCAACCTTTTTTCCTTTGTGAAACTAAATATATGAATCTTTTCCTTCTGTTTCTACTCCATATGGCTTTAGTCTCTGTTGTTTGTTTGATAATATTTTGACCCCTTTCACCAGTGGGGTTGCCTGGCAACTAGCCTTCAGTCGCCCCAAAACTCCAAAAGGACCAAATGAAGATCAAGGCGACACAAAGGATAAAAATGCTGACAGTGAGGAGTTATGCATTCTCATGTTTCGTCCACTGATTAGTTCCGATAAAGCTGTCAGTTCTTGTAACCAAACGCTATCTATTTGAAGTTTTAATTTCATAATTTGACCTCAATATCTTGGAACCTATTATCTTATGAATCTTACATTTATTGGCACTGAGGTTTCTTGTAATGGGTTGGCCGCCTATGTGCAGGAAATTGAATTCATGAAGCAGGGTAGTTTTACTTTTGAGGAGCTTGATGCTTTGGCATCCATCTTACAGTTAGCAGGAAAGCCAAAAGGATTGGGATTAGCACCAAAGGGAAATGCAGCACGGCCTCCAACAGCAGACAAAACAATATCTAATCTGGAGGGAATGGGAGTAAAAATTTATGGACTTAAACCCCCCAACATACAAGACTCAAATGCTGATGTATCTTGGGATAACATTGCTGGCTATGATAATCAAAAGAGGTAAGTGGAATGGATCCAAAAAGCTATTCTTCTTGGTGCATTAGTGTTTGTATATAAATTAAATCAATAAAACAATTTTCTACTTGCTTGAAGAAAATAATTTTGTACACCTGAACTACTGCTAGAGTGGGTCTTGGTGAGTATCGTACAAGGCTACTTGGTTGAATGTTTGAACATATTATTGTGCCTGTTACCTGAGCTAAGGTAAATTCCTTCATGAATGGAAGAAAGTAAAAAAATTATTTTGCGTTTCACGAGATGCATGCTTGGACTTGAATTTGTTGTACCCCCTATTATTTTTATGAATTTCTTTTGAACTTCTTTCTTGCACGAATTGTGGAAAAAGTAAAGCATCCTGTACTTAATTGTTTTTCTTCTCCAAACTCTATTGTTGTCTGAATTCATTCAGTCATGGAAGTGCTTCTCCTTTTCTATCTGATTTTATTTACTTGGAAGTATGATATAAAGGTATTTTTGTGTTTGGACTTCTGTTTTTCAATCTTTAAGGGAAGTAGAAGATACTATATTACTCGCTCTAAAGAGTCCAGAAGTTTATGATGATATTGCTCGTGGTACACGGCGCAAGTTCGAGACAAATAGACCGCGTGCAGTGCTCTTTGAAGGCCCACCAGGTCAGAAAAAATATGTATTAAAGGAGTTCATCTACGTGAATCTATAGTTCAGTGCATCACATCATTATTTCCCAATAACAGATCTTGCTAACTTGACAGAACTGGTAAATCACTTGAGTACAGAAGTCATATATGTCCAGCTAACTTGAATTGCTGTATATAGTAATCTTATTGATAGTATTGTAAACAATCTTCAGTTGGAATGGGTCCAGTTTGCTCATTCATTTCTATTAGTAATTTTGTGATGAAGCCTAAGTTTTTTGGGATTCATTTTCTGTATAAATCAGTAGGCTTCCAAAGAATAATGAGAATATCAAATTGGTGCTTACTGATTAATTTGGTTTCAGGTACAGGGAAAACATCTTGTGCTCGTGTGATTGCTAATCAAGCGGTATATCATTTTCTACATCTTGATGCTTACTGTTGCTAATCTTCATTGTTTATCCGCATGGCTTTATGTAATCACTCAATCATTTGATTTCCTAAGCCAAACAAATAATGAATAATATATTATCAATGGATAATTGTTTTCTTAGGGACTTCCAGTTCTATCTGCATGCAATAACAGTTGTGCTTGATCAACATTTTTCAATTCAATTAAGCTCATGTTTCTGCCTTGGCAGCTTGTCCCATTGTTATACGTCCCATTGGAAATTGTAATGTCTAAATATTACGGTGAAAGCGAACGATTGTTGGGAAAAGTGTTTTCCCTTGCTAATGATCTCCAAGATGGCGCCATCATTTTCCTAGATGAGGTAAAGTAGAAATAGCTGGAGGGCGTGCATGGTTTCAGGTGGAATACTTATTGTTGATTTGATGAGAGTTATTTCAGGTTGATTCACTTGCTACTGCTCGTGATAGTGAAATACATGAGGCCACGCGTAGACTTTTGTCTGTGTTGTTGCGACAGGTAATGCTGGTGGTCATCTGATGGTTACTCTTTTCCAATTTTACAATTGAATAGTAAAAACCAATTAGTTTTTCATGACATTGTAAGATATGCACTCTGCAGATTGATGGATTTGAGCAGGAGAAGAAAGTTGTGGTTATCGCTGCAACCAATAGAAAACAAGACCTTGATCCGGCTTTGCTTAGGTAAAAGAATAGTTACTCTTCTCTACCTGGGATTGCAACTGGTTTTGATTATTCAGGGACTTATATAGCCTTGTATTTATTTCCTTCCAGTCGATTTGATTCCATGATCACTTTCGACCTACCTGATCAGCAGACTCGTGAATCAATAGTGGCTCAGTATGCTAAGCACTTGACAACATCTGAAATGGCTGAACTTGCCAGAGTTACCGAAGAGTAAGTTTCAAGTATCCTATAAACCTAAAAAAAATGTTGTGCATCTTAGTATTGATGATGCAGTTTTTGTATATATTGTTTCCATTAGAAACAATGAAGTAATCCTTTGATTTAACTAATGAGTACATGCAGTATGTCTGGCCGAGACATAAGAGATGTATGCCAACAAGCTGAGAGGCATTGGGCATCCAAGGTATACAATACATAAATCAATGGTTCCTTGTCACTCAGTTTTGAATCTGCGAGTTAGAATGTGAATGAGTGATTATATTTGTGATAATAGATTATCCGGGGACAAGCACAGAAAAATGAGGATCAGAGCTCACTTCCTCCCCTTAAAGAGTATGTTGAAAGTGCTCTAAAACGGCGAAGTTCCATCCTTTCTATTGCTAACCAGAATCGGAATCCCAGTCCTCTTTCAAAAAAGCCTCAGTTTGATTTTATCTGAAGCCTCAAGCTATATATTGTAGTTGAGATTTTTCAAAGTAAAAACTTGTACATATTCATACAGGTAGAGATCATCAGCACATTGAACAGTGTTTGTGGTTATATTTATTTATTATATGAATATGATGTAAGAGTTTCCAGCAACTGTTTTCCCATATGGATGAGAGAGGAGAATCAAGTATGTTGATTCAAGATGAGAGGCTGCAGAAATGGAAGTTGTCGAAATGCCTTTTTTTCAAAGTATTCGGATTCGAGGTTGTTAGTGCGTCTTGCGACGTGGATATTAATAGCCATCTGAATCGATAACAGGAAAGTGCCCATATTGCATGAGAATACTCAAATACCCTTCGTACGTCGGCTGAATCATCACTTGAAAAATGTGTAATGAAAGGAGAAGTAAAATCAATATTGTGGAGTTACAAATAGATCTAAGTTGTATAAAGATAAATTAGCCTAAATAATCCTCAATGGCTAAATTGGTTCTTAATTTATTATTATTATTATTATTATTATTTGTTTGTTTTTTGGTCTTCAATTTATTAAAATTTGGCGGAATTAGTCATTCCGTTAACTTTTCCGCCGGTTAACGGTTAGTCAATGAGGTTTAAAAATAATTAATAAAATATTCGAATGACATTTTCGGAATAGATATCTTTGAGGATTAATTCTGCCAAAACTTTTTTTTCTCCCTAATTTGTTGTGAATAATTTAGGGTAATTGAGACAATATCATTTTCACCCCTCCGGATTTTACTGCACGATTTAACCGCGCTCTCAAATGCTCTCGTTGCCACCGCTGCAAATCCCTTCCCGCTGGCGACCGCAACCCTTCCCCATTGCCCCCTAGCCCACCGCTGCTGGCTGTTGAAAGCACGTTGCTTGAGAGAGAGGAGTTGGATTTCGACAGGTACGCATACACCGCCCCGCAGTTAATTTACATGTTTGTCGCGATAATTGATCCTTAGATTTTAGTGTAGACTTGGATACTGGTACGTCGCCTTTGGATTAGCAAGGCGGAGTTTTAGGAAGTGCAGGTGGAGGATTAAGGGGTTGCAAGATTTGGAAACACAACGGAGTTGGAGAAGGGATTTTGTGGGAGCTTTGTGATGATCTGGAAGATGACGTCTAATGGGAGTTTGGTGAAAACATCGTCGTCTTCTCCCGCCATCTTGGATTGTGAATTTTGAGGTAGAAATAGGTCTTAGAGTGAACGATAGGTACGTGTATTATTCAATGTGCAAGCGAATATATAAATTTTTTTAGTGGCAAAGAAAGGAACAAATCTGGATTATCTCTCACTTCACTTGCATTGAGGCTAACTGTAAGAAAACAAATAAAAAACCAATTAGTTAATAACAATGTTTTTTCTTTTTTTGTTTCACCCCTCTTATAGGTAGCTTCTTTTGCCTGGTTGTTCTTTTCACCTACATGACATAGTTGAGTTTAATTATAAGCTGACATTTTAACTAGCTAAATTCATTTATTGGCTCATGTTTTAATTAAATAGTAGCTGAACCGAATAACCTAAGATACAAATTTTGAGATGATACGTAGCTCTCATTGCCGTGGTGGGAATTTTGTTGATAATGAGTCAATTTTAAGTGGTATATTGCATGACGAAGCCATGAACAAATATTTTAGGTGAGCTTCATTTATTTACTTAGTGAAATGATTTGATTCTAAATAAATGAATATCAAGTATCTATGAATCTTATTTACCAAGTTTGAGTAGGAATTGTCTCCAACATCTTGGTTCTTTGTTCAAAACTTGAAGGAAATCCCCATGCTTTCTTTTGATCAAGACTACTCTTTGTTGTAGCATAATTTGGAAGGAGATCGGGGATAAGAAAACTCATTTGTGGTATTAGACAATTTATGGTTCAACATTTATATATTCAGACAAGCATTCTAAGTAAAGTATTGGATTGGACAAAAAAGCAAGAAAATATTTTTGTCATGTCACTAGTGGTTACTCATATTATACAATTTTTGTGTCGTTTATCTATAACTTAGGGGTCACTAGTGGTTATTCATATTATACAATTTCAGTGAAGAACTTGTAATGGACTCACAATACATGATAGTGTTGAATTCTCTTAATAAAGCTTTAAATCTAATTCAACCACTAATACTATGTTGTTAAACCGGCCCGGCCCAACCGGTTCGACCGGTCCAACCGGGAACCGAAGGTAAATTCGGCCGAGCTGGATATCCCATTTTTAATTGGCTCGATGTGACCCGACCGAATCAATCGGTTCAACCGAGACTTGGTGAACCGGTCAGCTCGGTTTTAACCAGTTTTTAGTATAATTATTTTTTATTTCATAAAAAAATGTTGGAAGTGAGGATCAAACCCCTTCCCTCCAATAATATTCTGGATGCCCAAATCACTAGGCTAAATACTTTCTTTTCTTAACTCAGTAGAACTAAATTTTACTTAGCTCGTTGGCGCACCCTTCAGCCACAAAAAGCCCGGGTTGACCCAGCGGTTCAATCGATTAAACCACTAAATTTCTATTTTTCGGGTCGATAATCGAACCGGTTATGAGAACACTGCACTAATAAGTAAGTTTAGATATAATTATTCAATTAGTTATATTCTCGAAATTGAGTTATTTATATGAATTGAGGGTTATGTAATTACTCATTTTGTTTTGATTGTTGTTCTTATTTAGTTTTGTGATAGATATCTTAAAATCTGAGGGCAAACTAGTTGACGGAGCTTCAATTTCTAAAATTCAAATGCTAATGCTAAAGACAAGTTCATTATGTTTATATGTTAAATAGTAGTTTGATTTTCCAAGTAGATTTTGTTGGTCCGGAGACGATAGTCAGGTGTAGAGGGGGGGGGTGAATACACACGATCACAGTTTCTTTTTCTCAAACGCGAAGGACAGTGAGCCGTAGGTTTAATAGCGATGAACAGTGCCAAATAGTAACCTTCGATCGCGGGTCGGGACGTGTGCCAACTACTGAGCTCTCCTACTGACTTTTGTCAGTACTTGAAACTCCGGTGGGAGACGTTGTGCGGATAAGAGTGTGGGGCCCGGAGATTCGTCTCAGTTTGAAAACGTGATTTCGCAAGTTTAAGTATTTGGCTAGTGCGCTTTGAAAAATACGTTTTATGCAAAGATATGATTTTTAATCAGTTTGTATGCTATGCAATAAAACAGTAAATAACACAAGCAATTTTTAATGTGGTTCGGATACGCAAGATCCTACGTCCACGGTCCTGCCGAACATGAGTTCTTGTTGATTTATCCGAGCAAGTCTCAAAGAAGGAATCCGTACTTGGACGGAGACCCTTCTAAGTTATAGTCCTTAGCGATTTTACAAATCAAACTGAGGTTTGAAAGGGAGGGGATAATCTCCAACTAGGAAGGAGTTCTTACAGTAAGAACAATCACTAAAAGTGAACTCCTTCGAATTTCTAAGCTATAAATTTGGCAATGAGCTTAGCTAGAGAAGAGGGATCTAAAGAACTCTAGAGAGAAGAACTAATGATATTCTATTGGGCAAGTTCTTCGCTGGATTGATCTTGAATGCGCTAGAGTTGTTCGAAGGCTTGAGCGTTTTTCCCTTGATATCCCGTGCGTAAAGCTCGGATTTCTTCTTTATTTATAGTTGTGAGCAGGCATATGTCCGTCGGAGAAGACGATGCCACATGTCACAAGCTTCCAAAGAAAACGGCCATAAATTCGAATTGTTGCAACAGAGTTGTTGGACACCGTACATGAGAGCAGCTTTAGTTGGTCAGAGCAGATAAAGCATTGTCGGCTTCTCATTGGTCGAGGTTTGTGGTAGATGAGATTGTGTCAGATATCGGAGTTGACTCTCTCTAATCCTCGTATGTCTTCTGCTGACTTTCGAAATGACTTTAGCGGCTGAGTCGTTTTCTGTCGGATATAGTAGACTTTAAGCAGTCTCTGTCTTCTTCGTCTGAGTCGGCTGACAAGAGATATTCTCTTGAGTATGGTCAGCTGATGACTGCGAAGGTACTGAGCTTGCATAGAGTTCTTCTGCTGATGTCTGTCAGCTGATGAGGTGTCTTCTACTGAAAGTGAGGTTCAGCTGATGACAGAAGAAGGCAAGCAATTACACTGATGACGTGGGGTTCTGGAAAGTAACTTCGTCAGAAGATCAATCCAACAATTTACCCCGTGCAGGACTTAGACAAAAAGATAAACAATAAAAACAGTCTAGCCTATACATCATCTAGTCCTATCAAGACACTACACTACTGATATCAGTTGGGTTTTGGGATCTTCAATTCCATAGTACTACTATGATTTCCCCCAATATTATTTTAACAACTAACAGCTGAATACCATCTACTGACTCATAACCCAACAATTTCCCCCTAATTGATGATGCCAAAACCTCTATAAAATATAAAGAAAGAATACTAAACTACTGACGTAGATAGACTTCAGTAAACTGAATCAGTTAGCCTTAAGAGTTCAGCAGTGAGAGATAGGCAAAACACAGAGAAAACGGTTATGTGAGTGTGTGTCAGATCACTTCAGTGATCAGTTGTGATAACGAAAACACAACCAAGGGCCGTAAGACAATGAGTAATTGTCTGGCTAGAAATAGGAACTGATATATATGGACATGAAGATTACAAGGTTCCTATCTCTATTACAAAAGAAATGATAAGAAGATCATTGCTGACGTCTGAATCTCTTGGTTCTGCTCCTGAAATCTGCAGACCTATCAGCTGGAGGTTCCAAACCATAGTATTTATAAATCCTTGCTCGCAAAGTCTGGATTTCCTCGAGATCAGCAGGTAGATCAGAACTAATGTCATGATGATAAGCAGCTGCTTCGATCTCATCTTCTATCTCCTTCGTGCAAAGCACGCCACGAGTAGTCCTAGGAGGAGGGATACGTCTGAATGCTGGAGTTTTGAGGGGTATCTTCTCTCTTTCCATAATCTGTAGGAGCTGATCTCTGAGCTGAGCATTGTATTGATGAATAAATTCTTCAAAGAGTTGATCAGCTGGTATCCCAGATAGATAGAAGCCCCATACATAGTATCCCTTGATAATTTCCTCTTTGAGTTCCTCCCACTGCTCGTTCAGTTCTGCTGGCACCCATCTGTCTATATGAGGAATAGGAGCTTTCTTGATGTAAGGTGCTCTGGGTGCTCCTCTCCTGTAAGACCTTGGGATCTGCCTTTTCCAATCTACTACTGGCTCGCTGGCTATCTTATCTGTCAGTTGAATGATCTTAGCCGAGTCGGCCCAATCTTTTCTTCTCTACGAGACCCGCTGATCTAGCATCTCCTCTTCGGAGATTTAATCCCTTCAGCGTGGCCTCCCAGGTTGCTCTGTCCTCGGCCTCTTGCTCAGGTGTAAGAGTAGGAGTATAAGAACTCTGAGCTAAGGGCAGGACTGCAGTAGAAGACGCTTTGGCTAGCTCCTCTTGAGCTTTCTTCTTTTGTTCATCAAGGATCAGTTTAGCCTTTCCTTTGGCAATCTTGTCAATTATTTTTCTAGGCTTCTTAGCCTTCTTAGCTTCTTCAATCTGCTGTTCATGATCCAGCTGATCTTGCAGCTTCTGGGCAACTTCTTTATCAAATGCCTCCTGCTCCGCTTTGTATTTAAATTTAGGCGTCGGAGAAGATGGAGGAGTAACTTCAGTAGTGATCTCCTTCCCCGGCCTTTGCGGTGGCAGTGGCTCATCCTCCTGATCGAGAAATCGAGCAATATCTTTAATGTCTTTGGCAGTTGAAACATTTCTTTGGCTCGATCCACAGTGGTTGGACTTCTAGGACTTGGACATTTCCAGGAAGGGATACTTCAGAACTGGTTCCAGCCTGAATAGCTGAACCTTCCCCCTGATTTCCTTCCCCCTTACTAATAGCTTGGACTTCTGGGCTTTTCTCCACTTCAGCCTGTTCCGCCTCAGCATGTTCATCTATCACGGCTTCTTCCCCCTTTTTGGCATCATCAGCCAGGGAGAGGCGAGTGCGGATGGCTGTCACCTCCTTATCCAAGTTAAAGCAAAGATTCTTGATGAAGGTGGCGGTGGATTCGAAGTCTTTGACTGCATTGCAGTATTGCTCCCATTCCTTCTCCTGATCAGCTCTAAATTGTTTGAGTTGGGCTGCGGACTCCTGTCTGAGTTTTAGCAGAGACTGGTCATGAGATTCTATCATCTCCTTCTGAATTTCTTTGAGTGCCTCCGCCTGTTGTTGAATGGCTTTCTGAAGGCTCGAGGAGGCCACTCTGTTTCTTTCATCCATAGTGGCTTGGACTGTCGCAAGGCCCTGAGTCAGCTGCTCAGAGAATGACTTCTGCTGAGAGATAAGGAGCTGCTGACTTTGAGCGGCTAAGTCCGCCTTCTGAGCTGCAAGGGCGGCCTTGACAATCTCCTTAATATTGACTGATGGAGTAAGAGCTTCGGAGACCTTCTTAACCCCTGCTGCCAGTCGGTTGACGCTCTCAGTCTGGGCTTTGGTGTACTGAGCCTATTTGAGATGAACGTCTTTTGCAAGGAGTCGATTCTTATCTCCCTGTCGCCTGATGGCTTTGTTGACCGACTTAGAGGACACAGAACCGATGGGTTTGATCTGATAACTGCTGGTTCCGAGCCTCTGCTCAGATGTCGCGATCTGTTGCGCTCGACTCGGCTTCGAGGCAACTGGGGCATCACCTGATGTGAAGGGTGGTGGTGATCTGCCCTGTTCGCGAGGAGTGTTACCCTCAACAGATCCTCCCAAATCTGCATCCTTGGGTGGCGCATGATCCATGTCATCATCATTATTGTCATCGTCGTTGTCATCACCATGATGAGATGGAGGCGAAGGGCTGTTGACTGGAGCTGAGGATCTTAAGCTTAGCAGATAGAGCATAGCAGTGCGAAGATCCTCGAAGGAGGCTAGATCATTGGTTCCCCCAAACCCTATAGGCGATTGCAAGCTCTGCTCTTCTGTCAGTAGGGACAAGGCTGACTGAGTCCTGATAAGTTCTTCAAGAATATCCCAGCTAAGGAATCTCAGCAGCATTTGTGTCCTGGCCCTTATGGCAATATCGACCAGATCCCGATGTTTAGCTATTTCGGGGATCTGAGCACTGACCTCTCCAGTGGCTCGGAGACGGGTGGAGTGCATTGTCGTCCACTCTGAGGAGGTTTCCTCAGTCGGTACTCCAGTTTCTGACTGAGTCTCTGAGGAACTAATCCGCTGGACTTTATCTTTCAGCGTGGCACCTTCTATGCCTGTGTCCGCGTCAAGTGGTGGATCCTCCTGAGTGGGTGGAGGAGAGGCAAGTTTTGCTGGAACCTCAGAAGGTCCAGGCTTACTGAGCCTCTTCCTCTTAGGCGGGTCGGCGCGAGGGGGCAAGTCGGAAGCGACTCTTTTCTGCTCAGGCGGCCTTCGCCCGATGGATTTCTCAGCAGTGGCTCTTGTCTTGAACTTTATGAGCTTGCTGTCGAAGTATCTCGCATCAGCAAAGGCTGAGCGATCTGATACTGACTCTTCGATAAGTACGGACATCTTTGTCCCGTACAACAACTTTCCCACACTTATAAGACTTCTCTCACCAGTGGGCGTCGCTGCGAACTTCTAAGCCTGAGCTTTAAGCTCGGCTACTAGTAGTCAGTCCAATTGACTCTGACTCCATCATCTATTATCATTATCAGCTGAATGCGAGGCTTGGATAGCTGATCATATGAACCGGCTGAGCTCGTAAGAATGTGAGAAACAATGTACGCGAGCCCTCGGTACTCTGGTAGCAGCAGATTCTTTGGCAGAGCTGTCTTGAAGACTGCGTCGTTTCTACCACATAATTCTGAACATAGGAGTTGATTTCTTTCTCCTTGTATCCAATGGGTGAGACTCCGCGCGCTGGGAGATCAAAGGTCAGCTCCACGGCGGATCGGATATCGATGATGTGTTCACTGACATCCCAAGATTGAGGGACAACTTTCTTCATGTATGAGAACCTGGATTCCTCTACCCCTATATCTAGGGTTCTCCAGTTGTAGTAGACTTCTGCAACTTGTCTAGGCAAGTATGCTCTGGGTTGCTTCGAGACGAGAAGCTCTAGTCCGGATACTTCGAGAGCCGTGAAGACGGGCTCAAGAAATGGAAGATCAGCTTGGTGTAGCGCCATCGTCTGCTCGAACAAGATTCGGGACTTGATGATTTCATCGATGTTGGTGGGTGTTTTGACAGCCATATTATTTGCAAATTTTCTGTTAGAGACTGAAATAATAGAAGTCAAAACACAATTTATTCGCGATAATGTAGATGATGTTTACCATAAATGTAGAGCTTGGTTGAAAAGAAAGTTCAGATTTAGAAGAGAAGATAAATCGAAAATGCTGAAATTTCTTAAGCTCTAATGGCGATAAAAGTGTGAAAGTGGATTTGAGGTAGAAGATAAAAGATTTTATATGATCGTGCGTATCAAACAGTTTAGTTCGGACAGTTGGGGTTCAATCTAAAATTTTTAATGACGGTTGTGATTTGATGTTATAAATGGAATGATTACACAAGCCGCCTCTACCATAGACCCACGTAGGATTATGCGCAGTTAAGGTAAGTGAAAAGACATGCATTAAATGCGCTGCAGGCAGCATTAAAGACTAAGTCATTTTAAATGAGAACGGTTTCCTACTGACTTATCCTTAAAAAATTAATGGCGGGAAATAAATGCTCATTAACTACTGAGTGCAAGCGACTGAGATAATAAACGCTAGCATGCTTCTGATAATCATTATTTAATACTACACAAACCTCTTCAGCTGAACTTTTACGATCAGCTGGTTACCGTTAAACTTAGGAGGATGATTGATGTGCTGATGACCACGTTCCCCCTTACTGTGTACAGTTTGATTCTTCTAACTGAATCATTGTACTGAGTCCTTGACCTGTCATACTGATTTCTTCTACTGACTCTACTCAGTAGGTTCCAGTAGACCTAGCTCAACTGATAATTCTCTGAATCTGTTCTCAGCTAGTGGTTTGGTCAGTATATCTGCCATTTGCTTGTCAGTATGGATTTTCTCCATTCTGATATCCTTCTTCTCGACATGGTCTCTGATGAAGTGGTGTCGAATATCCACGTGCTTGCATCTCGTATGGAGAACTGGATTATGAGTTATAGTAATAGCACTGGTGGAGTCGCAGTAGATGGGAACTTCATCCTGAATTATACCATAGTCTCTCAGTTGTTGTCGAAGCCAAAGGATCTGGGCACAACAACTTCCAGCAGCCATGTACTCAGCTTCAGTAGTGGACGTTGCCACTGAATGTTGTTTCTTTGAAAACCAAGACATTAGCTTGCTGCCTAGGAACTGACACGTTCCAGAAGTTGACTTTCGATCTATCCTGCATAATCAGCATCAGAATAACTTGTCAGTATTAGATTATCATCAGCAGGATACCATAACCCTGCGTCAGGTGTTCCTTTTAGATATCGCAGAATCTTCTTTGCTGAGTCTAGATGACTTCGCTTAGGATCCGCTTGAAATCTTGCACATACACCTACAACATAAGTTATATCAGGTCGGCTAGCTATTAAGTATAAGAAAGAACCAATAATAGCTCTATAATCAGTAGAGTTAACAGAAGCTCCCTCTTTATCTAGATCGATTTTGAAATTCGTATTCATGGGGATTTTGACTGGCTTGCTCGAGTCGCAGCCAAATCTTTTCAGGAGATCTCGAGTGTACTTGGCTTGATTGATGAAAATTCCTTCAGGTGATTGCTTTACTTGAAATCCAAGGAAATAGTTCATCTCTCCCATCATGGACATCTCGAATTTCTCCTTCATCATTTTCTCGAATTGTTGACATATAGTCACGTTTCTGCAACCGAAAATGATGTCGTCCACGTAGATTTGCACCAGTAGGATGTCATCTCCTGACTTTATGTTGAACAGGGTGCGATCTACTGTCCCCTTCTGAAAACCTTTCTGAAGTAGAAAGTCTGATAGGGTATCGTACCAAGCCCTGGGTGCTTGTTTTAACCCATATAGAGCTTTCCTGAGTCTGTACATCTGATGTCCCTGCTGAAAGCCGGGCGGTTTTTCCACGTAGACTTCTTCCTTCAGCACGCCATTCAGAAAAGCTGACTTTACATCCATTTGATATACTTTGAATCTTTGATGCGTTGCGTAAGCTAGGAATAGACGAATGGCTTCCAATCTGGCGATTGGAGCGAATGTTTCATCAAAGTCGATTCCTTCTGCTTGACAGTATCCTTTGGCAACTAGTCTAGCTTTGTTTCTAACAATGACGTTGTTTTCATCACGCTTGTTTTTGAAGACCCACTTAGTACCAATCACGTGCTGATGTCTAGGTCTGTCAACAAGCTCCCAAACTTCATTTCTAACGAACTGGTTCAGCTCTTCTTGCATGGCGATGATCCAGTCAGCATCATTGAGTGCGTCCTCTATTGACTGAGGTTCTTCTGTGGACAAGAAACAAGAATAGAGTGAGCTTTCTCCTTGACGTAATCTAGATCTTGTCCTTATAGTTGCTGACGGATCTCCTATAATAAGATCTGAAGAATGAGCGTCAAGCCATGAACATCTGAGTCTGGCTTCTTCTTCTGATACTACTTCTGCACAGTCAGTAGGTGTGTTAGGCATTTCAGTTGTACTGTTCTATGATTGCATTAGTTCAGTAAGAAGGTTAGGATCTACTGAGTTTCCAGGTTCAGGGGCATTTAGCTCAGGAACAGTATTTGTTCCCCCTGAGTTTATATTCTCAGTAGAGGTCTCAGTTACCACTAGGGCTTCCTCATCGACCGTTATTACCTGTTGTTGATTCTGTTCAGTAGAATCAACTAGGTCAGCTACATCGCTTGTTGGCTGAGTCTGAATTTCTTCATCGTCTGACTCATCATCCCAACAATGCTGGATCTTTTCAGCTTTGTTGTTTAGTGCGAGATCCTGTAGCTTGCTGCTGACGTCCTCAGTATTTGTCTTTGAAGATTTCCTGTTCTCAGTAACAAACTCATCAAATACCACATGAGGGCTTTCCTCCACGCAAAGGGTCCGATAGTTAAAGACTCTGAAGGCTTTACTGACTCGAGAGTATCCTAAGAATACTCCTTGATTAGATTTGCTATCAAAGACCTTCAACTGATATTTCCCATTATTGTGAATAAAGCACGGATAACCAAAAATATGAAAATGAGAAATAGAAGGAATTCTCCCTTTCCATAATTCGTATGGTGTCTTCATGTGTTGCTGTCTAAGCAGTGAGCGATTCTGAGTGTAGCAGGTGGTGTCAGTAGCATCTGCCCAGAACTTTGAGGGTAGTCCAGAGTCTGCTAGGAGCATTCTTGCTGCTTCTTTAAGTGTTCTGTTTTTGCGTTCAGCAAGTCCGTTCTGCTGAGGGGTGCGAGCTGCTGATATCTCGTGCTGAATTCCCTCTTTATCGCAGTACTCTTTAACTACTGAGTTGAGAAATTCTGTTCCTCTGTCTGAGCGAATTCTTTGTATCTTGATGTCCTTTTCCACACTGAGCTTTTTCAGCAGTTTGGGCAACTCAGTCTGGACATCAGATTTGTTGGCTATGAAGATAACCCATGTATATCTCGAGTAGTCGTCAATAACGATGAGGGCATACTTCTTGCCTCTTATAGTCACTGGAGAAACTGGCCCGAATAAGTCCATGTGTAGCAGCTGAAGGATTCCATCAGTTGAAGGTGACGGAATAGGTGGATTGCTACTCTTTGTCTGCTTTCCCTTCAAACATGCTTCACAATTCCTGTCTTTGATAAATGATTTGTTGGGCAGTCCTCTGACTTTAGAGTTCTTGGCTAGCTTGTTCATAGTCTTGAAGTTCAAGTGGCTGAGTCTCTTGTGCCACAACCATCCTGCATTGTTACTGAATTTCGTCTGTGCTAGTAAGCAAGCCTCAGGTTCTGCGGTTTTCCAGTTTGCAACGTATATATTCTTCCTCCGTGAACCTGATAACACTGTTTTCCCTGTAGATTTATCAACAATATCACAGAAACCAGCGTCAAAGATAACTCTATTCAGATTGTCACAGAATTGACTGACATAAAGGAGATTATGTTGAAGTCCTTCAACATATGTTACTCTTGGAACTAAGGCAGTCCCAATATTCAGTGTTTCGTATCCCCTTGTATAGCCTTTAGAGTTGTCACCAAACTCAATTCTGGGACCATCTTCCTGTATGTAGTTGGTCAGCAGGCTCTTTTGATAAGTCACGTGTCTCGAGCAGCTGCTGTCCACAATCCAAGGGTCCTTATGCACCTGCAAAACAGAAACATTTTTAGGTACCCTTTGGTTCAGTTGGGTCCTTACATGTTAGTGGGTGATTTCGGAACCCAGATCTGTCTAGGGACCTTAGAAGTCTGAGACTTCTTGTTCTGAACCTTGTCAGCTTTCTTCTCCACGGGACTCGGAGATACTGACTTTCTGATGATTTTGGGTTCAGGAGCTTTCTTCTTCTGAGGCTTTGCGCTCCTCCTGACCCTGGGCTCATAGTAGTACGAACCATATTGAGCTGGATGTTCATACAGTGGTTCCTTGTACTGCTCTGCCCACCTGACCTTCTTGGTTCCCCTTGAGTTTGATCGTGGTGTCCTGGGGCTGGAACCTCTGGTCAGTAGTTTCTTGTTGCTCGGCTGAGGTGCAACTATCTTCTGTTTATTCTTCGTCTAAGGTGTTGAGTCAGTAGTCTGAACTTTACCTCTGACGAACCTATCATCCAGCAGTTCTGAGCTCTTTGAAGTGGAAGCTTCATGAGTATAGCCAAGTCCTTCTTTCATGGTTATTGGCCTTTGAGCTCTAAGCATACTTTCCAACTTCTCCTTAGCTCCTAGGTACTGTTCAGTCATCAGTCCTCACCCTTTTCAACTTCTGCGAGCTTCTGACTGAGTCGGGCTATCTCAGTATCTTTCTCAGAATTGTCCTTGGTCAGAACTGATATCTGAGTTTCTTGAAGCTGAGACTTAGTATAAGAGATTTAATCTCTTCCTTAAGTCTCACAACAAGATTCTCAGACTCAGTAGAGACCTGACAATCAGAAGAAAGTCTCTGATTCTCAGCCTTTACCTGTTCCAGTTCCTGAATGGTTCTACTGAACTCTGCTCGTTTGAATCCGCTCCTCTAGTAGATCATCGTAGGCTTGTACCACATCTAGAGGCTCATTCGTGACCGAGCACGTGTCGTGTGTCTTTGTGAGAAGAAGAGGTTAAATTAAGTTTAGAATTTACCTCGGCCTCTTCTCCGGCCATCGACAATATTCTCGCA
This sequence comes from Lavandula angustifolia, assembly GCA_028984105.1. Lineage (NCBI taxonomy): Eukaryota > Viridiplantae > Streptophyta > Magnoliopsida > Lamiales > Lamiaceae > Lavandula > Lavandula angustifolia. Next base: position 15,498,691 of record CM054818.1, on the reverse strand, counting down.
TTTTCTTCAGGATCTGTTTCTCCGATCTCAACGGCAACAAATGCAGCTTCGTCTTCAGAAGAATACATGAATGTATCTTCCTCGATTGAGTCAACGGATATCTCTCCGGCTATGTAGGCCTGCCTCCTACGGGCAAATTTCTCGCGTCTGGCCTGCCGTTCTGCTCTTTGAGCAGTTGAGAGTTCGGGACATTCGTACTGATAGTGTCCCTCCTTCTTGCGGTTGTAATGCAGACGGATGATCTGCTTGCTTTTTCCGGTGAATCTTTGGATGGACTCGCAGCAGGTTCTGTGTTCCTGCAGTAAGTAGAAGGTTTAGATTCTTCCCTTTTTCAAAAATCTTTCTTACCTGAGGGAGAATCTCTGTTGTATTTCTTCAACTTTCTGACTCTCTCCTTTTCTCGTTGATATTTGAGAGCCATAAGTGCAAGTGGGTCAGTAGCAGATGTCTCAGAGGACTTTATTTACTGCTGCGCACTCTTGCGCTTCTTTGGAAGAAATGGGTTTGATTCCAGTTTTGCTGACTGTTGCTTTGAAAGCATGGTCAATCTAAGTGTCAGCTGGAGCACTGGAACATTGTTGGGGGTAGGCTGTGCTCAAATTCCTCTATTTTTAATTCTGAAAAGATAACATCAGGAGTTAGAGCATTAAGATCAGAGCGACGTAAATAAGTAGCAAATGGAAGCCACTTCTGTCGAGGTAGAGCTCTGAAGATCTTGGTGTTCATCTCTTTGTTGGTGAACATCCTCCCCAGCCCGTTGATCACATTAACTTGGTTTGTGAATCTGATGCTTAGCTCGTCAATGGTCTCACTGGGCTCCATGGCAAACGCGTCAAACTTTTGTAGCTCTAATTCGAGCTTATTCTCTTTGATCTGCGGGGTTCCTTGGCTCAGTACAGCCAGGGCATCCCAAAGTTCTTTCGCCGTCTTGCAGTCTTGCACCCTCCCGAGGTGAGAATCACTGAGCGTAGTCAGGATTGCATTCCGCGCAACTCGGTCGAGGTTGTGCAGCTTTTTCTCTTCTGGTATGAAGGCAGATTTTTCTTTGGCGACCTTAGCACCAGTCTGTGCTCCTACACCTCCCACAGCGGCAAATTGTATGTTGTCGATCATGGGAATGATGGGTCCTATCTCAAGGACGTCCGTCATGCTGTCATGCAGCGATGTGAGGTGTGCCTCCATTCTCACACTCCATACCGTGTAGTTCTCTACTGAGAACATCGGTACCATCCGAATACCTGACATATCAGACATTATGGGAAAGAGTATAAGGATGTATGAAGAGATGCTTGTGCAGTGAAAAATGTTTTCAGGATCTATTCGAGAAGACCAGTAGTTACAGAACCGATGATCAGAAGAACACCGTTGCTCTGATACCAATTGTTGGTCCGGAGACGATAGTCAGGAGTAGAGGGGGGGGGGTGAATACACCTGATCACAGTTTCTTTTTCTCAAAGGCGAAGGACAGCTGAGCTGTAGGTTGCAACTGATGAACAGTGCCAAATAGTAACCTTCGATCGCGGGTCAGAAGTGTGCCAACTACTGAGCTCTCCTACTGACTTTTGTCAGTACTTGAAACTCAGTCGGAGATGTTGTGCGGATAAGAGTATGGGGCCCGGAGATTCGTCTCAGTTTGAAAACGTGATTTCGCAAGTTTAAGTATTTGGCTAGTGCGCTTTGAAAAATACGTTTTATGCAAAGATATTATTTTTAATCAGTTTGTATGCTATGCAATAAAACAGTAAATAACACAAGCAATTTTTAACGTGGTTCGGATACGCAAGATCCTACGTCCACGGTCCTGCCGAACATGAGTTCTTGTTGATTTATCTGAGCAAGTCTCAGCAAGGAATCTGTGCACTGGATAGACCCTTCTAAGTTATAGTCCTTAGCGACTTTACAAATCAAACCGAGGTTTGAAAGGGAGGGGATAATCTCCAAATAGGAAGGAGTTCTTACAGTAAGAACAATCACTAAAAGTGAACTCCTTCGAATTTCTAAGCTATAAATTTGGCAATGAGCTCAGCTAGAGAAGAGGGATCTAAAGAACTCTAGAGAGAAGAACTAATGATATTCTATTGGACAAGTTCTTCGTTGGATTGATCTTGAATGCGCTAGAGTTGTTCGAAGGCTTGAGCGTTTTTCCCTTGATATCCCGTGTGTGAAGCTCGGATTTCTTCTCTATTTATAGTTGTGAGCAGGCATATGTCCGTTGGAGAAGACGATGCCACGTGTCACAAGCTTCCAAAGAAAATGGCCATAAATTCGAATTGTTGCAGCAGAGTTGTTGGACACCGTACATGAGAGCAGCTTTAGTTGGTCAGAGCAGATAAAGCATTGTCGGCTTCTCATTGGTCGAGGTTTATGGTAGGTGAGATTGTGTCAGACATCGGAGTTGACTCTCTCTAATCCTCGTATGTCTTCTGCTGACTTTCGAAATGACTTTAGCGGCTGAGTCGTTTTCTGTCGGATATAGTAGACTTTAAGCAGTCTCTGTCTTCTTCGTCTGAGTCGGCTGACAAGAGATATTCTCTTGAGTATGGTCAGCTGATGACTGCGAAGGTACTGAGCTTGCATAGAGTTCTTCCTGGCGATGTACGTCGGTGATGAGGTGTCTTCTACTGAAAGTGAGGTTCAGCTGATGACAGAAGAAGGCAAGCAATTACACTGATGACGTGGGGTTCTGGAAAGTAACTTCGTCAGAAGATCAATCCAACAATTTACCCCGTACATGACTTAGACAAAAAGATAAACAATAAAAACAGTCTAGCCTATACATCATCTAGTCCTATCAAGACACTACACTACTGATATCAGCTGGGTTTTGGGATCTTTAATTCCATAGTACTACTATGATTTCCCCCAATATTATTTTAACCACTAACAACTGAATACCATCTACTGACTCATAACCCAACAGATTCCACAACAGAATAATGGAGAAAATTGTGAACCATTTGTACTTTATTATGCTTACAAGTTCATGGAGGAAACACCTTTTATTTTTACCATACTAGGGCATATCCATACTTCGTAAGTATATTTATAACACTTAGTTTCAAGCTATATTCATGCATTGCCATATTTTTTTTTTCTAATATATAGATAACAAAAGAATGGCTAACATACGATAAGTTGACAACATTTATACGTTGGTTTGATGTATTGGGTGGCGGTGAAGAGGATAGCATCATATGTTCTGGAGTGACATCTATTGTGGACCAAAGTCAGAAACAAGAGATGATTGGTCCTTCCATCAAGTATGTTGCTGAGGATGATGTCATATATTATCGAGTGACATTTATTGTAGATCAAAGTCATACACAAGAGGAGATTGGTCCTTCCATCAAGGATGTTGCTGAAGATGATGTTATTGATGCTAGTTTTGATAATGATGATATTGTTGATAATGAACCTGAGATTGATCGAGTTAATTTATTTTATGAAGATCCAGATACACCTATAGTGACAAAGAAGACCTATTCGAGGAAAATGTGCAAAAGGTGAGACAATAATCATACTTGCATTAGTCTATGGATATTATTATGACGCTAACATTGTTTTATTGTGTGCAAAAGCAACTACATAAACCAATACAAAGCTGAGTTGGCAAGATTGGCGGCGACATATAGTGCAGTTGTAGATTGGTTGAACAATAATACAGATCTGGTGCAATGGTCAAGATCACATTTTAGAGTGATAAGTAAGTGTGACATTTTATTGAATAATCACCCACTGTTAATAGCAAGAATAAAGCCAATTTTGGGGATACTCAAAAGAATACGAGTATACCTTTATGGTTAAATTGCAAGCATAAAGAGAATGGATGGTGAAGGTCAAAGGAAATATTTCTCCATCTATTATGGGAATTTCGGAGAAAATAATAAAAGACTCAGTGTTATGCACTCCAACATACTGTGGTGAGTCTAAGTTCAAGGTCCTTGAAGCTGACATTAACCAATTTCTAATTGATATACCATGTACACATGGTGTTGCAACTTTGGGTTTGCTCGGTTTGAAAGCCGAACACTTTGTGTATGAATGCTACATAATAGCTACATTTAAAAGAGCTAATGCTCCGGTGATTAATCCTGCTAGTGGGCCTAACAATTGACTTAATTCCACATAAAACTATTGATACCCCCAACAAAGGTCAAGATGTCTAGGAGACCAAGAAGAAAAAGAAAACTTGAGAAAGGAGAGAAAGGTCATATGAGGAAGAAAGATGAACTCAAAAGCTTAGAAAAGTTTGATTGACAAAAAACAACTGTGGAAAGTGTCATCAATATGGACACAATGCAAGGAAGTGCCCAACAAATGATAAGCCATGAGTTTTGGAAGAAACCCAACTCCAAGTTGTAGAAAACCAGGCCAAAGATAAGGGAAAATCATCACTGGAAGCTGAACACGAGGTATGAAAGAGTATTATTATATTGTTAAATTCAGACCCTAGTTAAGTTGATTGGCTTTCACTAATGTTATTTTCCTGCTGGGTTCTATGATTTTCTGATTTGTAAGCAAGTAACAAAAACAAAACAAGAAGGGAGAAGTTGATCCATCGCTTGAAGTAATATCAATAATTAAATCGTATTTTGTAATTTTAAATGATACTAATAGTTATATTAATATTAAATATATAAAGAGATTACTGAAAAAGTAACAAGAAAAGGATAAGTTGAAGGTGTGGTTGGTGTCGTCAAGAAGGTCACAATAGGACAAGTACAAAATTGGAGCCTGTCTTAAATAAACACATAAGCTAGGAAACCACTTTGAGAATTGATGGCCCATGAATGAGGTTAGTTATCCTAATGTTATGTCTTACTATTTTTGTAAACTTACAACACTTGTGAAGAATTGGAAAAAGCAAGAAAAACGCGATTCATTCTGTTAAGAATTGGAAATGTGCAATAGGTTCAGTTGTTGACACTATATTGTTCGTTTTGATTGCATATCTCTGTGATGGTACTTTGTTGTGAAAAAATTGATTTTATGCATATGTCGGTTGTTTATAATGGGTGAAAATTTTGTTCTAGTGCAGGTCCTATTACTTTTGGCATGAAACTCAAATATTGGAAGCTTGAAAGTTTTTGTATGATTTTCGAAGTTCTTGTATTCCAACATTTTGGAGACTTAACTTTGGTAGTATTTTGTTTTATATGGTAATCATGTGAAATTTTTGTCATCAATGCAACTAATATCTTTAAATCTTATCTTCATCTGCACATTCAAACTGTTTTAGTTTGCACATTTTTAGTGTATTCGTTATTGCAAAAACTGAATTAAATAGACTGTATACTATCTCTACAAATTCATAGTTCATTCCTTAAGATTAACTGGCGAATATGGTCCCTAATATGTAATTGGGGAACTGATCCTTAAACTATTTGACATTAGTGAATTTTGTTCTTAAAAAGCAATAACTCTAAAATAACTTAAGTTTTACTAATAAAAGATTTGGTTAAATTAGTCCTCAAATCTTCATAAATTTTGGCTGAATTGGTCCTCAAAAAATCTAATTCCCAAAATGCTATTCGAATATTTTATTAATCATTTCAAAGTTCATTGACTAATCGTTGATCGATGGAAAAGTTATCGGAATGACCAATTCCCCCAAATTTTAATAGATTGAGGAACAAAAAACTAAAATAAAAATAAAATTCGATTTGACTAAAAATGCAAATATTGAAGATTATTTAAGTCAATTTGCCATAATATGGATATAAATATTTTTTTTTTAATTTTTAAATCTTAAGCCTCCTCTACGAATTCATTTTTCAATCTTAGGACCTTCTCTTGACAGTAATATTTAACTAGAATCCTCTTTCGCTTCCTAAGTTTCATCTTTATCTTGACTCATTCATATTTATTCTCTCAAACTTATTTTCAGTAATTAGCCATTTTCAATGTCTACACAAAGTATACATAAATGGAATTATTAAAATTACACCTATGGTTAAACTCAAATTAACTAGAATAGTATTAATAGAACAATAGTCCTCTCTGGTTTGTTTAATGTTAGGGGTAGATTTACTAGTTCTCCTACTTTAAAATTTGATGCATGTATAATTGTAGAAATGATTTTATAATAATCTATATCCTATTTAAGATTTGTGAACCAAAAGAATGAAAGTTAATTTTGATATTTAGATGTTGGAGGACCAGTGACTTCTAACATCAATTTTTTCGTCCTCACCAAATACTAAAGAAACCAATTTACGTGAGCTATAAATAAGAAAAGATAAAATGTAGTAAAACTTACTGGGATACTATCTGAAAATGTATTTAAAGATCGCAAAAACTTTAGTGCAACCGGTTGCAGGTGCAACCGGCTGCATAAGATATATAAAATATTAATGTACAAATTAGCAAAAGCGCGCATGTAGCGTAGTTGGTGTGCTGTTGGGTTCTCACCCAAATGACGCGGGTTCGAGACCCAACAGCACCTAAATTACTCAAAAATTTTAATTTGATATTAAAATATAATAAATTTATTCTTTTCGTTTTTTTGTTAATTTGACATTAAAAATTTAATTTGTTTTTTTTTTCAAATTACATTATGATACAAAAAATATAATAAATTTATTCCTTTATTTTCAAAAAAATAATATGATTCAAAAAATATTAATATGTACATTAGAATTTATTCTTGTTAATAAAAATATAATATGTATAATTTTTTTCAACTACATCACCAACAAAACTTTTTTTTTTAACATTAAAAATTGAATTTTTATTTTTAAATTACATTATGATACAAAAAAAATTAATAAAATTATTTTTTTTATTTTCAAAAAAATAATATATGACTCAAAAAATATTAATATGTATTTAGAATTTATTCTTGTTAATAAAAATAAAATATATATATTTTTTTTCAATTACATGATAGGGAAATATGTGGAGATGATAAAAGTATCACTTTATATGAAAAATGTATCAATTATTCTGAATATATCATTTGTTCTGAATAAAAGTATCACTTCTTATTAACTAATGTATCCCTTGTGATGAATCAAAGTATGGTTTAGACTTCCCCTCTAGGGTATAGTAAAAACAAGGAAAAATACCGTAGCAGTTCCACGACTAAAAGGGTTTGGAAATGCTAGCGTTCCGAAGGAACGCTAGCTTTTTCCAAACCCTTTAAAAATGCGAGTGTTCCGAAGGAACGCGAGCATTTTTAACCAGAGAAAAAAGTAGGGTTTAGACTTCCCCTCTAGGGTACAGTAAAAACAAGGAAAAATACCGTAGCAGTTCCACGACTAAAAGGGTTTGGAAATGCTAGCGTTCCAAAGGAACGCTAGCTTTTTCCAAACCCTTTAAAAATGCTAGTGTTCCAAAGGAACGCGAGCATTTTTAACCGAAAAAAAAAAGTATGGTTTAGACTTCCCCTCTAGGGTACAGTAAAAACACAAAAATATTATTGCTCAATAGGAATGATACTTTTCTTTAGGCAGAATGATACTTTTATTTACAACATGTGATACTATTACTCAATAAGAATGATACTTTTCTTAAGGAGGAATGATACTTTTCTTAAGGAAGAATGATACTTTTGTTAACAACATGTGATACTATTGCTCAATAAGAATGATACTTTCTTAAGGAAGAATGATACTTTTCTTAAGGAATAATGAAACTTTTCTTAAGGAAGAGTGATACTTTTATTAACATGTGATACTATTACTCAATAAGAATGATACTTTCTTAAGGAAGAATGATACTTTTCTTAAGGAAGAATGATACTTTTCTTTAGGAAGAATGATACTTTTGTTAACAACACGCGATACTATTCTTCAATAAAAATGATACTTTTCTTAAGGAAGAATGATACTTTTCTTTAGGAAGAATGATACTTTTCTTTAGAAAGAATGATACTTTTGTTAACAACATGTGATACTATTGCTCAATAAGAATGATATTTTTCTTAAGTAAGAATGATACTTTTGTTAACAACATGTGATACTATTGCTCAATAAGAATGATACTTTTCTTAAGGAAGAATGATACTTTTCTGAAGGTAGAATGATACTTTTGTTAACACATGTGATACTATTGCTCAATAAGAATGATACTTTTCTTAAGGAAGAATGATACTTTTCTTAAGGCAGAATGATACTTTTCTTAAGGCAGAATGATACTTTTCTTAACAACATGTGATACTATTGCTCAATAAGAATGATACTTTTTTTAAGGAAGAATGATACTTTTCTTAAGGTAGAATGATACTTTTGTTAACAACATGTGATACTATTGCTCAATAAGAATGATACTTTTCATAAGGAAGAATGATACTTTTTTTAAGGCAGAATGATACTTTTCTTAAGGAAGAATGATATTTTTCAATTGGTTGGAATAAAAATATTACTTATTATAAACAAATTTATCACTTTTGTTAAATAAATATATCAATTAAAATGAAAAAAGGGACAAACTTGATTTGAAAAAATATGAATTGGTTGGAATAAAAATATTACTTATTTAAAACAAATTTATCACTTTTTTAAACTAATATATCAATTAAAATGAAAAAAAAATATTATCAAAAAAAAAGGACAAACTTATTCTGAAAAAATAATTATAATAAAAATATGAATTATTATAAAAAATATATCAATTAAAAATATTTTTCAATTGGTTGGAATAAAAATATTACTTATTTAAAACAAATTTATCAATTTTTTAAACTAATATATCAATTAAACTGAATAAAAAACATATTATTAACAAAAAAGGACAAACTTATTCTGAAAAAATAATTATAATAAAAATATGAATTATTATGAACAAATGTATCATTTTTTTTAAATTAATATATCAATTAAAATAAAAAACTCAAAATTACACTGCTGGGACTCGAACCCGGGTATATGGAATTTGAGCCCAGCAGCATAGCCAACTGCACTACCATACGATTGTTGAAAAATACTATAAATCTTACCTATTTAACTGTAAACGTCCGGTTGCACCTGCAACCGGATGTACAGGAGTCCAACTCTTTAAAGATTTCTGATTGGTCAAAATGCAGGTACTCAAACAGCCGTAGATGGTCAACCCCAATAATGCTTGGTTTTTTATGTTTTTAATCTCGTACTCCCTCTCTTTCATTAAAAATATATTTTTTTTGAACACGGAAATTAAGAAAATAATATTATATAATATAAATTATTTAATTTTTTATTAATAAAATATGATCTACATAATTATTTTAAGGCCTATTATTTATTGTGGGATATTATTATTAAAAAAATGTATTATTTATAATGGGATTGAGAAGTAATTAAAAACCGAATAGATTCGTTTGCAATTATGAATTTGGGTTTGGAATAGATATGGTTCCACTAGATAACAAAAGCAACTAAAAGTCCACTACATTCACGGAGAGAATATCAATCAAATTATCACAAACGATTTGCAAAAAAATCATCAAGCGCAAAATTAAAGCCTAAATTCACTAATTTGAAATCGGAATTATTCTCTACTTCCGCCGTCTTCTTCTTCTTTACCGTGAAATAGAGAATCAATCTAAATCTGGAAGATGTCGTCGCGCGACAAGAGACCCTCAAAACCCTCCACCAGCCGAACCGGAGGTATCCGAACTCTTTCCGACCTCAACCGGCCGTCGGCCCACGATTCCGACAGTGATTCAGATGGACCCCAGGAATACTACACCGGCGGTGAGAAAAGGTCAGTTCTTTTTATTCATCTAATCTTTTTAATCCCCTAAATCTTCATTTACTTAACCGATGGCTTCAAATTTTTATTTGCTTTCTTATGATTGTTATTGGATTGTGTATGATATTTGGTTGCTCGGGCGGTGGTGGGATCTTGTGTTACGATTTAGTATTTTATGTTGCATTTGATGATGTTAATTGATTGTGTTTTAAGTGCTTTGTTTTTCCATGTAAGGCTATGGGTAAGAATTCGTCTCAAGAATAATAAGTGAAACCCTTGTTGGATTCCTAACGGAAGTCATTGATGTTTACCGAGTGTACGTGATGTGCGAATGCATATTATTGCCAGTTTCCTCGGTTTGGTTTGTAGTTATTGATCAAATATTAAACTTTACTAGTTCACATCATTTCAAAATATATTTCTTCATTGTATTTTTTTCTGTTTTGACAAAGAAATATTGTCTCTCGCAATGTTTTAAAAATCTAACTGATACATTTTTTTATGGTATCGCAGAACGTAAGTACCGATGCGGATCGATACGTAAGTATTAGTGAGCCACTAACCAAGCCAAAAAATAATTAGGAATTAAAGTTTCACCCCCTATACCACCCACCTACTTTCTTGAAAAATACTAAAATAACATCTATTAAAATTCTATGAACTAACCACTACTCCTACTCCTACTCCCTTATACACTGTAGCTCAATTGCAAAAAAGGCAATGACAGGTAAAAAGTTCTACCAAATTCATGTAATATATGGAGTTTATAAGAGAGATAAACATTAAGTCAAGTATTAATCGATAAAGATTTGAAAGATTATATTGATTTTTTTAAACAATGGAAAAAAAGATTCCTGTCAAGAAAGGGATTCGAATCGCAAGCATTTGAGTTGGGAATCTTTGACTGATCCGTAAGAATCAGTGGCCAGGATCGATTCGTAGCTTTTGATTCATTTTTCTAGGGATTGGAACCGAAACAAGAATTATTTGTAGAAATCAATGGTATTTTTAAACCATGGCCTCTCGTTTATGTGTAGTTTGTGACTGTCTCACAAAATATGTTTGTTTCAGTGGCATGCTTGTCCAAGACCCATCCAACCCATCCAAGGGTAATGATGTTGATGCAATTTTTGATCAAGCTCGACAGTTGGGGGCTTTACAAGGGCCTGTGGAAAGTCTTCAGCCATCTTCGAGCTCAAGAAGCTTCACAGGGACAGGAAGGTTGCTTTCAAGTGAATCTGCTCCAACCGCACCAACTGCTCCAACCGCTCCACAGCAGCCCGAGTCATTGGTGCACAACATTGTCTTCTGGAGAAATGGTTTTACTGTTAATGATGGCCCTTTGAGGAGGTTGGATGATCCTGAAAATGATCCCTTTCTCGAGGTAATACCGCAATTTATATAAACAATAGAATGGTTTAAAATAAGGGTTTGGGTAAAATTGTGTGGTTGGTCTGCTGAAGCTGCACTGCAAGCTGCACGTGTTGCTCCTTTGTTATTACATGTTTCTCACAATCAGTGTAAATGCTAGTTTTATACTTCTGTCAGATTGAACTCACAATCGAAACCATTCTAGAACTGATTTCCATATTTCCAGTGTAGAAAATGTGAGTTTGAGTTGGATCTTATGATATGTGAAATGACCTTGCCCTCGGTGCTTTTGGTAATGATTCTTATTGCAGAGTATCAGAAAATCTGAGTGCCCGAAAGAGCTGGAACCTGCAGACAGGAGATCCTCTGTCCATGTCAATCTTATAAGGAGGGATGAAGACCGCCCAGTAAGTATATTATGAATTCATTATACAGTTCCCATGCTCTCCTTCTTGTTTGGCGATTATATCTTGAATTTGTTACTTCTTCTGAAAATGGTCGCCTCCTTGCATGCATTAATTATACTGATCCTATCTGCGAAAAAAAAAGCACACAACTGCAGTTACTATTCACGTTCCCTATTTCTATGAAAAGACGGAAGAAGTGGAATAGTTTCAGGCTAACTAAAGACCGACCTATGAGTGTATATTATATAGATAACAAAAGAAAACAAAGCTTAGATAGCACGTGTAGGTAACTTACAATGTGAAATTGATGCAGACTGATTGTAGATGCCAAAAATTTTTGACTGCCAAACACTTCGAATATCTTAGTTTGATAGAAGAGGTAGTAAACTGTTCATAATATTTGCGAGGAGATCTAATTTGATCAATCGCGTATAAAGAAGTTGAACGATCTCTTAAACCTTTAACTTGAAACATCAATCTTTGAATCTTTAGTTAGTGCAACCTTTACTTTTGCATGGGCTGATATTGTTGCTATGTTTGGTAGGAAATGCTAATGTGGTTACTAAATTTTAAGCGTAGATTTTAAACTTTTCCATAACCCTTCTTGATACAGAATCTGCAGAAGCATTAATGATTTTGTATGTGAAGTGAAACATAGGACTTATAACTTTTTCTTTGCAGGAACCAGAAGTTGTCGTTCTTCCATTTCAAGGAGTGGGCCGAACTCTTGGAAGTAGCAGCTCTACAAGTGAATCTGTTCCGGATACAAGTGGTGCTCCTACCCTAGTTAGTGCCCCATCCCCTTCCCAAGGCCTTGTGGTAGATGAATCGCTGCCATCCACTTCGATTCAACTTAGGCTTGCTGATGGAACTCGAATGGTTGCACACTTCAACCACCACCATACGATAGCTGATATCCGTTCCTTCATTGATGCATCTAGGCCTGGGGGGTCCAGGTCATATCAGTTGCAGACGGTCGGTTTTCCTCCTAAGGTCCTTGCTGATCTCACCCAGACAATTGAGGAAGCAGGATTGTTGAATTCAGTGGTTGTGCAGAGAATCTGAGCATCCACGTCGTAAGTTGTGGTCAGACTATTATGATTTGTGGTGTCATGTAATTTGTTTTCGTTCATGTAAAACTGGATCTGTCTCGTCTTTGGAAGTTATGATATGGATGGATGATTAGATATGATGTTAGTAGTGGTGTGAAGTAGACGAGAAAAAAACAATCTAGTATCTTCTATTACAAGGCAACACGAGACAGGCAGCCACGACTGCACAATCAGTTAATATGGTTGGTTGTTAATTGTCAGGAGCTCCGGCGCTTACTCAACTCTCTCTCATTCTGGTGCATTATTTATTTTATTTATATGACTTGTTCGATTATTTTAATTTCTTACTATTATTTTATTTATATTCCTGCTTACAAGTTACATTGAAAAATGGAAGCAGATAAACCACTGGAAGCCTTTGCGCGGAATGCAAAACATTATATGTAAAATTTCATTGAAAAACCTGAATCGGAGAAGAAAATGTTGGGGAGTGATATAATATAGAAGAGAAAATAGAGAAGCTGCGAATCGGATAATCTTCGTAATATTAAATAAAACATGGTGATACTATTTTACTTGTTAATTGAAATTATTATTTACGTATATATGCAAGTACTAATATTTTTAAACCTAGGGTTTCCTCACGCAATAAAAAAACTATATAAATCGCCTTACCATCTAAATCATTTAAACGCGAAGGGGGTTTTAATTTTATGATCGAGAATTTTACCCCCAAAATTTAAGGCCCAGATTTTACTATTTCATTGCCCATGCATTCTCATGAAAATTCACCATTCTCCGCAAATATCCATATACTAGTATGAAAGTTTGGTAGAGAATAGTTATATTTGGAGAAATTGGAATAGATTTATTGCCACACGACAGATTTGATGATCGATGGGGAGAACAAAACACGGTAAAAGAGACATTCGTTGCTACAACATCAGAGGCACAAATAAAATTGTTCAAGGTACGTTAGTATGCATAAAACACAACATATGCATATACAACGCGGTATATTGATGATGAATACATCTCTCTAGGATTTCTATAACTTTTAATTTATGGTGTGCATGCATGTCTTCATTATCGTATATATTCTCTTTGTTCGGTGATCGAAGGTGTTTCGGATCAATATTGCTAACACAAAATTATGAAGTTTGTTGGAGTAGTTTTGACAGTGTAGAAATTAGTAAGGCGATCAATGTTTTGTTCATCTTAATTGCCTGATAAAGTTATTTGATCCGTAACCGTCCCCAAATTTAGCGGTTTGTTATTTTTTCTAACTTTTCAGGATTGATTTTTGATATGGTTGGGAGTTCTCGATTCATTTTTGTGCTCCTTTACCGTTTGTGTATGTTAAATATTGTACCTTTTGATGAGGTGATTAATTGAGCTTTGGCTTGTGATTATGTTTCTGGATGTGAAGCTGGGGATTGCATATTGTTGCGACCCTCAGAAAACAATTCGCCACCATATGTAGCACGTGCTCTGAAGATTGAGGCTGATAGCAGTAACAATATCAGAGTTCGGGTTAGGTGGTATTATAGGCCAGAGGAATCTGTTGTTGGGAGGCTAGAGTGGCATGGAGATAAGGAATTATTCTTGTCCGATCACTATGATAGTCAGAGTGCTCACACCATTGAAGGGAAATGTACAGTGCACAGTCTTGAGAAGTATACAGAGTTGAAGGTTGTCACGACTGAGGATTACTATTGTCGATTTGAATACAGAGCTGCCTCTGGAGTCCTTTTGCCGAATGTTGTTGCAGTGTGAGTACTGAACATTTACTAATGTTTTTTATATTTCTTACCATATGGTGTTTATCTGTGACTCTAGACTAAAGTGCTGTTCTGATGTTAAATTATTAGGTACTGCACATGTGAGAGACCATATAATCCAGATGACCTGATGATACAATGTGAGGAATGCGAAGACTGGTATGTAGATTACAAAATATAGTTTTTCTTGATTAGATCATCTCAAGCAATCTCTTTCTGCTAGTTTGGGATGATTTTAGCTACTGTTTATTTATATTGGAAACTAAAGGGGGATAGCTGTTGACTTATTTCCAATAAGATGGCATATATTGGCAAATTAGGTATAGAGATTGTGGCAAATTAGTGACTTCAACTATGAGATTGTACTCAAGCAAATGGGAAAGGAAGGGGTGACAGATTTTTTCGTGTAACTAAGGTTGACTGTTGAAGCATATATGTTTCCCTTTGTGTTTCTGTCAGGTTTCATCCAGAATGCATTAATGTGACAGTAGAACAGGTAAAACAGTTGGATCGCTTTGGTTGCTCCGAACACATTTCTGATGAGGCTCTGGAGAAGCCTCTCAACACAGCAGTGGCGAACAGCAAGGTAAGAATACTTGTGGTGAACTGTCAAGCTACTCTACATTGTAACTATTTTGTCTTGTTTGATATGATTGCCATCCAACTTCTGAATAAAATTTGTAGCATCCAACAGTTGTATATATCATGATATGGAGGTGGATTAATAAGGGGAGTTCTAAGTCGATTCAACTGACAATTGTGAAAGTCAGTCAGTTTTAAGAGAATATGCATGATGTCATAGCCTCGTTCAGCTAGATGGTTTGAATTAGTTACACTAAGGACTAGCAATTATTGAATCAATTTGTAGCTTTTTGTTCATTACGAAGTCATAGCTTATTTTTTCTGTCATCCAATTTCCAAATGCATGAGAGAAGAATAATAGCGGCAAAGGTTTTCTATTCATGATTCAACCAATTAACATACCAACTTCATTTCATGGTTACTATATCTTCATCCAAGACTTAAGGTTTTACCTTCCTAAACACATTTGCACTCTTGATTAAGCTAAACCTGGGGATTCACAGGTCCTCTGCTTTTTGGTGTTACATATCCAATTCATGCTCACTTTTTTGCGGATGCAGGGAAAGTCCAAACGACAGAAGAAGTAAACCGTCCTTTGGTTCTTGCTTGAAAGCATCTTCAGTTCTTAACACTTCTACGGCGTGGGGGGAGGTTTTATAATACAGTAGCATAAGTGCATGCACTCATAGAATCTAGCAAGCAGATGATTCATTAATTCAACTCCCTTGGAGGGTTTCAACTTATAGTTTAAAACATTCTTCTCTTGTTATACTGTAAAAAGCTTTTGAATTACACTATTCATACGAATTGCAATCAGATATGTTGTCTGAATGTAAACCCTTCAGGAATCTTTAATTCACTCTAGTTAAAGACTGAGGATAATGCAAATTAGCAGCAAAGATTTTTCTTCTTTTTCCAGAAAACGTAGTAAGAAAATGCAGAAGAAAATGACAGAGAGACACTTGTCCAATTTCACTACTTGTTTAGGATGATGCATGGAGTTTATCAAACTAACTGTTCATACAGCGTGAGGAAACACAACCGAGTTTTACGGACCAAAACAAAAAGCAAGTTCAAGAAGTAATAAAAGTTTGTTTCTTTCTTAAACAAAAGTAATGAATCCAATCTGTATTCACGCTAATAGCGTGTGATTAAACAGCTTAAATGTCATCATTAACTCAGCACCAAGTTTGAAAATAAATTCTCCTTTAAACACAAATTCATAATCTCTAGCATCCATGTTAGGCCATTAAGCAGGATGTCAACATGTTGCCTGCAAAATTAATTTTCATGCTTTTTGCTATCTGTATTGTATCTTGCATTGCTGAAGAACGAGACATATACTTAGTTCTACTCGAAGGAGAAGCAGTTGCTTTCCATCAAGAAGCTCTATCGCGTGATCACAAACAAGCAAAGAAACCCTTTCTCAACAGGTACATGAGAATCTAAATTCAAACAAAAAATAAAAAACCTTAAAGTAAAATCCTAGAACTGATCAGTTGTTGTAGTGAAGCATCAAGGGTTCATGCACAATTGTTGGTGGAGTCTCACGACAAGTTTCTGCAGAGCAATCTAGAGGCAGGAAGCTATGCCAAGCTCTATAGCTATAAACACATCGTCAATGGATTCGCCGTCCACACAACCCCTTCTCAGGTTATTTAATTCATTATTAATTTTGAAATATTTTCATAGAGGAAAAGAACTCATGCTTTGTTTCAAAAGGTGGAGAAATTCAAAGGGGTTGGTTGTGTGAGGCTGGTGGAGAAAGACAAGGTAGCCAAACTGATGACGAGTTACAGTCCAGAGTATTTAGGCATCCCACCGGTTTGGAGTGAGGAAGGAGGTAGCAGAGGCCGGGGATGAGATTGTGATTGGTTTTGTGGATTCAGGAATAAATCCTCTTCACCCCAGTTTTGCTTTTGATCCTACCAACCCATGGCATGGAGTTCTAATACTTCAAAGTTTTCTGGATCTTGTGAGGAAGGCCCTCTATTTCCTCATAATTCTTGCAATGGGAAGATCATTTCTGCTAGGTTTTTCGCATTGGGAGCTCAAGCTGCTGCTACCCTTAATACTTCTTTTGATATTCTGTCTCCTTATGACGCAGTTGGACATGGCAGGTATGCTTATGGATCTTGACTCGTTTTGATTTTGTATATGGATGGTATTGAAGGAAGAAAATGCTGGTTGTGTTCGCAGTCATGTCGCTTCAACTGCGGCTGGGAATTTCGGAGTTCCGCTGGTTGTGGAAGGCTTCTTCTATGGTCGAGCCAGTGGGATGGCGCCGCGAGCAAGGTTCAACCAAATTAATTCTTATAATTTACTGCAATATAATAATATAAATATAACATGTTACCTCTCCAGATCACTAATTTCTGATCATCAATATATAAGATAACACCTACTTATATTTAGAAAATCATTAACGATGAACAATAGTATAGTAAAATATAAAATTTAATAGGTAACAAGTATATTATTCATAGAAACCCAGAACCCATCTAATAGGATCTGCTTCTCATTTTTTTTCTTTTCTACATGCAACTTAAGTTGTTTTTTTTCTCAATAGGATTGCGATGTATAAAGCCATTTATCCTACAGTGGGAACACTAGCAGATGTACTGGCAGCAATTGATCAAGTCAGATCTTTCTTCCCCTTATCAATCTGGCTTACCTTTTCTTCTTCTCAGTCATTGTAATATCTACCATTCATCATTAGACTCCATCTCATGTAACTAAAACAGTAACATTACCACTGCAGGCTGTATTAGATGGGGTAGACATCTTAACACTCTCCATAGGACCCGATGCACCACCAGAAGACCGAGTCACATTCCTAAGCGCTTTTGACATATTCATGTTATCAGCCCACAAGGCTGGAGTTTTTGTGGCTCAAGCCGTTGGCAACCAGGGCCCCACTCCGTACACTGTTGTTTCCTACAGCCCTTGGTCTTTCGCTGTAGCAGCCTCCAACACCGACAGAACATATCCCGGTGCTCTAGTCCTGGGTAACGGTCAAAATGTTAGTGGCATCGGATTATCAGGTAAAGCATTTAAGTCCATCTTTCTACAAGGTAAAACATAAGAACCAATAACTGAGATGGGTATTGCTATTAGGTGCTAGTTTTGGGAATGGATGGCTACAACATAGGTTGGTGCTGGCTAAAGATGCAGTTAACGTTAACGGAGCGTTTCCTAAGACTCCGCAGTATATAGAAGAGTGTCAACACCCAGAGGCATTTGATCCTAATGTGGTGCGAGGGAGTGTAGTTATCTGCAAGTTTTCAGCTGGGTTTTATAATGGGACGTCCAGTTTAGTATCTGTTATAGAGACAGCAAAGGCTCTCGGATTCATGGGGTTCGTTCTAGTCGCTAACCCCAGTTACGGAGACTTCATAGCAGAGCCTATTCCCTTCTCTGTTCCTGGGATATTGATTCCAAAAAGTAGTGATGCTCAGGTATGTAATAATACAAGAATTGAAGTAGACCTGGAGCAATGGGGAATTTTGTGATATGTTTTTGTGTTGTGGTGTAGATCATATCTAAATACTATGAAGAACAAACATATAGAGATGGACAAGGCCAAGTTATAAGATACAGTGGAAGGGCAGCCATAACTGAGGGAAGAATTGCTACTTACATGGAGAGAGCGCCTATTGTTAGCCGATTCTCTTCCAGAGGCCCGGATTACCTCGACCAGAAGAGGAGTCCGGCTGATGTGCTTAAGCCCGATATTTTAGCTCCGGGCCACCAAATCTGGGCTGCTTGGAGCCCCATGAGTGTTATGAACCCCATCCTATCAGGTAGTCACAGATGCATACTTGCTGTGTTATTCTTCTTCATTTGTCGCCAATATGCTACTGTTTTTGAACCCGTCAACCACTGGTTGCAGGTGACAATTTTGCGCTAATATCTGGGACCAGCATGGCAGCCCCTCACATTGCTGGCATAGCTGCACTCATCAAGCAAAATTACTCAACATGGACTCCATCAATGATTGCTTCAGCCATGTCAACCACGGCTACCAAGCATGACAACCACGGTGATCCAATAATGGCTGAAGGTTTTGGTGCCTACTCGTTGTACCAAGCCGCCCCATTTGGTTTTGGGGCTGGCCTTGTTGATCCTTCTCGTGCCTTGGACCCGGGACTCGTCTTTTCCACTGGTAATCACACAAAATCATCAAATCTATGTGATTTGATCAGTTTCTGATTAATGGTTTTGAAGCAGGGTACGAAGATTACCTTAGTTTCTTGTGCTCTCTTCCAAATACTGATCCGGAGAAAGTCAGAGTTGCCACAGGAGGAACATGCACTGCCTCTTTCAGCAACCCGTCTGACCTGAACCAACCTTCACTGACTATAACTGCACTTTCTGGAACAAGAGTGACACACAGAATAGTCAAGAATGTAGCAAGCAAGCCAGAGACATACCTGTGTGCTGTGCTTCCACCTGAGGGAGTTTCAGTGAGTGTAAATCCAGCCTGGTTTGGAGTAGCTCCAGAAGAAACTCAAATCATAGAGATCAGACTTGTGGTAACACAGGCCCTCGACCACTTCAGCTTTGGAGAAATGGTTCTGACAGGGAGTTTGAATCACATCTTAAGGATGCCTCTATCTGTTTTGCCCACCTCTGTCTAAGACAGAAATGACACTCTCCTTGTCATCATTCAACTTAAGAAATACCACCAAATCATCAGACAGAGATAATTGGTGTCAAAATTAGAACCAAACAAAGTTATGGAGTTAAAGGAAGAGAGTAAGTACAAGCCAGTTTGCTATACATGAAATTTTCAGCAGCAGTTATAAGTGTTTCTTGAACACAAAATCCAATAACAAGTCCAGCTGATAAGCTGTTCCCCTATCTGTATTGGCCACTTCTGTCCAAGACAGAAATGAGGCTCCTTATCATCATTCAACATAATCCCACCAAATCATCAGACAGAGATAAACAGTGGCAAAATCAGAACTAAAGAGAATTGTGGAATTAGAAGAAGAAAGGAAGTACAAGCAAGTTCTCTATACATGAACTTTTCAGCATCAAGAATTACAACTGTCTTGAACACAAAATCTAATAACTATTCCAGCTGATAAGCTGTTCCCCGGTCACAAATACAACAGAGCGCTTAACCTGTTCTTGATTCATCAAAAATCCTCTGAGCATATATTTACTTCATTGAAGTCTTCATCCATACATAGGGACGTAGTGGCTAACAAGTCAGGTCTAAGAAACAAAATGGAAGCTTTACAGTGTTTGTTGATAGTATATCAAATGCAGACTCAAAGAACACCAGGAAACTAAGTGAATCAATGAATTTTACAAGAGAGAGAAATTCGAACTCGAGATGGTTAGCATCCAAAAGATACAGACTCAGATTATGATATTATCACAGCAAATTAATCAGTATCTGTATAGCACATACAATCCCGACATCGTGGATATCTGTATACACTCCTTCCAACCGGCCGTTGAAATACTCTTTTGTTTTGTCTCACTGCCTTCCTCACTCTTGCCTCAAAAACCTTCCACTCTATAGTGTTGTTTTTTACAAAAATGTCGGCAAGCCGCCGTTTGTTTGGCCGTATTGTAGCCATTTTGCCTCCGCCGTAGTAGATTCTGTAACCAGCTACTAAAGAAGAAAATTGGCTTCCTGAGTCTGTCATGGCAAATACATCAGCAGCAGTGCATGCTATGAAGTCAAGAGCCGCCAACTGCAAGAAACTAATACATATAAATATATATGTATATTATCAGATCATCGACCATAATGTTGAATATAGCCTATGACTGAATTTGAATAACTGGAATAGTTTACTACAACATTTGAAGAACCAGAACTGTGAATGTAATCCTTACTAAGATATATGTTAATCATTGCCAAAATTAATAAAAGCAGAGTACAAAGAGCAAATTACCTGAGATGTGAAATTCTTAAAGGGCTCAATTTCAGTTGACGAAAGCAAGTTTTCTTTAGTAACCAAATTAGGAAACAAGGTAGTCAAGGCTGCCAATCTTGAGCTCCCTCCATAAATATGTGCTCCAGCTAGGAATATATGGGTTCGCCGGTTGAAACCGAGGCCAGCAAGCATAAGCACTGTTTCCTCAGGCATCAATGGACATAATCCTTCAGATCTTAACTCTGTTGGGGAAGGAAACCTGCAGAGAATCATTTGCTAAGAGGCCTTAGAGATAAATGATGATGAGTTGAAATGCTATTTTTCATGTTAAATGATGGTGATAAAATATTATAGGATGGAGAAGCCTTGAATTTGCACGAAACACAATTTTTCGTGTTAATAGCTTTATTCTCATCAAGGGAAAAATGAACTGCATTGCAGAATTCAGCAAAACCAAACAACATATCCACGTTCATCCAGTCAGAAACATAATTGCCTAGAAGAAATTCAATAAACACAAAATCGCATAAACAAAGTAAACCCTAGCTGGCACAAACTTTGATGATGAAGCACTGAAACTACAAGTAAACTACAAAAACATACTTTCTCGTCTTTTTCAGTTCCACCAATGCAGGGAAATGGATATCTCGGTAGGCCTCCAATTCACGTGTTTCTCGTTCACCACCACCAAATTCACATAAAGAATGGGCTACCATGTCAATTTCAAACCTCAGATGTAAGGCTAGATATCTCGATCTTTTAGGTGCACGAGTCTTTTTCCCCTTCACCTTTGTCTGGGAGAACGGACCTACAAGATAATGGTCCAAAGGCCCCAAACCTGAATCGTTTTGACGCATTCTCTGAATAAGTAAACCACCAGCTTCTTGTATTTTGGGGACAAATCTTAGAGCATGGAAGTTGCATCTGCATCGAAGTTTCTAGATGAAGTTCTTTAATTAGGAAGCAAAGTGGAGAGATTTGCATATGAAAAAGAACATTCAAGAGGGAGGACTTAGAAGAATTAGAGTAAGGGCACACTCATAACTAGCATTCATCAACATACCAAAAGCTTGAAGTTACCTGTAACTTATGAGGTACAGGGTCAGATGCCAATCTGTTCCCAAATCCGACAAAATGAACTACTCTATTGAGATGCAAAATGGGAAGGATGTATTTCATGTAAAAACTTGGCTTAGCCTCTTTCATGATATCTGTGTCCGTAACCTGAGAGGCAAATCCAGGAAACACCACAGCAATCAGCAGGTCAATAGCAAATTATTCTTTGGAGTTGGGTATCTAGAGTAGATAGATTGAGTCTTACCATACTACCAATTGCCTCTAGATCTAGTGACTGTAACTCCATTGGAAGTTCCTTGACAATCCGGATATCAGGCTTCAAGTAGTCAATGAAATAATCCTCCTGATAAATATCGCCGAACTGGCTAAGAAATAACAGAAGTTGCTATCACATTTTCAATCAGAACATTTTTAGGCATTTAGACGGAAAAAATACTTCAGCAATCAACTAAATGAATACTATTTCCTCCGTGCAATAGAATGCGTCTCCTTTCTTCTGGGCAACGGGTACAGTTATTAAGGAGAGTTGAAAGTTGTGTGTAAAGTTGTGGGTCCCACAAATAAAATGTTTGTAATAATTTACCATTTATGGAAAGAGGACACATACTATGGGACAGCCCGAAAGGGAATAGGAGACACATTTTATGGGATGGAGGGAGTAAAATATAAGTATTGGGAATTGGGATACAAAGCACGAGTAGTGAGGATGTCTCTAGACAATGAAAAAGGCAGTGTAAGGAAATTGTACAGAAACTAGCACACTATATAAACATTAAAGAAGCTAGACATCATCAAGATTAAAAAGTATTTCACCTAGAATCTCTCCAGACGCTGCTAAACATAAATCTCGGAAGAACAAGAGTTGCATTAAGTAATCTAGCAACAGCAACAGCATTGCATACCTGTTAGCAATACAGCAAAAATCTAGTCATTGTCCAAATACAACAAAAAAATTGTGATAATCTTGGAAACGGAATTCAGACATACTGCTACACGTTGCTGATTTATCCCACCATTTGCAGTGACCATTATAAAACCATTAGTACCCTCTGCATTAAGCACTACAATATTAGTCGCAAAAAAATTATAAGACATCAAGTTACTGCTCATCAGCCTACACTAAGCACATTATCCAAGCACATATTGCCACAAATATGCAAGCAAAAATACATATAAAACACAAACATGCACACAGAAAAACACAAAGAGAGAGAGAGAGAGAGAGAGAGAGAGAGAGAGAGGTTAGACCACTAGGTTGCCAATCGCGTGTATGAGAACAAGGGGTCCAGGACGAAGCACGAGTATACGGTTCCATCCACAAGTCCTTAGGCTCAGGCTTGCTTTCTCCCTGATGTAGAGGCATCATGGAAGGAAAAAGGGAATTCAGACAGAAAATCAATAGTTTCCTAAGAGATGACAGTAATCAACATTTATAATAAAAAGAGGTCAGCATACCTCAGCCAATGCATGAGCAGCCTTAGCCAAAAGCTTTGCATAGATGGTTTTCTCAGGTTTTGCCTTTCTACCAAGTTTTTGCAATTCTTCCTATACAAGAAAGGACAAGCATCCAGATTAAAATATTTGTAGTGTAACGTAGAAGATGGTAAGAGAAAGTAAGTATCTACGCATTAACCACACTGTAAATATCAATCACCCTCATCAGCATACTAACTTGGCTGTTTTAACTACATCTTGAATCATTTCATGAGATCACACAAACATTTTCATCCATTCTTAAATACATGTAAAATGATAACAAGAAATGCCTAATTCTGGAAGCCATGAACCCAGCAGATGAAGAGCAATGCTAATATTTTACGCCAGTATATTTGTACTTAAAACATACCCACTATTTTATCAAGAAGAAATATTTTCACAACTACTTCGTTATTATCAGAAACCAAGACTCTGAAAGTCGTAAAGATACAACTGGGGGGGGGTCTTCCCATTCCAAATATCATCTATACTTTTAAGGCGAGTATTCAGCTACAGCAAAAGAAGTTTCAAGACTAGTGCTTATTTTCTCTCAAAGAAACGAACCAAACATCTTAATGTCTCCAGAAAGCACAATATTTCTTTTCCACAGAAATCTTAATGATATATCAAGTACTCAATTGCAGACATGACTATTGCTTTTATTTGAGTAACATCGGAATCTCCAGTATTCATCCAGCTCTTCATCAATCCTATATAAGTTCTCTACATTTAACATAATAAGACTACGAAGCACCTATGAAATCCAACTTCAGCAAACTGAAAATATTTTTCTTCAACTTAGTTAATCATATGCAACTAGAGTCCCTCTTAAAAGCTAATCCGCACACAAACACACGGAGATTTAATACCAAAGGTACAAACAAACATGAGGAAAGATCAAGTCCTACCCGAATAAACACGGTGCTGGCATCCGATTCCAAAGACTTAACCTTGATATCCCCATGCGCCCGACCCGGTTCTTGGATCCGAAGAACCATCCACCCATTCATCAGAAAGAAGAAACTCACCAGCAGTATCAATCCAATCACCGTCTTTTTCTTGTACCACTCCTTTCTCTTGGCTTTCTTCGATTTCTTCTGCTCGAAATAGCCGTTGGCCAAAGACGACGGCGATGCGGAAGCGGAATGATGGGATAAGGGGGAAAGCGTCGTAGATCCCAACGAATCTCTAGGTGAGGAAAGGCCCATCCGTGAGCTGATCGACTTCCGGCCGTAAATCCAATGCGCGAAATCATTTCCTCTATCTTCGTTGTCGTCGTCGCCGGATGCGTTGATATCTGTGGAATTGGAATAAGACATGATGATTTTGTCCGAAAGAAGCGGGGGAAGACGGATCAACGGAAACGGAAATGTTTTCGCCTTCTACATTCATTCTCGGAGCTTTATATTTCGTTGGCTTGATTTCATATCCACTAATTACTACCACTTTATACTTGCGAAAGTAAAATTGGCATGTTAAGTATATATTTTTTTTTTAATTTACTCAGACTAATTTTTTGTTGATTTCAAGAAATCTTGAATGTAGAAATATTATTGTGGGGTGAACATAAAAGAACAAAGATTCACCGGTTTATGAAATAAGTTGTTATTACAGTTTTAGATTGAGAAATAAGTTAGTAATATTATTGTTTAATACCCATTTTCGTTTAACAAAACACAAAAATACTCAATCCTTATATTTACTACACAAAATACCCAACTTTACTTACGTTACTCTTACTTTTCCAAAAAGTTGACTGACACCAATCATTTTCAGGTGTTTTACTGAATTCGAGACGAATTAATTGAAGAAACAAACAAAAAAACACATGAATTCGATACCAATTAATTCGAAATTTAAATCCCGCTCAAGTCCCGCTCAGTCCCGCTCAATTAAATTCAAATCCCGCTCGAAAATATGCAGCAAAAACTCGAATCCCGCTCATACGTGAACAGAATCCCGCTCGAGCCGACAAGCCGTCCCGCTCGAGCCGACAAGCCGTCCCGCTCGAACGACAAGTCGTCCCGCTCGGCAGAATCCCGCGGCGGCAGAATCCCGCGGCGTCAGAATCCCGCTCGGCCGCGCATCGTGCGCCACCCACGTCGCCGAATCCCGCTTGGCCGACACCAAATCCCGCTCGGCGAGCGGGATTATTCTCGAGCGGGATTCTCCTCCTTCTAATCCCACTCGTCTTCCCAATTTCCCATTCACCTCTGAAAATTTTTCATCTCCGTCGCCGAATCCCGCTCGAGAAAATAATTCCGTAGTTGAATTCGACTCCAAAACACAAGAATGGCCTACCAGGTTAGTCCCGCTCGAATTTTATCCGTTAATTTGCCGCGAATCTTAATTATTTCATGTTCTTGTTTTTTTAATAATTTTTCGAATGTGAGCATGAATTTTGTTTTATTATTTGAATTTAAGCATCGATTATGTTGAATTGGAGTATGATTTTATCATTTTATGTGGAATTTCGTAGCATGAATTTTTGAGTTTCGTAGCATGAATTTTGTTTAATTATTCGAATTTCGTAGCATGAATTTCGTAGCATGAATTAATTATTCGAATTTCGTAGCATGAATTTATGTGGAATTTCATAGCATGAATTTTGTTTAATTATTCGAATTTCGTAGCATGAATTTTTGAGTTTCGTAGCACGATTTTTTTTGAGTTTCGTAGCATGAAAAATATTGAAAAATCTTTCGGCCGAGCAAATCCCGCTCGGCCGATTTTTTTTTTTAATGGTTAATTTGTATCGTTGCAGCCCGTTTTTAAACGAATTGATCTTCTCGATGCGACTCCGAGGATAGACATAGAGTTTTACCCGAAGATATTTGATATAATTTAAAAAAAATTTAGTGTTTTTGAGGACGGTTCTTTAGAAATCGAATTTAGGAATGGGGTTTTCGGTAGCTTTTTGGATTGGAGGGTAGGTAGGAATGCGGCAAAGGCCCTCCATATGTTAATGTGTTATGAGATTGAAGCGGCCGGAGATGATTCGGCTATTTGGTTTTCTGTGTCCGGAACGCCTACCCGCTTTTCTTGTTTCGATTACGCCCTTGTCACTGGTTTAAAGTTTGGATCTAGCAATTTTGATCCGCATGTTACACGTGATCCCAGTTCGTCGACTGTGTATAAACAGTTAAATAATTGTACACCAATAACGGGGAGAGATTTGTTGTCAAAGTTCGAGAATGGAGAGTTGAGATTGGACGAGTCGGGCTATTTGAAGGTGGCTCATGTTCTAGCCTTAATTTACTTTTTTCTCGGTTATAGCGACACGAAAATAGTCGACACGTGGATTTGGGTATTAGTGGATGATCTACGTGCATTTGACCGATTCCCGTGGGGCTCCTACACTTACGGTGCGTTGAAGCACTATTGTAGTTTTGTTCCGAGAACGGCGGAGCAGACGTCCAAGAAATATCATTTCTATGGACCTGTTTGGGCACTCCAGGTGTGTTTAATGATTTTATTAATTTATTTATTAGAATTATTCATATATATCATGTACTAATCAATGTTGATTTCCATTCATTGTAGATTTGGTCCTACGAGGCTATTCCAAATTTTGGAGCGATTTGTGCTGAGAGGTTGTCTACAACCGAATTTCCTTGTTGGAAGAATTGGTTCTTCAGTGGAGGAAACCAAAAGAAGCTTAACAGTTTCTGGCATCGTCAGGTAAAAATATTAAATTTAAAGTTGATTTTGTTTAATTTTATTGGCAGTTTGTTGTTTCTAATGATAATTTTATTTAATGTAATTGCAGTTTGTTGTCCGAGATGGTCTCACACTATCCGATGCGGAGACACAAACTTATTATTGGCAGAGTGTCATTAGCGAAGATCGACTCCATGTGTCCTATATTGCGGTTGAGAATCCATTACATCCGACGATCATAGGGGACCATGGGGTACGAGAGCTATACAGATTCGGACAGCAGACACAGCGTCCGACTAGTTCTAGAGGAACCGGACAGAGGCAACGTCGTTCCACTGAAGGTGGTAAACGGGTCCGAACGGAGACTGGAGAGAGGGAGCCCGATCAACAACATATCTTCACCGTCGAAGACGTCCGTACGATCATTAGGGAGGAAAACCATAGCTTGCGGTGTGAAATTGCAAGAGCAAAGACCGGAACTTGCGACAAGAAATAGTTCATGAAGTGAAGACACTATTTAGGTCGGTGTTTGGTCGATCTAAGAGCCGAGGATTGGGTACTACGTCCTCTCACGCGGGTGGTAACCGTACACCACACGGTCTTGATAGGAGTCAATCGGTGTCGATGAGACACCGTCGTGACCGAGATGAGGATATGGGAGATCACTCTCCCGGGCCGAGGAGGAGAGAGCCACATCGATGTACCGCCCCGTGATTGAGGAGGAGCTAGACGCCCGGTGTACCGGCCCGAGGTTATGGATCCGGATAATGAGGCGGAGCAAGCCGGTGATTCCACCGATGCAGGGGTCGACACACAGCGTATACGAGCGTGGATGCTATGCTCCGGAGTCGGTGAGGAGCATGTTTGACTATGTCGACCCCTGTTTACGGAGATTGTCCGCCTCGTCGTAGCCTGGTCCTACGGTGCACAACCCATGCACCCACTTCCTTTCGACGGTGGAAATTGGCGTCAGTATTATCCTCCTATTCAGGAGCAGTCTTCAGCACACCGCCCCGAGATTGGTGCATCGTCTGCGAACCCGATACGGGTCGAGCCAACCTTGGAGGAGGACCATAATTGGCTGGATGAATTTTTTGTTGATACAATGTATCAGGTACGGTATAATATTACTTTATTAATTATAATATTTTTTTAACCCGAATTATATTACATAATTTTAGGCTTTAACGGTTCCCCGAATTAACCCGCATGGTGCTCCAGCGATGACCGCTCCCATAATATCTGAAAATTATCGGCAGCACCGTTTATCTGGACTAGGGTGCTTTACGATTGCTGCGAATTATCCTATCCCCCCCGAGTTATTCGCCGACCTCGAGAATCCAAATAAGGAGATGGATCAACAAACCATGGATTTATACATGGCAGCACTGAGGAAGATGAAGAGCCACGGGGGCGTTGATGTGTTGACTACTCCCCACTATCATCACACCTTGATAGTCGATTCGCTTTTCTTCGTAAGTAATTACTGATTTTTTTTCTTCGTAGTCAATATTTATATTATGCTTATTAAATAATTACTGATTTTTTTTTCATTTATTTAACAGAACATTCTTTGCGCCGATTGGAATAAATGTATTCCTGGATCCGAAATTTGATGTGCACGACGAGGACAACTTCAGCCTATGCGTATTTCCGGAAGCCGAATCCAAGTCTCATGGAGTACATTCTCGGTAAAAACTTGACGGAAAATGCGCAAAAGTGGTATAGTGCCAAATACGTAAGTATTTAGTTTATTTATTTATTTATATTATAAATTATTCATATAATAATTAATTCTATTTTTTTGAAGTCGTTATTGCCATGTCTCGCGTTTATCACCTGGGTCACTGTTCGGATTGACCTTGGTAATTGGAGGATTGAAGTGTATGATTCACTTGAGCACAAAACCGATGATCATGGCCGAGCACATATGATTCGGCAGTTGAGACCTCTATGGAAGCTAATTGGTCCATTTTTATCGTACGGCAATTACTGGAGCCATAATGACTTTGGATATCGGGATCCTAGATCGCGGTCGCCCATTGTGCGAATTATGCCTCATGAAATGCCGGTTGGTACAAACAAATGATAAGAGTTGCGGACCGATGGCATGCATAGTAGTCGAGAGATTCATTTCCACTTACCCGACAATCAAGTGGGCAACGGACTGTGCAATGTAGTTGTGTATCGTCGACCGATGGCTCATAAGATCTTTGACATGTGCTATACGAAGCCGGGTCTATGATGTGCTATACGAAGCTTAAACGAATTGATCTAATTACGAGTGTAATTACGAGTGTTTTTTTAAACTCGTATAACAATTCGAATCCCGCTCGGCCAAACATTTTAAATTTTTTTTATTTTTTATTGTTATTTTTTTAATGGTTATATTGTATCGTTGCAGGCCGTCTTTTTAAAACAAATAAAAATTACGAATTAACATAATACAAATTTATAGTTACGAATTAATTGATTAAAATGCTAAAACAAATATAAATTACAATATACTAAAATGCTTCCGACTCCTAGGTGATTTCAGCACATCCGATCCCGGCACATCCGTTCCCGGACACTTCCTCCTAGTATGCCCAACCACACCACATATGTTGCATTTTTTCGGACCACGTGTTCTCCCACTAGATGTACCTGCTTCGGCTCCTGAGGGTCGTCTACTATTCTTCGGTCTCCCTGCCTGACGCGTAATTATTGGCGGTAACACGACCATTGAGGCCACATCTTCCGGCACCCGCCAATTACGCATGGGTGGTACCGGATATAGTGTTCCGGCATAAATCATCCTCCAATTCTCAGTCTTGTATGCATCCGACACGAAATCTAGTAGATTTAGTCCGGCAACCCTATAGATAAAAATTCTGTTAATACACAAGTCCGGAACAACCCTATAGACGGAAAAACAATTATACCTGATAGCCGCACAAGCATGCGAACACGGGATCTCATCGAGTTGCCACTCACGACATTCACAAGCGTTTCGCCGATTTGAACTCTCCATTGATATGTTCCGTCGTGAACCTTGAATTTGTCTCCGTTCACCGACACAACAGGTGAAACGATGTGAACGGTCCTCCGACGGAGCTAACTTTAGCTCGCAAGCAATTGTAAGCGGATTATCTCGTGCCATGGCTTTTGCTCGACGTTGGTCACACCACTGTTCAACCATGTGACCTATCGCCTCGATCATAGAGCATATCGGCAGACGTCGTACCGCGAGCGCCCAGAGTTGATGGATTCGACTATGTTTGAGGTGAGCCGACCGTGCACGGCGAACGGGAGACTTCGATCTAGACCACTTTTCTGGTCCGACATCCATTAACTTCTCGTATGCCTCAGGATAGGCTTGACGAATCCCTTCCATAGCACGATCGAAATCATACATCGTATAAGCATAGGCAGCATCATGATACATCTTGATAAGCGTCTGACCATATCGTGTAAGCTTATTCTGAAGATGATAGTAACAAGTGCCATGAGCTGCTTCCGGATAAACAGCCTCTACCGCGTTAGCTATGCTCCGGTGTTGATCGGATATGATTATTAAATTTGATGGCATCGTAAATGATTCTCTGAGTCGGGACATGAACCACGTCAAAGAGTAATCGTTCTCAATTGGACCCACACCAAAGGCTAGTGGAAATATCTGGTCGTTGCCGTCTATCGTAGCAGCCACAAATAACACTCATTTATTCCTTCCTTTCAAGTGAGTCGCGTCGACCACAATCAGATCTCGGAGGTTAAATACCCACGGAGCACAAGAAACATTAAAAGCAACGAATAATTATTGGAAACGACCTTCTAAATCGACTTCGAGATCAGTCATTGTACCTGGATTCGTTGTTTTCAGTACGTAGAGGTAACTGGGAAGCATCTTGAACGAATCTGAGTGCCCGCCATAAATCATCGCCACAAAGACAATTACGGGCTCGTAGAGCAACACTATAGCTTGCTTGAATGCCGAATTCACTCGGATAGATGCCATAATTTCTTTCGGTTTTAGGACGATTTTTGACGGCGCATTTGCCGAGCAACATAAGCAAACTAGCGCCTTTGCACGAATCCTTCTTGGACCCGCCGCTGAAAAATCTCGATTACATGTGTGTTCGGCATGCAAGCAATTTACAACCCACAACACATCTCTCGCGAAACGACGCTCGTAGAAAAAATGGGCGCATTTACGACTCCGTCCGCATTTATACTCAACTCGACCACTGTCAGAACGAGCCACCCTAAAATCGAGACCTTGTTCCATGTGTCGAAGTGCAACAGAAGCAAACAAATCCGCCTTCTCCCGAATGTCGCACCTTCACGGAGTGGATAGTCCACAACATGATCCGCATCTCGAACCATAGGTGAATCCGATGCATCGAGAGGAACGAGAGGAAGTAAACCGTCATTTACTTCTTCGGTGCCACCATATATTATTTTGTTGCTTGGAAGGGCACGGTTGTCCGGCATGAGCATAGATATCAGTTGATTCACACCACCTTCACGTCGAATCCATGCCGCAAAGTCGCCAAACGTACATTGATTTAATGCACCTTGGACCTCATCGTTTTCTTCTTCGAATGAAGTATCCAAAATATTTTCTTCATCACTGTCGGATAAAACATGGGTATCCTCTTCGCGAAAAAAGGTTTCCTGTTCGCGAAAATTCTCAACCTGATTGCTACCACCCGCTTGATCTTCAAAATTGAACTTGAACCAAATTGTTCAACAACATCGGGTGTATGATAAGGTTGAGCATTAGAGTGCTCGAGAAATAAAGTCGGCTCGATTTGTGTAGTACAAAGACGAATTAGGTCCATATCGGTCGCGAGAATGGACCTAAGCTTGAGACCATGACGAGAAACGTAGGTGTAACAAATTTCATAATTCGACGAAAGTGAAAAGGGATTAAGATTGTATTGAATGAACTATCTTAAAATTGGGATACAAATATTGTTCCCAGGAATGCAGACAACTCTAACCTCACCTCCAATATACTCGGACAAATTGTTAAATTGTCCGTTAAAATGAACAATAACATTATACCAACTATCCATTTTTTTTTTATGAAACGAAGAAGAAAAATTCTATAGAAATAATTGGGTTTGTAGTTGAAAATCAAAAGAAAGAGGAGTGAGTGTGTTCGATTTTGGACTTCAATCACGGTATTAATAGATAAAATCACGATTTTGAAACGAGCGGGATTAGAAATGTCCGAGCGGGATTCAGTGACTGGGATTCTGCACGAGCTGTCAAGTCAAAAAAGTCGAGTGGGATCGGGCGAGCGGGATTCTGCTCCACGCGAGCGGGATCCCGCGAGCAGGACTGAATCCCGCTCGTCCGCTCGGGTACCTCAAATCCCGCTCGCCGGATCCCGAGAGCAGACAACAAATCCCGCTCTGGTACCTCAAATCCCGCTCGGCGAGCGGGATTTCTGCGCGAGCGGGATTACGTGGCTCGAGCGGGATTCGTACGTGGCCGAGCGGGATTCGTACGTGGCTCGAGCGGGATTCGTACGTGGCCGAGCGGGATTCGTACGTGGCTTGAGCGGGATTTCTGCGCGAGCGGGATTACGTGGCCACGCGGCATCGGCTCGGCCTGCCACGTGGCCGAGCGGGATTCTACGTGGCCGAGCGGGATTCGATGTACACGAGCGGGATTATGTCAGTGCGTGAGCGGGATTCGGTGTTAATCATTTGCGCATGAAACGAAGCAAAATAACGGTTTTGTAGGCTGACAAGTCTGAAAAGTGGGGATATTTAAGTAAAGTTGGATATTTTGTGTATGAAATATAAGGTTTGGGTAAATTTGTCTTTGCGATTTTCGAAATGGGTATTTAAGAAATTCCCCCAATAAGTTAAATACGCTTATGAAAAGTTTGTAAGCTAAATGACTTAATTTCAAGCATAAGGTAATGCTGAAAGAAGTGAAAGAATAAAAGAATTATGATAATGGTTAGTAAATAAGATTCCGTGACTTAATGACATGAATTACTTGTAAAATATAGTATTCGAATTTGACTAGTACTATTTACACACGACATTATTAAAAATGTGCTACAGCCTGATGGTGGTGAATCTTCGGGTTGGTTGATATTGGAAGGTGAAAATCTCACTATCCAAAAAAATAAAAAAAAGTGATGATATTATTAACTCTTAACTGTCATCTTCCACCACAAATCACGCAGCACACAACACACGTGATGCATCAAGTTCC
This sequence comes from Lavandula angustifolia, assembly GCA_028984105.1. Taxonomy (NCBI): domain Eukaryota; kingdom Viridiplantae; phylum Streptophyta; class Magnoliopsida; order Lamiales; family Lamiaceae; genus Lavandula; species Lavandula angustifolia. Next base: position 15,465,497 of record CM054818.1, on the reverse strand, counting down.
GTCAATATTTTCAAATAAAAATAAACAAGTGATAGTTACAAAAACTGTAAATTGATGGTATTATGAGAAAACTAGATGCTGCTCTGGTTTGCAATGTACCTCATCACTTGTCGCTTTCGCTCTCCACGGGGCTTGTCTCCGACAGATAATCTCTCATCACTTTTGTATTACGATCCTCCACCATCTGGCTCACACACAACAACCATGCATAGACAATTACAACAACCTCTTTTCCTTAATTTTATAGGATAATAACAAACAAGGTAAAAAACTTGCCTTTGATGCCAAGCGTTGCAAGTTGTCCCATTCGAAATCGGTCTTGCAATACGCAGATCGAACCTTCAACAAATATCCTTGTTCATAATTACTTACCAACACAGATCCAGAGAAAATCAATAAACCAAATCTCAAGTTTCTTACCTCTAATATGCGCAAAGCTGCAAGGAAACAACAAATCTGTTAGAGATGAAATTGAATTTTTACATTTGGTGATTTTAGGGAGAAACGTACCTAGAGATTTGTGATTTGATGATTCCCGCATCATATCAGCAATAAATTTGTCCCCGTCATTCAGCGAGTGATTCTCCATGAATTTCATCAGATCTGCATGCGCCTCTGGGTTATAGCTCTGTGCAGTTAAAGCTACTGTCAATAAATAATCCATCTCCAACTACTTACTGTATGTATATAGGCTCAATTAAATATCTTAACAATTCCCCCAAATTCAAACTCTTACATTAATTTCAAATTCATTCTCCAATCGATTCAATCTAAATGCACAAAAAGCAGATGAGAGAGAGACCTGAAGCTGCGCAGTCACAATTCTGATGGCGACGTAGGTAAAGAAGTCGTGAAGGTGCTTTGCAGCTTTGGCTTCCGGCGAGGCTTCTCCAAACCCTACAATATGCAGTGATAGTTACTCGATTGTAGATTACTCTCCAAATCTCATGGCATTCTAGTATTTTACCCACCAGGCACGTACATCTTATGACATTGGAGAGCTGTGGAGGTGGTGCGAGTAGTTGGGCGAAGGGGAACAAGGCAACTGTCTCTGTTTTTGCAGCGAGGGGGTTTTGGCGGCAAAAGGGACGGCAATGGCAGAACTGCGTACGACTCTATGGACACCATTTCTGCTCTTTCGTTCTCTCTCTATACGATTTCGCGTGCCGATTACTGGATGAAGCTTTGAATTTGTTGTCTATTCTTCTTGCAAATAGGTGTCACAAATTAAGGAAAGGTTAACGACTAGACGAGAATGAAAATATCTCACGCGGACCGGAAATATCAACGCCTAACGTGAACGTACAGTACAAGTGGCGGGACCGTTGCACTATATTTATTAACTAGTACTAGTATTTTTATGAATGGATAAACAAAGAAAAACTAACCCAAAACTTTCATTCTATGGCTCTTATGTACGAAACATTCTAGCTACTAAATTTAGTTATGAGCCTTCATTCCAGTATTTTTCTGTGTGTAAAGAATGCTTCCAACTAATTAATTATGTCAAATATTCTTTAGATAATTCTAGGGTGCGTAGTGCTTAACACGTTTGGTAAGCTCCAACTCACAACTTCAGTTTTTAAAAGGGTTATTTACCTTAAAATACACAAACTTTTATCAAATTCCTATTTTGCACTCGATCTTTAAAATTCTCATATAAATACATGAACTTTTGATTTGTTTGAAATTGCACATGAGTCAAAAATCCGGCGAAATCAAAGATGACATGACATTTTCGCCGCACACGTGTGCAGACTCGTTACGCCGGAAAATGTCATATCAACTTTGATTTCGCCGGATTGTTGACTCATGTGCAATTTCAAACAAATCAAAAGTTCATGTATTTACAAGCGGATTTTTAAGTTCGTGTGCAAAACGGGAATTTGACAAAAGTTTGTGTATTTTGAGGCAAATAACTCTTTTTAAAATCCACAACTTTTTAACATTTTTCACTCCAACCATAAACTTATAAGTCCAACTTTTTAATGGTCCCACTAATATTTACACATAACTATCTATCTATCTATCTATCTATCTATCTATCTATATACATGAAGAGAGTAGATCATGTAGGAACTTGCATCTAACGTGAAAACTGCGAACCATGGATATTTTTTATATATTTTATGCAAAAGATATATAATTTTACATTATACATAATCCTTATATATTTTATGTGAAGGGCAAAAGTGTAAAATTACAGATTTTTTTTTTGCATAAAATGTATATAGATTATGCATAAAATACATAAGGATTATGCATGCTTCGCAGTTCTCACGTTCAAGCATGTGTTCTTACCAAATTCACACCCTATATATGAGTATACTTACTATTTTTAATTTTAATGTTATTAATAAAAATAATTTTAAGTTTATATAAAATTTTTAAATTTTTATATACTCTTAATTTATATAAGATTTAACTGTTAATTTATTTTTAAAAATAGAAATTATATAATTAAAATTAAAAAGTACATGGTTAAGATTGAAATTACATAAACGAAACTAAAAAACACAATTAAATAGGCATAAATAAAAAAAGAAACTATATTGATGTGTATTGCTGCCAAATATTTTCCGTCAAGTCGCCTTGAAGGCGAAAATGAGATGCCTTATCGCCTAATTATCGTAATTTTGAAAATAATAAGCATACATATTATTTGAATCCATGGTTATGTCGGGCGGTGGAGATGTATCTTTATCAGACTAACTGACCGCTGCTTCCTCTCTTCATTCTCAATGATCATTATGTGCAAAATAATACACGCATAAATTATTGCGGTCAGATCTTCTTTGAAATAAGATCTTGTTGGACCTCTAATTATTGTCTAACGAGATTGAAGCACCCCGGACGCTCGTTCTACATCTTTTCTTGCAGATTTTTATCTCTCATTAATTTTTTTTCTTTTATCATCTTGTGGTACTGAAAAACTCTTGAAGAATGAAGCCCATTCTGGATAGATTCCATCTGTTAAATAATACCCTATATCATACGTTGTTCCGATCATTGTAAAATGCACTTCTGGTGGGAATCCATATAGAACAGAATGAAGTAATTGTTGGGATTTTGTATACTGAAAATACTTTTTATGCTTGTATACAATGTGTTTTTGTCATTACCACTATTTTATTCTCCTATCTGATAAATATGTATATTTGCACATGTTATCATTTATCTTGTATAAAAGTTAGATTTGTGTGGTGTGTCGGGTATCACAGAAGACAACACAAATTGGTTGAACTGACAAGATATAAACAAGATTATCACAATGAGACAACTTAAGGATAAGTTGCTCGGTTTAAGCTGCAGTTTAGATAAGAAGTGGCTTGTCTTACCTGCTTGTCTTTACTGGTACACTTAAGGTGGTGTATTGACGGATCACAGTGAGATGTGTTCTCCTAACTGACCTTAGTGGAGAACCAAGATCTCGGTGACTTAGCTGGTCTTAAGCTTGGTAAGACTTCAGCTGAGTGCATTTGACTATCTATCACTTTGACCTACTATGGTGAACGTCATCGCGACCGAATCTACGTATCTTGGGTGTTAGTAGTTATTTGTGGCTCAGGCTGGTTGTATGTATCTTGCAGCCGTATCCTAGTAAAATGGGTTGATAATATTCCCTGAGGAACTCGAAAGGATTAGCACACTAAACCCGGCCGGTTGATTAAGTTCAGGTGTGTTAATAAGGTCGAGTGGTACTACTCAGGAATATAAGATGTTAATTAATTTAAGCTGTCAGTGAACTTAATTAATTAACGAATATTTCTATCTTAAATACGGAGATCGATTAAGTCTAAAATACAAGCCCTTGCTCAATTTGGGATAAAGGGGTAAGTCAGCACGGATTCTCTAGTGGAATGAATCTGTGTTTATTAATTAATTTTGCTCTGGGTTGAGCATGGATAATTAATTAATTTGAGGCCCAGCTTTATTTCTTGTATTGGATCCCTGATCTGGCCCAATTAGTTGCCTAGTTATTTATTGTCTCTCAGAAATCATTATTAATAGATTAATGTATTTTTACATTATTTAATAATGTTATTTATCTGGAATTAATTGGTTGGGCCAATTAATTGATAAATATTAGTAGCCCAGTAAATTAATTAATTATCTTATGGGCTGGTTATGTGGAAGCCCATTAGAAATATAATTAAATTAATGAGCTACAAATATATTAATATTATATTGGCTTTTGAAGCCTATATATATTAGTATTCTGTTCAGAAACAGATTACTACACACACAAACTCACACGCACGCACGCGTAAGAGAGAGAGATAGTAAGCTATTTTCTTCAGTTCTCTGACCACCCAGAGGAAGAAAAAGGCTGGGACACAGATCAGAAGATCTGACACATGAGCAACAATCAAAGCCGCGACAACATACGAAGGAGGAAGGTATCGATTTCTAATCCTCAATTTTCCTTCAATTGGTATCAGAGCCTGGTTTAGGCTCTGATTGTTGCTGTTAGATGTATGATTAGGTTTTATTTCCGTCGTTATCGGGCTATTTTTGTATTTGGGGCAGCCTGCGAGCCACTGTTTTGACCCCGTTGTAACGTTTTTCTCATGAGAAAATCCACGAGTAGATTATAGGACCTATTTGTTATGTGATTGTACTATTTTTGTACTGTAATTGGTCCGGGAGGCACGAAAAACGAGACGAAGAAGAATCTGATTTTCGCATCGAAAACCTTAGTTTTCTAGGGTTCCGCCGCATCTTGCGGCGGAGATTCCCGGTGCGTCCGATGTCCGATCGACAATCGGCTTGAACCTCTGGAATCCTCATCTTACAAGCTTCGTGTCGATAGGTCGTAAGGGATCATCCGATCTCGGATGCGATCGGAATTGACGTCTAAAGTTGGTTGCTCGTTTGAAATTTGAGAAATTGAGGAACTAATCTCGGCCGGAATCCGTTACCCGATGGTCGTGAGTGTTCCAAATACGTTTCCCCTCTTTCAATTGATCGAGTCGCGGCTCGGAAAGGGATAATTCGGGTGGCGAAAGTGGCGGCGGGCGCGAGGCGCGGTCTTGCGCGCACACGACATCGCGCGCGGCGTTTGTCGTCAGGTAAGCCGCCCAAACACATGGGTCGTGTTTGGAGGCGGCCAGAGACGACGAAGACGGCGGGCGCCGGCATGGGAAGGCGCGGCGGGCGCGCGATTTGCAACTTGCGGACGCGGCCGCGTGCGTTCGCGGGATATAGCGGCGCGCCGCCGCGAAAGCCGCCGCAATATCACGGTGCAGGCGGCAGGAGGCGGAGGCGGCAGCGGCGTGGCGTCGGGAAGGGCTGGAAGACGGCGGCGGCTTCTTGAGGTAGAAGAATTGACGTGCCGCGCTGACGTGGCGCGCCACATCAGCCCTTGCCGACCGGGTCCGCCAACGTATTCGCCACTTGCACCGCCACGTGGCGGCCCCTCGATGATGTGGTGACGACGTTTTCGATGCGCTGGCGTTTCAGATTCGAAGATTTTGAAGATTTTGAAGATCTGTATTTTGATCGGCCAATGTAATAGTTAGGAATTACGTGTTTTAAAGCCCGATAATGACGTTTTAAATTTCCTATTTGCGTATTTATTTTTTATTATGCTTTAGCATGCAATTATGTGATTAATTACGCTTAGAAAAGCATGTAAATAGGATTTATGTCGTTATTAAGCATGTTTTAATTTTTGCGAGCACGTTTTATTATGTGCGCTTAGAAATTGCATGCTTTAGGAATTATGTGATGATGCATGATTCGTAACAAACCTTTTGAATAAAAAGACTAAGCAAAATTAAATTAAATGTTTAATTAGATTCCATTAATTTGGATATTAAACACTTAATTGGACCTCCATTAATTGGACTCTACACAAAAGTAGTAAGATTATGTGAGTAAACGTCCACCTGCGTGGCTTGCTTGCATTTTTGAGCTACAAGTTTTGTGAGATGAGTTTTCCAAAAACAATATTTGATTATTATTGAGTAGTGGGAGCGAAACCGTAAACGTCTACCTGCGTGGCTTGCGTGCCTAGTAAACACGAGTACTCTAAAAGATAATAATTAAATAGGATGGCTAATTAGATCAAATTGAATGTGGCATGGTTCGAGTAAGTATGTCAATTTCGAGAATTTGATTCTATATTGATCAAATTAATGGTCAATGCTTAGATGTCTCCGCAGGTACAATTCACTTCTCTCGAAGTCCCTTCCCGCGTTTTAATACTGACATGGTCTAAAATATCGAACTATTAATTCCATTCATCTTATGAACCTAGACGTGGATTGAAATTAAAGAGCTAGGTAAATAGCTTGGTTTAGGGTTACGCTAGTAAACGTCCACGTGCGTGGCTTGCTAGTGGAATTCCTAGAGCCGTTCGAGGTTTTTAACATCATTGTTTTTTCAAAAGGTTACAATGATCGTTAATTACGAATTATGTGCAAATTATTTTTCCTTACATGCTTTTATTTTAATTAATTTTTAGATATGTCTGTTCAATCTGTTGTTAATGGTCTTATGAGCCGACCCTTAAAGGGTATTGACAACTTTAAAGAGTGGAGGAGAAACCTTACACTAATGTTCCAAAATAAGAAGTTCTTGTATGTTCTCAGTACCCCTGAACCTGAACTCCCCGAAGAAGAGGCGACTGAGGAGCAGATAAGGAAATCTGAAAAGTGGATAGAGGATAATGACAAGACTCGTTTTGTCATTCTATCCACTATGGTTGATTCTCTTGCTTCACAGTATGAAAACACGCCTCATGCGGGAGTGATATGGGATTCCATGGCTGAAAAGTTCGGTGAGACCGACAGATCTCAGAGATTTCATCTTCTGAGGCAGGTTACTACCTGCAAAATGGCTGAAGGTACATCCGTGCAGGATCATGTTTTATATATGATCGAGCTGCTGGATCGACTTGCAAAGGTTGGTGGTGTCTTGGATCTTGGCATCAAGATAGACATCATTCTACATTCACTACCTAAGTCATATGAGAATTTCTGCCTAAATGTAGTGATGTCAAGGAAAGACTACACTCTGAATGAACTTTCGAGTGAGTTAATTACTGCAGAAGGAATCATTGGTCAGACTAAAGGTAAGGGAACCCAAATCTTGAACACTACTAGCAGCTCAAGGAACCCTCCGAAAGGTAGATTCCAGAAAAAGGGCAAGAAGGCTACGAACGTCAAGAAGAAAAGTGGGAACACGAAGTTAGCACCCACCGCAGGGGTTCAAAAACCTAAGGGGAAGTGTTTCAAGTGTGGTAAGGTTGGACATTGGAAGACTGAATGTCCCGACTTCAAGGCAAAATAGAAAGGTACACGCATCGCCTTAGTAACTGAAACTATGCTTGTTTCCGCATCTACCCATGAATGGGTGGTAGATTCCGGAGCAACTGATCATGTTTGTTACACCTTGCAGGGGTTTCTGCAGAAAAGGGTTCTGGCTGATGGCGAGGTGGTGGTTTCCATGGGCAATGGATCGCGAGTTCCAGCTATTGCCATAGGAGATTTACATTTATCTGTTTTAGACTCTAGTTTAGTATTAAGAGATGTTTTATTGGTGCCTGAGTTTAGGCGAAACATTATTTCCGTTTCAAAACTTTTTATTGTGGATGGTTATAGATCTGTTTTTGATGATCAAATTTTGATTTCAAAAGGAAAGATCTTATCTGCAATGGGACTTTAAATGGATCTCTATATACTAGTACGTCTAATTCATGTACATCTGTTAATGTTGGTTCCTCATCATTAAATCCTAAGGAGAGGAAAGAATCTTCTAAGGTAAACCAAACTTATCTATGACACTTAAGACTAGGTCACATCAATCTAAATAGGATCTAAAGGTTGGTGAAATATGGATCATTGGAGTCTCTCCAAGTTGAACCATTTCCAACTTGCGAATCCTGCTTGGAAGGTAAGATGGTGACTAGGCCTGTTAAGGCAAAGGGTTATAGAGCCACGAAAGCATTAAGTTTGATACATTCTGACTTGTGTGGACCTATGTCTACACAAGCTCGTGGAGGGTATGAGTACTTTTTCACATTTACTGATGACTACTCGATGTATGGATATGTTTACCTTATTCGCCACAAGTCGGATTGCTTTGAAACCTTTAAGGAATTCAAGGCAGAAGTGGAGAAGAAGTTAGGTAAAGAAATCAAAACACTGTGATCTGATCGTGGTGGGGAATACCTATCCAATGAGTTCAAGGACTACTTGACAGAATGTGGGATTACATCCCAACTGACAGCACCGGGCACGCCTCAGCAGAATGGTGTGTCAGAGAGAAGGAACCGAACTCTCCTAGAGATAATTCGGTCCATGATGAGTTATGCAACTTTGCCAGTTTCATTTTGGGGATATGCCCTAGAGACTGCAGCATACTTGCTAAACCGTGTGCCATCCAAGTCGGTTAACACGACTCCAGTCGAGTTGTGGAGCGGGCACAAGCCCAGTATGCACCACATAAAGATTTGAGGGTGTCCTGCTTATGTGTTGAATAAACAGGCCGACAAGTTGGATCCACGTTCTGAGGTTATGTTGTTCATAGGATATCCGAAGGAAACGAAGGGTGGTTATTTTTATGATCCTAAAGAACAGAAGATCGTGGTTAGCACCAACGCTCGGTTCTTAGAGGAGTATTATATTAGTAATCATAAGTCTCAAGTCGAGATCATCCTTGAGGAATTATAAGGTGATCGAGATCCACTCACAGAGCCAATTGTGCAAGATAGAGCTCCACGAGCAACTGCACAATCTATTAACACAACTCCTGACACTCTTCGACGTAGTGGAAGGGTGATATTTACACCTGATTGGTATATGTTCACTGGGGAGACTTCTGACCATCTCCCGGCAGATGAACAAGACACCGTGGATCCCTGGACTTACAACGAAGCAGTGGGAGATGTAGATGCTGATTCATGGAGAATCGCCATGGACTCAGAATTTAAGTCCATAACTGATATGGATGTATACAAGATCACGGAACTACCTGAGTGCTGCAAGGCCATTGGTAGTAAGTGGGTATACAAAAGAAAGAGAGGATCGAATGGAGAGATCATGGCATTTAAGGCCAGGCTAGTGAAAAAGGGTTTTACCCAGAAAGAAGGTATCGATTATGAAGAGACCTTCTCGCCTGTAGCAATGATCAAGCCTATTAGGATTCTCCTTGCCATAGCAGCTCACATGAACCTAGAGATCTAGCAAATGAATGTCAAGACCGCATTCTTAAATGGGCACCTTGAAAAAGGTAGAGATATCTATATGAAACAACCAGATGGTTATGTGAAGGAGGGCGAAGAGCATCTAGTTTGGAAGCTTAAGAAGTCTATTTATGGACTTAAGCAAGCTTCCCGGTTATGGCACCAGCGTTTTGACGAGGTAGTCAAATCCTATGGTTTTGTATCGTGTCCTAACGAGGTGTGCGTGTACCGTATCTGTGTTAATGGAACAATGTTGAAGTGTTATCAGACGTAAAGACATGGTTATCCGAGCAGTTTCAAATGAAGGACTTAGGTGAAGCTGCTTACATCCTTGGGATCAAGGTTATCCGAGATCGCCAGAAAAGGATGTTAAGCTTGTCACAAGCGTCCTACATTGATACTGTTATTGCTCGTTTCAGCATGCAAAATGCCAAGAGAGGTTCGGTACCTTTCAGATATGGCATTTTTCTATCTAAGAATCAGTGTCCTAAAACGCCTGAAGAGATAGAAAGTATGAGGCTAGTACCATATGCTTCCGTTGTCGGTAGTCTCATGTATGCAATGCTTTGTACGAGACCAGATATCTCATATGTTGTAGGCATGGTCTCAAGATATCAGTCTAATCTTGGACAAATGCCCTGGACTGCGGTAAAAAATATTCTTAAGTACCTTAAACGGACTAGAGATTATAGAATTGTTTACCAATCAGACAGTCTAGTGCCTTTGGGTTATACGAACTCGAATTTCCAGGCTGACAGAGATAGAAAGTAATCGCCCTAAAACGCCTGAAGAGATAGAAAGTAATCGGTGCCCTAAAACGCCTTTGGGTTATACGGACAGTCTATGGCATTTTTCTATCCAATAATCAGTGCCCTAAAACGCTTGAAGAGATAGAAAGTAATCGGCTAGTACCATATGCTTCCGCTGTCGGTAGCCTCATGTATGCGATGCTTTGTACGTCAGATATCTCATATGATGTAGGCATGGTCTCAAGATATTTGTCTAACCCTAGAAAGGAACACTGGACTGCGGTCAAGCATATTCTCAAGTACCTTAAACGGACTAGAGATTATAGGCTTATTTACCAGTCAAACAGTCTAGTGTCTTTGGGTTATACAGAATCGGATTTCCAGGCTGACAGAGATGAGAAGAAGTCGACCTCGGGTTATGTGTTTACCTTGGGAGGTGGAGCCATTTCATAGAGGAGTGCAAAGCAGAAATGCATTGCGGAAACAACCATGGAAGCAGAGTATGTGGCTGCTTCAGAAGCCTCAAAAGAGGTAGTTTGGCTCAAGAATTTTCTCCAAGATCTTGATATTGTTCAGAATTTACCTAAGGCAATCACGATTTATTGTGATAATGCGGGTGCAGTGGCAAATTCTAAGGAACCTAGATCTCACAAGGCGTCTAAACACATAGACAGGAAGTACCACATTATACGAGAATTCGTAAATCGAGGCGACGTACTCATAGAAAAATCAGAACTGAAGACAACATAGCTGATCCATTCACAAAGAGCTTACCAATTCCGGCTTACGAGAAGCATGTTCGTGGCTTAGGACTGGTAGAGATGCCCCCCACTTAGGACTGCAGAAACTTTTGCATAAGTGGGAGAAGAGGAGTGATAGATAGGATTTGCAGCTAAATACTAGTTTGTACCTAGAACTGACACATTGTATACTAAAAGTTTGCTTTAGTATAAGTGGGAGAATTGTTGGGATTTTGTATACTGGAAGCACTTTTTATGCTTGTATACAATGTGTTTTTGTCCTTACCACTATTTTATTCTCCTATCTGATAAATATGTATATTTGCACATGTTATCATTTATCTTGTATAAAAGTTAGATTTGTGTGGTGTGTCGGGTATCACAGAAGACAACACAAATTGGTTGAACTGACAAGATATAAACAAGTTATCACGATGAGACAACTTAAGGATAAGTTGCTCGGTTTAAGCCTAGCAGTTTAGATAAGATGTGGCTTGTCTTAGCTGCTTGTCTTTACTGGTACACTTAAGGTGGTGTATTGACGGATCACAGTGAGATGTGTTCTCCTAACTGACCTTAGTGGAGAACCAAGATCTCGGTGACTTAGCTGGTCTTAAGCTTGGTAAGACTTCAGCTGAGCGCATTTGGCTATCTATCACTTTGACCTACTATGGTGAACGTCATCGCGACCGGATCTACGTATCTTGGGTGTTAATAGTTATTTGTGGCTCAGGCTGGTTGTCTGTATCTTGCAGTCGTATCCTAATAAAATGGGTTGATAATGTCCTTTGAGGAATTCGAAAGGATTAGCACACTAAATCCGGTCGGTTGATTAAGTTCAGGTGTGTTAATAAGGTCGAGTGGTACTACTCAGGAATATAAGATGTTAATTATTTTAAACTGTCAGTGAGCTTAATTAATTAACGGATATTTCTATCTTAAATACGGAGATCGATGAAGTCTAAAATACAAGCCCTTGCTCAATTTGGGATAAAGGAGTAAGTCAGCACGGATTCTCTAGTGGAATAAATTTGTGTTTATTAATTAATTTTGCTCTGGGCTGAGCATGGATAATTAATTAATTTGAGGCCCAGCTTTATTTCTTGTATTGGATACCTGATCTGGCCCAATTAGTTGCCTAGTTATTTATTGTCTCTCAGAAATCATTATTAATGGATTAATGTATTTTTTTACATTATTTAATAATGTTATTTATCTGGAATTAATTGGTTGGGCCAATTAATTGATAAATATTAGTAGTCCAGTGGATTAATTAATTATATTATGGGCTAATTATGTGAAAGCCCATTAGAAATATAATTAAATTAATGGGCTACAAATATATTAATATTATATTGGCTTTTGAAGCCTTTATATATTAGTATTCTGTTCAGAAACAGAATACACCTATTCACAAATTAAATGACGCCATGCATGAGATGTGGAGAGACGATAATCTTATTTTCTCCAGTTCTCTGACCACCCAGAGGGAGAAAAAGGTCGGGACACAGATCAGAAGATATGATACAGGAGCAACAATCAGAGCTGCGACAACATACGAAGGAGGAAGGTATCGTTCCTAACCTCAATTATCCTTCAGGTGGGCCTCCTCAAATATCGAGGACCAATAACTAAATCAATTTTGTTTCGTTTTCTGTGCTAACATGATAATTTTGGTCACGTGGTAGTTATAATGTTATACAGGTAGGGGCATTGGCGGAATTAGACCCTCCTGACCCCCCCGGCCGACGGAACTTCGACTAAATAGAGTATAAGATTCGTATTACTTATAGATAATATTAGTAGAAAATATATTTAATTATTTGCTTGTAGTGCAGTTGGTTAATAATTTTATTTTATTTAAGAGAGGTCTCATGTTCGAAACTCAATGCACTAATTTGATTTCTATTTTTAGATTTTTAAATTATTTCTTTTCTAGTTTTTCTCTCTTCACGTGTTATAAATATTTATCTCTCTTTTTTCTACTAGTTATATAAATATTTTTCTCAGTGTAACAAATACAAGAAATAGTATATATTATATATTTCATATCGTGTTTGTGTTCGAACCATTTAAAACTATATTTAAGACTCCTCGATTTTTTCTATGTCTTCGGCCATCGTTGTTCCTCTATTTCGACTCCCAACTTCATAGCTCTAGTTCCGCCACTGGGTAGGGGCCGCTTGGTTGGTTATATTTCAATAGTGATGACATGATACTACTCGTAATAGAGAGTATTTGCCCATAGCCTCATTCCATCCCCATCTTTTAATATTTCCGCCTACTACCAATCACTATGCGCATTTCAAAAAACACAATTCCCCCTACGTCTCTAAAATACAACGTTAAATTGCAAAACAAGAATATCAAAAAACAAATATATATATATATATATATATATATATATATATGTAAAATCTTAATTAATGATGACAGACACAGTATACTTTTCCTTTTATTTAATACGTATAAACATGTTATCTAGTAGCTTCTGGTTGACACATTTATAAATCGAATTTGTCGCACATAAAAATATCATGTATGTTAAATGATTCCCCTTTTTATTACCGGATAATAATGAGTAAAGAACACTCTTTTCACTTTAGTTCAATTTACTACGTTTGTCAAAAACGGTCTTCCGGCATGCTGCCCGCTCAGTTGTCCTCTTCCTCTCGACCCAGAAATTGGAATATAAATAATTCATCTGTGTTGATTCAGTGTTTCACAATTTGATAATAATTTATTATTAGTCTGACCATATTCTTTAAACAAATTCTTTCAATCCGGCCCAAATTAGAGGACCAGTAAAAAAGGACAAAATCATGAGCTGACTTAGAACGTTCTAATATTTAATTTAATGTTTTCCCATCAAAAGATTATCTCTAGTCATCCAAATGCAGACAGATAAATAAATCGTAATAATAGAATGTGTGTGAATTTTATTCAGTGTGACGGCTTTATTAATTATTCTTTAATTCACCATGCAAAAGTGGATATGTACGGGTTTATTTACGTTTACCTATACATACCACAATATATATTTAATTAATACTACTATATAAATTGTCTCTTTTTCTTGGATTCAACTAGAAATGAAAATATCCATCACTACCCATGTAAATATACGAATTATATTAAATAAAGACGAAAATGATACGTGCATAAGTGTAGTAGTTGACAACTTGTCATTTTATTACACCTTATGACGAAGAATTCTTGATTTTCCGAGAGTCAAACAAGCACATATATTAAGTGGCTAAACACAAATTAGACACGGTTGGGACTTGGGAAAAAGTTATATATTAGCATTTAGATAGCTACCCCTCTTATGCCAAAACTAGGCATTCACATAGTAGTCTTTTCTTTGGAATAATGCAGTAGCCTTCGCTCTTTATAGACTTTCAAATATAGAAAAGTCTCAATTATAATGTTCAATTTTTCATTTTATATTCTCACAAATATAATGTTCATTTTTCATTTTAACTAATTAATATACAAATTTTTTTATAGGGCCAACACTTTTATACATCTCTACTCACAACTAATAATTCTTCTTAAAAAAATGCAAAAAATCAAAGCGGACATTATAATTGGGACGGATGGAGTGTTTAGTAGACTACTAATATTAATAGTAGACTTTTAAATTAGACTTCCTTGATATAAGAAATGATTGGCGTTATTACATGATTATATATATATATATAATGGGTTAAAGTCAATAGAAAATCAGTAGCGATAATATCCCTATTTCATTCATTATGTTGTTGCATTGTTTCATTTTTTTATTTCATTGAAGGGAAAATGTAACTGTATGGATCTTAGATGAATTTGAACTTTAGCCTTCTAAAATGCTCAAATTTCAATAACAATTGCATTTTCCTTTATCAATCTTTAAACTAGATGGATCTAAACTCTGTACTTGTTAGACGCAAAAGTGGTCCTAAAATTTGATTTTAATATAGTCTACTAGCTCCAGTCGTTTTTTATGATTTCATTTCATTATATCGATAAACTCTATGTTACCTATTAGGGTGTTCAAAAATACCGCCTAACCTTTGATCCGCCCATGACAATTCGAATGGGGCGTTTTCTTAACTCTTAAGCAATTTGCACTTCATTTTTTCATTAATTCGCCACTCGGCAACGGAGGATGGGTTGAAAAAATTGACCTCACACTCACAGCGCGTCTTTTTTTTATAATATTCTAATACTTTTTAATTTTTAAGATTGCCCTCTATTATTATTTTACTTTATTCTCACTTCTAAAACAAACATAAAATAAACTTCATGTACTCCAGCCGTCTCATTATCTATGTTCAGCATTTCTTTTTTGGTTGTTTTATCTCACTTATCCCATTTTTAAATAAAGAAATGAGTTTACACATTTACCTACTCAAATCAACTCTAAACAATTATTCCTTCTTTCCCACTTCATTGGTCTCATTTTTTTTCAACATGAAGATTATAAAATGTATTTATTTTAATGTAAAATAAGATAAAGTTGTGTAATCCACTAGATATGTTAAATGAGTATTTAAACTAAAGAAGAAAATGAGAACAATGAAGTGGAAGAATCAAAAAAGGAAAATGAGACTTATGAAGTGGGACGAAAGAAGTAAATAATTATATGGATCTAACACCTTTAACACACAAACAAATTCTAAGTAACTAATTATTATTTGATTATACATTTTTATTATATAAAATTAACTCCCGAATAACTGGGTCGAAAAAAAATAGATAAGTAATATAAAATGGAGGTTGTACTAATATTTTTTTTTGAATGAATGGGATAACCTGCAGCCGTTACCGATATGTACACTGAATAAAACCCATTTTTATGTGCTAACATGTAAATAACATAAAATGGTTCAACCACTTTATGCTAATCATAAGTTATATGCTCAAATTGCATGGAGTACTTATATTTGAAACCCTCGTACTGCTACTATTAGCAGCCCGATATTATTCAATTTAACATATTTTCTTATTCAAAGTCTAAAAAAGTTTACTCGTACAAAGTTGAAGAAAATGACTGAACCACGAAAACTAAAAAAAAGTTGCAATTTGACAAATATTTGAAATTTACGACGATACAATTTTGGTAAACTACGTTGCAAGGGAATCGTGGTCTTGTTAAACGGCAGGAATCCAGCACGTGTCAATTACCCTCAAGAGACAACCTTATCCTCCTGGCAAAGGAAAATAGCCGTTGCAGTATGTGATGGGTTTGCCGACAGCGCGTCGGCGTCATCAATTGAAACCGCTCCGCTCAATAAATAAAAGGAAATAAATCTCCAAAAAAAAATAATAAAAAAATACTCGTATCTTTAATTTCTTTTCAGTAACGATTTACATCATTTATTACACACTTTCCCGTCTGGGAAAACGGAAAACGTAACCATCAAGCGAACAGCAATCTTGTGAGAAAATCAGGATTTGTTTTATGCTAGGGGTGGGAGCACAGCACCTCCCACCCCAAGATTTTGACAAGTGTAAGTGTGAAATTCATCTACGGTGTGAGAGAGTTGAGTTGGGAGATGGATTTATACTTGTCAAAATCCGGGGGTGGGAGGTACTGTGCTCTCACCCCTACCATAAAAGGAACCGAAAATCAGCGAGAAAAGAGTTTTATCACTACCCAACAAATCTCAAAAGAATCTCCATTGGTAGCTGACTGCTGACAGTATTACCGTTTGTCCGCAAATTCTCAACCGAAACATACACGCGCACCACGCACATTCTACACATCTCTTTCTCTCTCTCTCTCTCTCTTGCAAAATTCTCAACCGAAACATACACGCGCACCACGCACATTCTACACATCTCTTTCTCTCTCTCTCTTGCTATAATTTTGTTGTTGTGTGTATTGTGTGTGTATAAGTGGGTGGCTTGCATTTGGCTTTTGTTCCACTCCGAAGCAATTCTATTCACTCTCCGATCCGCAACTCTCCACCTTCTGATTCGAATCTTTTTGCCTTTTCTTCTCGGTTTTCAGAGCCTGTACGACTGCCGCATAGGTTATCGGGACGGTATGTTTTTCTTCTCTTTTGAACAAGTTTTCTCGTTAGGTTTACCGCGTTTATTTGCTCTGCTACATTTTGACTCGCCTTTTCTACCGAAATTCGGCTGAAAATGTGCTGTTCGGTATACCGGTGGAAGTAGTGATGATTGTTCGTGGTGAGGTTTAGGTAAAATCTAACTTTGTCAACCTTTTGCCGATCACTGTTTTTTTTTCTCTCTCTATTCTTTCGGTTGGATTGTTTTGATCTTGAGGATTCCCGGAATTTCTGAAGTAGACTAAAAGTATGTTACATTTTATTAAATTGGAAATTATATTCAATATTAGCAGTTTTGACGCTTGGCAAGAGTGGTTTTTCTTTTTACAAGATATTAGAATCTTGTCTGGCTTTTTAATGTTAATTTATGCCTAATAAGAAGATTAATTTTTAAATAGTTCTTCTGTTACACTCCGTTGTTCATAATTCAGGAGATGTAAATGATTATACATCTGTGGAGTTGTATATTTGAATTGTATAAATGTTATACATCGGAATTGGCTGCATTGTGTGAATATGGCATACTGTGTACATGAAATTCACATGTTATGATGTGGAACAGGAGGTTCAGATATTTCAGTAGAGGCTTGCCATGGCAACATTTGGTGATATACTGGTCTCAGCAGGATTTAATATTGTCAGTGCACTGGTTTTTCTTATAGCATTTGCCATCCTGAGACTTCAGCCTTTCAACGATAGAGTTTATTTCCCAAAATGGTACCTCAAGGGATTAAGAAACAGTCCCAGTAATTCTGGCACATTCGTGACCAAATTTGTCAATTTGGACTGGAGATCATACATTAGATTTCTGAATTGGGTGCCAGATGCCATAAAGATGCCTGAGCCAGAGCTTATTGATCATGCAGGACTGGATTCAGCCGCCTATCTGCGAATTTACATGCTTGGGTAGGCTTTCATATTATATTTCTCTGACTTGGTGTAATATGGTTTATCAAATTATCCATACAGCTGCCAAACAAAGGAAATTGTGAAAATGAATCGATGGATCCTGACTGTCATCTATGGCAGATATGATCGTGTTTGGTACAAAATGCACGAGTAATGTGTTTGGAGTTTTAAAATATACATAAGTAAGAGGTCATCTTCGGTTCACTTATCCTGCGTTTTGGTATATGCAGACTTAAGATTTTTGTTCCAATCACATTGCTTGCATGGGCCATCCTGGTGCCTGTCAATTGGACAAATAACACCTTGGAAAAATTAGCTGAAGGAAAGGATAAGCTAGAATTCAGTGCAATTGACAAGCTCTCTATTTCAAATGTTCCACAAGGATCACCCAGGTTAGGAGTTTGTTCAAGCTATAACTGATGCACTACTTATTATTCCATATTCTCCATTGTTTATTCTCCGTAATGAGCGAAATGTGACTATCACTTGATTAATAATAGCTTTGGGCTTGCCGAAGGGCTGCATTTCTTATTGAAAGTGAAAATAGTTATACTCTTATTATGATTATATTTTAGGTATTGTAGTAAGCTCTCTTTTCAATTCATTATTTATTGTGTATAGGCTGTTTTTGTTTTGTGCCCGCATTAGCTTTTCCAGTAAGATGTTGAAGGCTCTAAGCCTCTAACCTAGTTGCGGCATAGAGATTAAGTTTCTGATATCATCTTAAATTGCGAATGGGAAACTGTAAAACAGTATTTTGTGCTAATTTGCAGGTCACTGTCCTGCGTTTAAGTCACTTTTGATATTTGAAATCTCCCTGAATCTAATACACCCAATGCCGCTGAGATCCTTTACCCTCACACATGAAAATTGACTTCTTGGGCAGACAAAATTCCAGTTTTCAATCTTCACCTTCTATTTGTTTTGTTTTGATAAACTAGTGATGATATTCATGACATAACTCTCTCCTTTATGTAAACGTTGTCACGTCCCTTATTTAATGCCTTTTTTTGGTTAACATAAGCATGTGATTGAAGTAGGAATTAATGTTTTATATTAATAACAGGTTTTGGACTCATGTTGTAATGGCCTATGTCTTTACTTTCTGGACATGCTATACCTTGCTGAAAGAGTATGAAAAAATTGCTACAATGCGCTTACACTTTCTTGCTTCAGAAAAACGTCGTCCTGATCAATTCACGGTAAGAAGTACTGTCTTGTTAGTTGTTACTGTTAAAAGGTAGTTGGCCAAGCTTATGTAAATATCTTAGAAGGTTCTACTAAGAAAAGTAAATTCAAGAGCTTATAAGAACCTGAGTCTTATTTTTAAATTCACTATTGGAGTCAGTAAAACAGAGCCATTGATCTTCACGACTTTTCTTTTAAGAATTTTATGAAATTCTTAAGGTCGTGTTCTGAGTTGAGGGACTTAACTTGTAATGAAGTTGAATGGATCCATCCAAATCCTTCAATAAGCTCTTTAAAATAAGATGAGGATTTGACATCCCATCCCTCAAATATTTCTTTCCCAACAATCACAATGGATTTACTGTCCATCCATAATCCCCCAATTCAAATACTCCGTCCCATACCAAACGTCATGCATTCATTTTTGGGCCGTCCCACACAAAGTTCTTGTTTTCCAAAAGGGAAATAAAGTTAACACACAAAAGTCACTTTTTTGTGGGCTCCATTCACACCACTAGCTATCTTAACATACAAAAGTCAAGCACATAAATTACCGCACCGAAAAGAAACAAGAAGTTTCACTTGGGATGGAGAGAGTACTACATAATGGAGTTTCGTATGATATAAACCGAGAGGTTAAACTTTCTTTTTAGTGAAAAATTACCTCTTATTAGGACCGTAATACTGCTGTAAGAGTTGCAAGTATTTCCTGATAAATAGCCATTATTTAATGCTAGGAGATGATGATATCTACACTTTTAGATCTTTTTCTTTCTCTAGGTGAACATTAAAATATGTGTTCCCTATGCGTGACGTATAACTGCATATTGTGAAAACTACTCATTTTCCATTGTAGGAAACAAAATGTACAGCTTTGATGAGTCGATTGGAAGTTCTAAATGCCTTCTTTTTATATTGTACATGCTATTTGAAATCACGCCGTACCATCACCCTCCTTTCCTGGTCCTGTTTCTATTCTAACTTAGCATCTTAAGGAGTTGCCTTTGGTTATGTGCAGTTGAAAAATATACTAAAACATAAGCGCTTATAAGTGCGTTTGGGAGAGCTTATGGAAACAACTATTCTTTGGCTTATTTCCACAAGCTATTCTTTCATCTTATGGGAATAAGCCAAGAACAACTTATGCGGAGCTTATAAAGTAGATCCTCATATCAAATCCCCATAAGGACAAATTTTTTAACAATATTTTATTTTCCCTAGCTAATTAAGTGCTTATATAGAAATTCATCCAAACGCAAACAACTTATTTAGTTTAAGCGTTAATTTTCTAAGACGGTCAAGAAATGTGGGTGAAAATAGAGCCTTGTTGAATATAGATGTAGTTAGATGTTCTTTCAAATAAATAAAATTACTATGCAGAATCCTCCTATTCCTTTTGGTTACCAGAGTTGGATCAGCATGGTGGAAACATAAGTATTAGAGTTGTTGAGGCTGATCTTGATTCAGCTTACCTTCTGTTTCTAACTTTCAGGAATCATCGAACTTGGTTTTGTAGGTTCTCGTCAGAAATGTGCCACCAGACCCTGATGAATCAGTGACTGAATGTGTGGAGCATTTTTTCTTGGTCAACCATCCAGATCACTATTTAACTAATCAGGTTTTGTTATTACTAAGATATACTGCTGTATTTTTTTCAGATGTATATATATCTTCAGAACAGTACGAATTTATGTTTGAAGCTTTTTGTTTTTCGCTGGTCTTCTTTATTCAGTTATGTAAAGAACATAACCCTTACCTTGCTCCTTCTCTCTCTAAATTTGGAATAGTTTTGTTTTTCTTACAGAAGTTTGTGCCTGCCTGAGATTTACTTTTTTTTTCTTTATAAGTTCCTCAGATTTATTCTTCTTTCATTTGAAAGAGGTTTATGAGTAACAGACTCTCTTTCTAAGTTCAAATAAACCCCTCTAGGACTACTTCTCATTTTCCTTTCTGGACTCTATATAAATTTGATTCCAGAAAGACGTGCATTTATGCTTCTGGTTATTTGATGTGGCTTTTAAATAGTCTTACTTAGTTATTTGTTTGTACTAGGAAGCATAATGTTCACCTATACTGATTGTTCCTGTTTTGACACTGCTCAGGATGCAGTTCGTTCTTGTTTTGGCTTATTGTTTTTCTGTTCTGACTTCTATCATGTTTTTGGAACCTAGAGGACTTGAAAAGAACAGATATGTGTTTTCATGTTATAATGGACAGTTTCTAAGTCAAGAGAATACCAATAAGAATATAATATTTGAGCTGAAGAAAGATTTTGACACCCCATCATCCATATGCTTCTCGAAATCTTAACCTACTGTTTCTTTAATTATCAGATTTAACTTTCTTAAACTGAAAATGACCTCAGTTTCTTCTATTATTTCTACAACTGAGATTGTGCTTATCTCTTGGACTTACAAAGCAAATTGATTGGACGTGAAATGCACACATAATTTTGTTTAGGCGTTGCTTGCCAACATGGTCCCTTTTTCTCTTAAATTCCAGTTTAGCTATCCAGTTTATATCATGCCTTGCACTGGTCTTGTTGCATTGTAGTCTAGTTAATAACTTTAGGCTACTTCAAAAGTTAATATATCTATATAACTTTATATATTACAGGTTGTAATCAATGCCAATAAACTTGCAAAACTGGTCGAGGAGAAGAAGAAAAAGCAAAACTGGCTTGACTATTACCAATTAAAATATTCAAGGAATCAAGCACAGAATCAAGCTCAGAATCAAGCACAAAGACCTATGACAAAAGTGCGTTCTTTTGTTTCTTTGAGTCATCTCTCTTCTTTATCAATTCATAGGATCTTCATCTTCATTTTGATCGTAAGAATATCAATCATGAGTTAAGTAGTACCATTCACTTCTTCTTGCAGACCGGTTTTCTTGGCCTTTGTGGAGATAAAGTGGATGCAATTAATTATCAGACATCTGAAATAGAGAGACTAACAAAAGAAGTGAGTACAACAATGTTGATTTTGGAAATTTGCATGAGTGCAACATTCCTTCAATATTCTATAGCATTTCACTTTATCTCTACCATATTTAATGCTGCAGTTCCTTATTTACCAAAATAGTTCTTGCATGTCTTAATACATGCATCCTATTAAAGTGGGGCTTAAGGAGATGCATCTATCAGCTTAGATTGTCTTTCACTCATTTCATACAAGAATGCATGCATAGTGAATGAAGGTCTTCATGGGTTTTCCGGTCAACTGTATATGTTATACAAACAGATAGTTTTTCCAAGTTTCAACTTGTGACCTCCAGCTTTTCTTGAACTCCTGAGCTATGGACCATGTTTGCAGACTAAGATTGCAAACATATCATCCTTTTTTATTTTATATACTAGCGATATCTACGGAATGGAATGAAGTCCCTCCTTTTGGTTTTTACATCTTCACTGTTTGTGTGGTTTCTCCAGATAAATCTATCTTTTTTAATGTGATGATGTTTAACTCATAATGTTGAATAGATCTTTCTCACTTTTGCACAAATGTCAATCACACAATAACTTTTTCAGAAAAAGGTCAAATAAAAATGACTATTTTCATCTAAAAAATTAAATTTACCTTCCTTTTATTGATTTCTATCTTTTCTTATCTAATGATTTAAGACTTGTATCAAACTTCATGTTCTTAGTTGTAAAAACCCGCATGTGTTGTGGATTTGCTAGATTTTAACTTTTTGCAGCAGACTAGATAACTCATTTTTCTTTGTTCTAAATATTAATGGATTCTTCAACTTAATGTGGTTATAATCTAATGTCTTATTCATTTGTAGATAGCCGAAGAGCGGGAAAGGGTAAAAACTGATCCAAAGTGTATCATGCCAGCCGCCTTCGTCTCATTCAAAACTCGATGGGCTGCTGCTGTCTGTGCTCAAACTCAGCAGTCAAGAAATCCTACTATATGGTTAACTGAGTGGGCTGCAGAGCCGCGTGATATATACTGGGCTAACTTGGCAATTCCTTATGTTTCACTAACTATTAGGAGGCTTATTATCGCAGTTGCTTTCTTCTTCCTTACGTTCTTCTTCATTATCCCTGTTTCTGCCGTGCAATCTTTTGCAAATATCGAAAGTATCGAGAAGAGGTTACCTTTCCTCAAGGCAATTGTTGAAAAGTGAGTATCACTTCTAAAACTATTTACTTACAGAAAACCTCAGTTTAACAAGGATTACAAGTCTGTTGGTCTGCTTTATGATGATATGAACTGTGATCTCATCATTTTTATCTATTAAAATGAGTGTGTTGTTTCTGATAATTTATCTTTTCTTGATATTAAAAAGTCTTCTCATTACTTCTCTTTTCATACGTTGCTTTGGCCTCGAACCACAACTTAAATGCTTGATGGCTTTACTGGATGTTATAAAGATCTTGAATAAGCATGTAGTTTAAGTGGTAGATCACCACTAATGCCAACGTTCTGCAAATGTTATTAGCTGACTTTCTCTTTACTTGGAAATGACAGAAAGCTCAAGAAATTGAGACTACAAACAGTTGGTCAGCTTTGTTACAGAATTCTATTGCTTTACTCTTTAGTCTATTTGCACAGAAATGGGATCTGAAAAGTTTTTCATATTTTCATTATCTTAGATTTATCTTACGAGACAATGTTGGCTCTACCTGGTTTGTTCTGTTGTCTAACGGTTACAAAGATAGAGCTGCAGTTGGTCCGCTAAAGGATCATGATTTCGAATACAGGGAGTGAGAGGTGATGGAAATAATCCAATCTTCAACTGGAGTATCCAATCTTCAACTGGAGTACTATAGTCGTTTAGATCCCTTAGGGCTGTAGAGAAGTAAAATTATGGTAAAATCGATTATATAAATGAACAAATTAGCATCTTTTGTTAGGACTTGTGTCAAGTTTTTTCCTGATCAGTCTTCTTCTACCTTTTTTTCACTTATTGAAAGTTACCGTTTCTTTGAGCAAGTTAATTGAAGCCTAAGTGAGCGGTGACTGAAATAGTTTCAAATGATCACAGAATTTTAAACCCTTCTCGAGGACACCGACTTGCTGATTAGATTCTGGATAGTGATGTAATGGGACTTAGTCACACTTGGTCACCTTTTGTTTTCCTACTCCTTCTGTTGAAAAATTTGGTTCATAATGGTCGATCTTTTTAGGAGTTTCAAGAGAGAATTGTGCACTCTTCTAATATTAATCTAATTTAATAGGAGTTACTAAGAACAGAGGAAAAATGGACAAAATCAAATAAGACTAGCAAACTCTTGTTTATCTTATGTACGGTGATCAATTTGGAACACATACTGGTGTGTTTCGTTGGTATGTTGCGACATCATTTTTCACGTTAGTATTAATATGATATTTTTCCTGCAGGAAATTTATCAAGTCTTTCATCCAAGGTGTTTTACCGGGGCTTGCTTTGAAGATCTTTCTTATAGTGTTACCAACAATATTGATGATTATGTCCAAATTTGAGGGCTTTCTATCAAAATCAGCTTTGGAGAGGAGAGCTGCTCTCAGATACTATCTATTCAACTTTATAAATGTTTTCCTTGTGAGCATAATAGCTGGAAGTGCACTTTCACAACTTGATACTTTTCTTCGTCAGTCACCAAAACAGTATGTCACTTGAACCTAAACCACCGTGACTTTATTTATCTTATGCCTTTCATAGTGAAAATTCTGTGCTTCAGTTTCTGAAATGATCTGATAGCTAATGCTATGATTTATCAGTGTGGTAGTCCTGGTGGTGTTTTCGTACAATTAAGACCATAAGTTCATTATAGATAGGCGTGATTTCAATCAGCTGGTGGGATGAATTTTGGTTTTTCCTGTCAGGTGAATAAGAACAGATGGAGCTTCTCTTTACTAGCATGTTGTTTCAAAAACTAGGCTGAGGCTTTACTAATTTCTTGTTTTGTTATCTAAATTACATGCGAACCTTGGCAAATAAACCTTTCCACAGATCAGTGTTTTCTATCTGATTGAGTAATTGTATTCTGTCGGTATTGTCTTAATGTGAGTTGTTCATTGCAGAATCCCCGAAACAATCGGTGTTGCAATCCCTATGAAAGCAACTTTCTTCATCACTTATGTAATGGTTGATGGCTGGGCTGGTACTGCTGGAGAGATTTTGAGACTGAAACCTCTCATATTCTTCCATTTGAAAAACTTTTTCCTGGTGAAGACTGAGAAGGACAGAGAGGCGGCCATGGATGCGGGAAGCATTGGTTTTAACACCGGTGAACCTCAGATACAATTATATTTTCTTCTAGGCCTTGTCTATGCTGTGGTGACACCAGTTTTCCTTCCATTTATACTGGTTTTCTTTGCAATGGCATATGTGATATTCCGCCACCAGGTAGATTATGTTACCTCTCACACACATTCCAATGGACCTTTTGGTTGTGAATATAGATACAACTGACATGATATTCCCTTTTCTTTGTGCAGATCATAAATGTATACAACCAAGAATATGAAAGTGCTGCAGCATTCTGGCCAGACGTCCACGGACGTGTAGTCTATGCTCTGATATTCTCACAGGTGGTTTTAATGGGATTAATGGGCACGAAAGAGGTATATGAGGCTCCACCAGTCCTCCTTGTGCTTCCGGTGTTGACAATCTTTTTTCATATCTACTGCAAAGGCCGTTATGAACCGGCTTTCGTTCGATACCCTCTTCAGGTTTGCAGAACTTGTAAAAACATATGTATTACAACCATTGCTTTAGTCTTAACATTCTTTATTCAATCCTGCAGGAAGCAATGATGAAAGACACATTGGAACGAGCAAGAGAACCTAACCTCAATTTGAAAGGCTATCTCCAGCATGCATATATCCACCCAATCTTTAAAGATGACGAGGACGACGAAGATGAAGGGAACAATGAGAAGCACGATGTTAGTGTTATCGTGCCCACGAAGAGACAACAGTCGCGGAGAAACACACCAGTTCCCAGCAAATTTAGTGGTGCATCCTCACCATCACTACCAGATGTTAATGAAGACTCACAATCTCTTAAATAAACACTTTCCCACGTTTAACTGATACTTGCACAGACTGCGAAAGCTCTTGTATGGATCTTGTAAATTTATTGAGAGAGAGGCGGTAAACTTCATGGAAGATGCAAAAGCTATCTTTCGACGCAGCTTGAAAATCTTACTCAAAAGAATTTCAAGTTTGCATGGGGCTTGTATTATAGTCGAAATTCGTGTTATATGCGCTCCTGTTTAAATCTTACTCCTATGATGACTTATCTTGTAAGTTTTATCTGTTTATGTTTTTCGATATTTACATTTATTTGGTGTAATAACTTAAAGGGTATGCAGTATGCGGTGTGTGGTTGTACCCCTAACATCAAAGAAACAGAGATATATGTTCGTATCTCAAATACGAAAATATCACTACTTTTGTAATTGTTTCCCTCCCTGCAACTATAAATATGGTGATTAAGTTTTTGCAGAAAATATCAAATCATACTTGAGTGGCTCATTTAAGTAGAGAGAGATTCTATACTGAATTCTCTTAAATATTAAAGGAATTGGTTAGTATCGAAGTAATATGTTTGTAGGTTCTACTTATTCTTCATCTAGTAACAGAAGTTCTTTCTAAATAGCATTTAATTCAAGTCGATTTTAAGATTTTACTCATCGGTTATGTAAAAAATATACGATGATTCACTAATAAGGTTAAAAAAAAAATATTATTTAATAATACAAAATTTTATAATAAAGAGAGAGTTTAATCGAAAAACTTGAATGTAGTTATGTAGATCTTAAAGAGAGAATCAGAAGAGGACACGGAGATTGTAACAACCAACTTTTAATTTCGTATGAAGTGTTAGTTTGTAAATCTTTTTAAGTGCTTATTTATTTAAAATATGTAAATTGGATTTTATATTTCTTAAAGAATGAACGCATGAGTTTCTTTAGACTATTTTAATTTGAATGAATTGGTCATTCTATTAAATTTTTAATTAGTCAATTGGGAGTCAACTATGTTTAAAAAAAAAGTAAATGACTTTTTAGGTATAAATAAATTTATTTAGGACCATTTCATCCAAATGATTGAAATTTTGAGGGTCAATTTGGTCAATTTTTATTTTATGAAAAACTTTAATTAAAAAATATAAAAAGATAGGAAATGCACCATAAATTATAATTATAATAAGGAAATAAGTTGGACGAATCGGATGCTTTTTTTTTAAAATATCGTTGGCTCACGATTGATTAATTAAAAACTTATTTCCTTATTATAATTATATAATTTATAATAACTCTGCAAGTTAATGAAGTTGCAGAAGAGGGTGTTCATTGTTCATATGCCACAATCTCTTGCATCCCATTTCTTCCTAATGGCGAAAGAATCTGGGATGATGGATAAGGGATACGCTTGGATAATTGCTGATATGCTAACCAGTTTGTTGGATTCTTCTATGGATTCAGAAATAATGGAGGCAATGCAGGGTGTTGTAGGTTTGAAGGCTTATATTGAACAGTCGGATAAAGTTATAAACTTCACTTAGAGATGGAGCAGGAGGTTTCATAAAGAGAACCCAAACATGTATAAAACATAACTTAATCAGAAACCACACGTCCCAAGGGCTCAGTGGTGATTTCAACATAACTAGTGGTCAGTTACAACCATCTACATTGGAGATTAAACATACTAAAACTTGTGTTAATGAAAACCGAGATTTGATGTAGTGGTGGGAGATGTTACTGTTACAGCTAGCAGATCAAATTACGCAGATTTCCCAATTCCCTACACAGAATCTGGAGTTGTTATTTTGTTGTCCCAATCAAGCATGAGGAGAGGAAGAATGATTGGGTATTTATGGAACCTCTAACAACCGGCCTCTGGCTAACAATTGGAGCATTCTTTGTCTTCACTGGAATTGTTGTCTAGGTTCTTGAGCATCATGTAAATGAAGAATTCCAAGGTCCAACTACACAGCAACTTGGGCTTGTTTTTGCATACAGTAAGCCCAAAATCCTTGATATATGTATGTAGTGTGAAGCTCAACTAGTTCCATTATTATGACAGGGGAGAAAGTGATAAGCAACTTGACAAGATTTGTGGTGATAGTTTGGGTGTGTTGTGCTGCTGGTTTTTACGTCACTGCAAACTTGACATCCTTGTTAACAGTAGAGAAACTGCAGCCTAAAATTAGCGACATCTACGACTTGATGAAGAACGGAGAATATGTTGGTTACCCAAATGGTTCATTTGTTGCTGGATTCTTGACGAACATCATGAACTTTGACAGTTCCATGCTAAGAAACTACAGTACGTTAGAAGAATTCCAAAGGCAGCAAGAACGGAGGAGTTGATGAACTCCCTTACATAAGAAACTACACTTTACTTCACTTTGATTGACACTCTGAGATAAATGACACTTTTTTCGTTGCAATTGACACATTATGAGAATGTGACACTCTCCTTCAGAATAATTGACACTTTTGTTTATTACGATTGACATTTTTGATAACATTTTCAGTTATTATGCTTCCTATTGATTCCTAGATTAAAGTGACACGTTCTTTAATTTTGAGTGACACTTTACTTAATTGTGATTGACACTTTGAGATAAATGATACTTTCGTTCGTTGCAATTGACAATTTTTTCATAAACAAATAATACTTTTTTTCGTAACAAATCGCATTTTAAAAAAAAAATAATTGATAGTCAATAATTGATATTTTATTCAAATACAAATTAGACTTTTGTTTGTTATGATTGACACTTTGAGATAAATAACAAATGACATATTTATTAATTACAAATGATATGCCTTCCTTATAAAAAATCGAAAAAAATAAAATTTTTTGTTTTTTACGATTAACACTTTTGTTTGTTAGGATTGACACTTTTGTATGCAAAGACTGACACGTCCGTCCTTACAATAAAGGGGAAAAAACAATTTTTCTTTTTTGAAAAAAAAAAGTTGAAATTAAAAAAGGAATAATAACGTCATACTGACGTCAGCGGATCAAACATGAGTCAAAATAAATCAACGGGTCAAACACAGGTCAAAACATGTCAAAATTAGGCAACATAAATACCTAAAGAATAAAGATAGTTTGAAAATTTCAACCTAAATAATTAGTCCAAGTGACTTTCCTTAACTGATTAGCCGGAAATCGACTATTTATTTGCCCGTCTTTCATATAAAGATACTATCGAATCCACATCAGATCAGATTTTTATTATATTCTTTTCTTCGACGAAGAGTTTTTTATACCATAATAAGAAAATTGCGTTTTCTGCATCAATTTCCATTTACGTTAATTTCCTCTCGTGTATATTTTTTAATTTTGTTCCGGATTGGATTCATATACGCATGGGCGTTTTGTGAATTAACTCAGTTTGATATAAAATAATTTTCCGCATCGCAATTGCTGTTTGCTTACGCTACCGATTTCGTCTCCGGTGAATTCGATGAAGTGCCAGCTGCTAAATTAATTGAAGGAACGTTCTGATTATCGATCAGGTGTGTTTTTTCAGCTGTTCATCAACGTTGTTGATGATTATTTAGTTTTTTTTCGTTTATTTCGGTGAATTGACTCGTGGAATTGATTGAGTTTTTTTTTCTTTTTTTTTTTTTTTTTGAGACGATGAATGTGATTGAATTAATGTATTTTCGTTGTGAGAATTGGTTGCTCGGTAAGTCTTGGTGATTCACATCGTTAGTGATGATGAAGTGATTTGGGTTAGATGAATTGACTCGGTAGTGGTTGACTCAGGAATCAGGATCGACTCCGTTTCTTTTCTTTGTATCTTTTTATCTGGAATTCAATACCTGAGGACTATCAATTCATTTTATCCGAACATGCTCCATCAATTTATCATTATGTTTATTTAAAAACACATTCTTGCAGTGGAATTGAATTGAATAATGTTTTTCAGATTGAGAACCTATTGTAATCTTGATCCGGTGGGAGCGGCAAAAAAACACCTGCTAGATGATTTCTACCTTGGCTATGGCTCGTGGAATACACTCTTTCTTCCTTGTTTAGTCCAGTTTCACGTTTTATGTTGCTTCTATTGAACAGTTTTATAATTGTTTATTAACTGTCTGTACACCATTGTAAAAGCAACATCAGCAGATGTTGACATTGTTTTCGCACCTTCGCTGTTCTATAGCACTGCCTACTTTGCTATTGCCTTTTAGTTTGTTCATGATGTCTTGCCGCTCTTGCTTGTTTTGTGCTGATTGTCACGTGCATTGGCAGTTTGGTGATGTCAGTACTGATAACAAAGCAAGAACGGCAAACTCGTTGCACAAACAAGGAAATGCCTGTGATTCCAAGAAGCCTGAGAGATGTGCCTGCAAGGAAGACGAATTTTTTTATTGAGATAGAGGATGAAGAAGAATATGAAGAACACGTAGACTTATTGTCTACAGAACCTGGGGATTTGTCACTTCTGAGGACAAGACAATTGGAAAGCAGTAGCATCTCATGCTCTATGATTTCAGCGCATCAGAAGGTTTCATTCGTAAAAGTACCGAAGGCAAAAAGGAGTAGCTCCACAAGCAAAAGAATGAGAACTAAGAGAGTTGAATCCTTGTACAAATTTGTCCCTTCAAAGAAGACATGCCGAACTCTCTCGTTTGGTGAACTGGAACATGATAGTCAAAATGAGGAAGATGAAGGTCATTACAGGTCCCTTAGAAAGTTAACCAAAAAAGAATGTACAGCAGAACACACAATGCCTTCTCTGGAAACAAAAGGCTTCCTTGGGAAAAGACAACCATGGAAAGTTTGCAAGATGTTAAATGAGATAAAAGTCTGTGGAAATAAACTCAAGAGGAAAAAAAGTGAAAGTGAAAGTGATGAAGAGTGGGAGGAGCACAAGGAGAAAGAAAGGAGAGGGATGGATCTATCTAGCAACCTGGAAAAAGAAACAGCAAATGTTAATTACCAGAGAACATCGAAAAGGCATTGTGTTTCTTCGAACAAGTTTTTAGGAGAAAATTTCATTTTATGTGATTGGGTGGATGATGATGAAGATGTGGCTTCACTTATAGAAGCATGGGAGGGAGGAAGCGATTCAATTGATGCTTCAGGAATCCTAAGTAGTGATGAATCCATGAAAGCTAAAAGAAGTTTGTATGCTAAAAGGAAATATGGTGATTCTGCCAAACATTATTCATCTACCTTATCCTCATCCCCCTCCTCCCCCTCCTCCTCATCGCCTAGTTTATCAATTTCTAAACTTGATGTAAAAACTGTAAGAAGGTCCGGAGTTGAAAATTTAAAGGTAGGTACTCAGAATCTTTCTCTTACAAAATTCTACTTCATAATTCAATTTGTTTTCTTGTTATATGATGCCTTCTTTCTTCTTAAGCAGGTAAATGAAAAGAAGTCCATTAGGTGTCATCAGTGCTGTAAAGAGGACCGACGAATTGTTGTTCCCTGCACCAAGTGTGAAGAATTTTTTTACTGCATCCATTGTATTAAGAAATGGTGATCATTCTATCTGTATGATCTGACTCTTTTAAAAATTAAATGAAGTTATGTAATACTTGTTCTGACATTTATGCAGGTATCCCACATTAATTGAAGAGGAAGTCTCAGAGGCTTGTCCACATTGCCGAAGGGCTTGCAACTGTAACTTGTGTTTGCATTCATCTTCCACACTGAAGGTTGGTTTATTTGTTCAAAGAATAATATGATTTTATTGGTTATTCATCTTCTAAAATCTTGTTAATGCTCTTAGACATCAAAAAGAGATATGAGCAATCATGAGAAGATTCGGCATCTGCAATATCTAATCACTGAAATCTATCCGTACCTAGAACTTATTCATCAAGAACAAATTAAAGAGATCGAGGCAGAGTCGAACATTCAAGGTATGTTATCTGTATGTATTTAGACCACTCTTTTTATTGATTGGATATTTTGCATCTTACAGGGATACCATCTTCCTCAGTTGAAGTAAAACGTGCAATTTTCTATAATGATGAGCGTGTATATTGGTAATTGACTTTTTCCTTAGAACTTTGCATTTGTTGTATTATTTCTTCTCATACATATAATTTTTTTTTCTTTGTATTGGTTTTGGAAACAGCAACCACTGTGCAACTTCAATTGTCGATCTTCACAGGAGTTGCCCAAATTGCTCTTATGAGCTGTGTATTAGGTGTTTCCAGGAGATCCGTGCTGGTCAGTTGCCAGGAAATTTTGACAAAGCAATCTTCCAGTATGTGAACAGAGGCCCAGATTACATGCATGGTAAAGGAATAATAAGAGAATCCTGTAATTCAGACGCTGTAGCTACAAGTTCTGGGATGCCTGTTGAGTGGGCTTCCATCAAAGACGGGAGCATTTTTTGTCCTCCAAAAGAAATGGGTGGGTGTGGTGGTTGCAAATTAGAACTCAAGTGTCTCCTCCCGGAACATTGGATATCCAGTTTAAAAAGAAGAGCTGAAAAAATCCTTAGTAAATGTGAAGCTAAGAAAACTGCTTTTCAACCCACATTCTTTGACATTGAGCCTGAAGCCGCTTGCAAGGCAGCTTCTAGAGAAGACTCTGAAGATAACCACTTGTATAGTCCAGATTCAAGAGAAATCCTCCTGAATGAAGAAGAGCTTCTTAACTTCCGCTTGCACTGGGCCAGGGGAGAACCAGTGATAGTAAGAAATGTACTTGAGCACACAAGTGGGTTAAGTTGGGAGCCAATGGTGATGTGGCGCGCATTGTCTGAGCACATAGATGGCAGGATTAGTCCAAGAAAGTCAGAAGTTAAGGCTATCGACTGTCTGGCTGGTTGTGAGGTTATTTCCAGTTTGCTTTAAATGATTACATTTAAATATTAGCTTAACTTTTCTGTTCATTTGAAATTGA
This sequence comes from Lavandula angustifolia, assembly GCA_028984105.1. Lineage (NCBI taxonomy): Eukaryota > Viridiplantae > Streptophyta > Magnoliopsida > Lamiales > Lamiaceae > Lavandula > Lavandula angustifolia. Next base: position 15,432,830 of record CM054818.1, on the reverse strand, counting down.
ATAAGATAATGTCATTGTTGAATTTTAGATTTTTAGTTTTATCTATTTCTTGTGTGCAATTCTTTCTACTCTGGCGGTCAGGTTCTTCGTATTTAGGGATGAGTTGAAGAAGGTGCCTGAAGGTATGAATCTATTTCATCTGCAGCTATTGACATAATACATATTTCTTCTCCGCAGGTGGAGATCAGTACTCGCCAGTTCTTTAAAGGTTACATGGAAGGGAGACGATATGCTAACTTCTGGCCAGAGATGCTTAAGCTCAAGGACTGGCCACCATCAGACAAATTTGAGGACTTATTACCACGCCATTGTGATGAGTTCATTCTCGCCTTGCCATTCCAGGAATACAGTGATCCAAGGGCTGGAATTCTTAACCTGGCTACGAAGTTGCCTGCAAGTGTCTTGAAACCTGATATGGGTCCAAAGACATATATTGCATATGGGATTGTAGAGGAGCTTGGAAGAGGCGATTCGGTAACTAAGCTCCACTGTGATATGTCAGATGCGGTACGAACCCAAGTCATAAAAATGTTGTTTTTGCTCCGTCCTGTCTGAAAACAATCTTTATTAGCTTTGTTTCAACTCAAAAGAATTGATGCACTCTGAATAACTAGAGATAATCCCCTTCAATTTGTTTTTGTGCATATCAAGCTCAAAATCTCATTGATGCAGGTGAATATTTTAACACACACAGCAGATGTGTCTTTAAGTGAGGACCATCTCGAAGCAATTGAATTCTTGAGAGAAAAGCACCGAGCACAGGATGAGCGAGAATCTCGGGCCAGAAGGAAAACGGAAATGGATGCACCACAAGCAATCACGCCGATAGTGATGAACCAACTTGGCGCTCATCAGAAGTTCCCCTAACAGAAGGGCCTTCAAGTGACGGAGGTGGTGCTCTCTGGGATATCTTCAGAAGGGAAGATGTGCCAAAGTTGACAGAGTATCTAACTAAGCACTCGAGTGAATTTAGACACACTTATTGCTGTCCAGTTGATAAGGTAGTTTATAATTGTTATTATATACATTTAAGGTTTGCTATATAATTGTGGTAAACTGACTAGTTTGCTCTGATTTATCTAGGTCATTCATCCAATACATGATCAAACCTTCTATTTGACTTCAGCACATAAAATCCAGCTGAAAGAGGAGTTCGGTATGCACATAATAATAAATTCTAGTTGGGGTCTTTGAGGATCCTTTATCATGTCTCTTGATTACTGAAGCAACCACCACTGATTTTCGCATTTCAGGCATCGAACCTTGGACGTTTGAACAGAAACTAGGGGAAGCTGTTTTCATTCCTGCAGGATGCCCACACCAAGTGAGGAATCTAAAGGTAAATCTGAAGGGAAGTCATGATGTTAGAATCCCGGATTTTCTTTGTACTTATTATGAAAATTTGTGACCTGTGTTATCCTTTTGCAGTCGTGCACCAAAGTTGCTGTGGACTTCGTTTCTCCTGAAAACTTACATGAATGTCTTAAGCTAACTGAGGAATTCAGGAAGCTTCCAAGAGATCACAGAGCCACAGAAGACAAATTAGAAGTATGTTGACATATCCTCGTTAGTTATAGATTAACTAACTATGAGATAACACTTAAAGAATTTATACTGGGCAGGTCAAGAAGATGATCCTTCAAGCTGTAAACCAAACGGTGGATGATCTTGAAAGACTGATAGCTCTAGAAGACGAGGCACGCCTGCCATAACTGTCTTCGGACATGGATATCCATTTTTTAATAAGACTGATAGCTCTTGAAGTTTGTTAAATGTTAGAGAATCCTGAATCAAATTTTGTACTGCTTGATTTAGAGTTCACAAAAATAATAGTTGGTCTTGTGCGGTCCAAAGTTGTCAGTGAATATTGATTCTTGTTAAGTTTAGAAAAACAGTATTCTAAACACTCTTATAAGCTGTTTTCCTTTTCTTTAAGCTCCAAAAAAGCAAAAGCCGACATTTCAAACATTAAAAAAAATTCAGAATCAACTTATTTTATCTGTTCCAAACACTACCTTATTAGGGGTTATCATAGCACTACTCAATTCTCCCTTAATACTTTGATCAAATCCATAAATTCGAATCCGTTGATCCATTAATCCAACTCATGTTTAATCTGTAATCTAAAAACACCTGACCTCACGTTTTTCTCTTAACATTTTGACCAAACCCACAAACCCGAATCCATTGATCCATTAACCAAAAAATACAGGAAGTCGACCTCACACTCAATCATTAATCTAAAAAACATCCGATCTTAAGTGATATCGACATCATCCAAATTTTTGTGCACAACTTATTAGGTGGTGTCAATTGACACTACTCGATACTCTCTCTCTCTCTCTCTATATATATATATATATTTCAATTCAATAATAATTGATTTAATTTACTCTTTTTTTAATGACATGTGTAATCCACAATCGCTATCGAAATGCGCACATGATAAACCTCACTCATGTACTCTAGCCTGCAAACAAACTGAAGTGCGAACATGATAAACTCTACTCATGTACTCTAGCCTGCAAACAACACAGGAGGGGTTAACCACTATAGGCTAACCATATGTGACAAACACACATAACGGTCTTAGTGAATTTTGAACTCTTAGACCTTTCGGACATATAAATGTATTACATATTGATTTCGATAGACCTACTCCTGTAGAGTGAGTTTATACTCATTCCTTGATCCAAAACCCTCTTATCAAAGAGTTCTATATGCAACCGCCATTCAAGCTGTATACTAGATAAATCATATGTAATGCTATGTAAACCACCACATAGATATGTCCACTGTGGCTTACTTAGAAGCGTTAATGGGATTTGATATGCGAGGCCACAAACAACTAACTAAACAAAATTAGGTAATCCAAGTATTCATATCTAAATCAAAACGAAATATTCGACTTTCTATTTTGCAAGCCTATTTTTTAGTATGATTTGATTTTTACCAAACATTTCGATTTGGTTTTAACTAAGATTCCAAAAAAACAATGATAGTAAAAATAACAAACAATACATTATAATAAGACAAACAAACGAAGTATTGTGCATTTACTAGTTCCAATAATCAACAAACAAACAATCCACCAAAACCTATTAAGGTATTCCTGTTTCATAAGATTAATCGAATAAAAGTTCTAGATGTTTGAGTGATTTTAACAAACAAGTTTTTTTTCATCAAGTTGTGGATGAAGGATTGAGATTTATACCTTACCAACAACCAATGAATTTTGTTCTATCCTTCTTAATCATGGTTTAAAAAGTTAAGGATTTTTACCTTTAGTCCAATTACATTTATGAAAAGATTAAACCAACAAATTTATATATTAAACAAAACAAGATTGAATGTTTACCTTTTCTATTTAATCTTGATGAGCAAATGTCGGTCCAGAGACGAGCCTCATGTGTGTGTGTGTGGGGGGGGGGGATTTGAATACACTTGAATGCAAATTCTTACTCAGAACGTGAAAGTCAGCTTAGTTGAATGTTGCTACTGAACTAGTCTACTGAACTAGTCAGTTGGTCAAATAAACTTTTTGGATCGCGTGAGCAGAGAGTTCCTCTACTGAGTACAGTCTACTGACTTATGTCAGTGAACAATAGTTCTGTATCAGAAATTGTGTGCGGAAGTGTAGGCCCCAAAATATATTCGTCTGAGTTGAAAAACCCGTTTTATGTTGTTTAATTTAAAGTCAGTTTTATGCAATGTGAATAGAAATCTGCAACAGTAATTCAACATAAACAATTTTCAAAGTGGTTCGGATACACATGATCCTACGTCCACTGTCATGAACAAAGCAGGAGTTCTTGATTAGCTTATACTGAACAAGTCTCAATCGATCTGTTCACTGGATAGATACGTTCTTGTTTGCTTATACTGAGCAAGTCTTAGTCAATATGTACACTGTACATATATCTTAATTATAATCGTAGTGACTTTGCAATCGCAAGCATGAAGGTTTGAGTTTCTCCAACTATGAAGGAGTTCTTACAATAAGAACAATTCACAAAGATGAACTCGTTCGAGGTTTCTAAGCTAATGATAGTACAATAAGCACGCTTAGGTTAGAGAAGGGGAACTAAAGGATCTCTAGAGAGAAGAACTAAGATGATCTTCAAATGAGCAAGTTCTTCGCTGTGTTTGGCTTTGAGTTTGCCAGAGTATTTTCGCTTGAATGCTTGGTTCCCTTGTGTTGTCTTTCTGCATGAAGACTCTTCTCTATTTATAGTCTTCGATTCATGAATAGATCTGTTGGAGGGAGTCTATACACGTGTTTAATAAGACAAGGAAAACGACCATATCGATTTTGAATATTGCTGTAGAGATTTCCTCTTTTTCAGTCTAGAAGCAGCTTTATGGCAGAGCAGGTAGAGTGTTGGCGGCTCCTCATTGGTCGAGGTTATGAGAATAGGTGAGACTTATTCAAACTCCAAGTGTACGGTGAGTTGACTTCCTCTGAATCCTCGGACCTTTAACTGAATTGTCTCATACTTTCATTCTCATGGTTCTGAGTATTCGTGGCTTGAATTCCTTTGCAGATTCAGTTGGTTATAGCTTATCCAACTGACTTCTTCGATACTGAGTTCCTTTGGCTGAGTAGCGAATCTTCTACTGAATGCACCAGCTGCTGAACTCTAGCCTACTGAGTTCCTAACATGCTGAACTCAACTAAGCTATTACATTATCGAATGCTCATCATTCAGCTAGGAGTTTTGGGATTTTCAAATCTTATCATACTGAATCTCATCCCAATAATTTTCCCCCTATTTGATGATGCCAAAACCTTTTACAAAGTATCTCTAATAGCAAGGCTGACTATCTAATCAACACGAATCCTATACATCAGAAGTCAATATCTCTCTTATATTATAAGACCAAAGTCTTAACAATTTCCCTCTAAAATGAATCTTATATCATACTGAGCAAGTCTCAGTTAATGCATCTGATTGGACAGATATCTACTTATAGTCATAGTGACTTTACAATGCTCAACCGTGAAGGTTTGAGTTTCTCCAACTAAGAAGAAGTTCTTACAATAAGAACAGTTCACAAATATGAACTCCTTCTAGGTTTCTAAGCTATTGATATTACAATAAGCACGCTTAGGTTAGAGAAGAGGGAACTAAATGATCTCTAGAGAGAAGAACTAAGATGATCTTTCTTGAATGAAAGTTCTTCGTTGTGTTTGTCTTTGAGTTCGCTAGAGTATTTGATCGCTTGAGTGCTTGGTTCCCTTGATGATTCGTTCGTTGTCTTTCTGCATGAAGACTCTTCTCTATTTATAGTCTTCGATTTGTGAATAGATCCGTTGGAGGGAGTCTATACACGTGTCGAATAAGATAAGAAAAATGACCATATCGATTTTGAATATCGCTGTAGAGATTTCCTCTTTTTCAGTCTAGGAGCAGTTTTATGACAGAGCAGGTAGAGTGTTGTCGGCTCCTTATTGGTCGAGGTTATGAGAGTAGGTGAGGCTTGTTCAAGCTCCAAGTGTACGATGAGTTGACTTCCTCTGAATCATCAGACCTTCAACTGAATTATCTCGTACTTATGCTTCTGAGATTCGTGACTTGAATTCCTTTGCAGATTCAGTTGGTTATAGCTTATCCAACTGACTTCTTCGATACAGATTTCCTTCGGCTGAGTGGCGAATCTTCTACCGAATGCACCAATTGCTTGAACTCTAGCCTACCGAGTTCCTAACATGCTGAACTCAACTAAGCTATTACATTATTGAAGGCTCATCATTCAGTTAGGGGTTTTGGGATCTTCAAATCTTATCATACTGAATCTCATCCCAACAATTTCCCCCTATTTGATGATGTCAAAACCTTTTACAAACTATCTCTAACAAGGCTGACTATCTAATCAACACAACTCCTATACATCAGAAGTCAATATCTCTAATATCAAAAGACCAGAGTCTTAAGAATTTCCCTCTAAAACGTCTAAGAGCAATTTCCCCCTTAGAATATGTCTAAGAACTGAAGTACAAAGAGAAACATAAATATATAAGTAATCATGTGAGTGTGTGATCTGATCACTGAGGTGATCAGTAAGTGTTGAAAGATAAAGAACACAACCAAGTGACAATGAGTAGTTGTCGAAGGCCATTAGAAATAGAATATCATCTATGATCAGAGATTACAGCTACAAGATATTCTATTCTATCAAAAACTAAGACTAAGAAAGAATCAGCTGGGCTTCTTCTTGAACTGTTGCAGTCGCACCTTGAAGTCAACAAATTTTTTCTCAGGAAGCTCAAGAACGTAGGATGAGTAGACTCTTGACTTCTTCCTTGTCTTCAGCATCATTCAAGTTCAGACTTCTTCTATTGATTGCATATTTAATTTCTCCCCAATCTCCCTGCTACAGATATTCCCTTGTTGCGTGAAAGGAGGAGATAGAAATGTATACTCAAGTGCCTAAAGAGTCTTACCTGACTGTTGTAGAATGGTCTAGACTTCAACATAGAGTTCAGGTTCAGCGCTTATCATGAATTCCTTGAAGGTTTTGTCAAGATCAGCCTTCTCACTGACTGTCTCCCAAATGTAATAGCTCTTGATGAAGTCGACCTTAGCCTGTTCCCATTTCTAAATGATCTTATAGGGCACCCATTCATCAGTCCTTGAAAAGATAACTCTCTTGATATTGTTTTTCTGTTCCCTTATTCTGAAGAATTTAGAAGTAGTGGGGATACTTCCTTCTCAGAGATTCACTCTACGGCTTCTTTCTCTCGCTCACCGTCTAAGGGCATCAAGGTCTGCTAATCTAGTTCTTTCTCTTGCAGCTTGTACTTGTCTGGCCTCAGCAGTGATAAGATGGCCTAAACCTTTTCTGATAAGATGGTTGCTGCATTGTCTGACGTCCTCAAGGCCGTCGAAGAGCATAATCGACTGACCACTGAGAGTGTCTCTAGAGCACTCGTGGAACAAGTTAAGGCCGGCCGCATCATTAAAAATGAAGCCATTGAGCTGGTTGAGACGTACCTAAAACGGAATAAGGCTGCAAAAGCTGAAGTACTCAGAGTTGCCCAGACTGAATACGATAAACACTAGGATGAGTATGCGATGCCGTCAGGGATGTTGAGGCCAAGATTGAAACAATAGGCCTCTCAGTCTTAGGCCATACTGAAAAGGTCACTGCTTTGGCAATTCTTCTTGATGATGTCAAAAAGGGGGAAGGAAGTAGGAGGAAACAACTATTGACCCTCATAAAAGCAGAAGATGCGACTACTGCAGGAACGAGCAAGAGAGAAGAGGATAAAGGGGAAGGTTCAAGAGAACCAACTGATGCAACAATCACTGAAGTGGCTCAGTTCATTGAAGAGTTGACTGAAGACGAGCCAATTCGTTCAGCTGCTAAAGAAAAAGCAATAGCTCCTGACAGTCCTCCCAAGCCTAAGATGCTCAAATCCAGAACTCCTGAAGAGAAGATTTTCTATGATGAGAAGAAGACCAAGGAACTCCAAGAATTGGAGGAAGGCAAATACAAGGCTAAGAAGAAAGGCATACAAACTAGTGCCTAAGAAATCCAGATTTGTAGTGCCTAGGCAATCAAGAGCTCAGACCTCAAGAGCTCAGTCTTCCAAATCTAAATCAACTAAAAAAGATCCTGAAACTTCTAAGTCTAAGACAACTGAACCCGGAAACCGAAGGCGACACCACGGCAGAGCAGATCATTCCTTCCACTAAGCTATCTAAAGAGCAAGAGTCAGAAATGAAAGCCTTATGGGATGCATGCGAAGGAGGCTTAGACATCACTACTTAGGCCCGCTAAATTCAAGCTACAAAAGAGAGAGTAAGATTAGCAGATCTTGAGGCACTCAGACATAAAACTAAAAAAGAAGCGTGGGAAAGAATCCCTGAAAAGGATAGGAGCGTCCTGACAACGTCAAAACTCTTCAGACACAGAGAACAAAGAAACAATATCAAGAGGATCACCTATCCAAGGACTAACCAATGGTTACCTTGGAAGATCAATCAGAGCTGGGAGCAGATCAAGATGGACTTCATCAAGAGCTACTATTTCTGGAAGACAGTAAGTGAGTCAACAGATCCAGACAAAACTTTAAAAGAATTCTTGATAATTTCGGATCCGGGAAGTCTATGCGAGATATGCGATCGCTCTCGAACAGTCAGGTCTAGGCCTCAAAGCACCTGAATTCAGAAATCTCCCTCCTCCTTGCAATCTAGAAGGAAATATATGCACAAAGGAGATTGAAGATGAGATCAAATTTGTCATGGTGAGGAAGGGATTTGAGTTAAATGATCTTAAAGATAGAGAAAATATCAAGAAGCTGAGGAGCAGAGTTTTTTCATCTTACGGTCTTGATCTTCCTGAAAAGAAGTCAGTTGACTTCAAGGCCAGATTAAAACAATTCAAGAAGTTCAACTGATTCTCTTTTCTTCTTTTAGTTCTGATAGAATAGAAGTTCAACTGTTCACTGACTGAAGTCAGTAGATATGACTCAGTAGACTGATACTCTGCCCATGCGATCTAGAAATCTTATTTGGCCAACTAACTCGTTTAATAGCACACTTCAGTAGTATACTGACTTTCGCGTTTGAGTTAAATTTTGATTCAGGTGTATTCACCCCCCCCCCTCTACACCTGAAGGCTCGTATCTGGGCTAATAAGATCCAGCAAATGGAGCACCAGAGCAGAGCACAATGCCAATTTTAATTGGAGAAAGGCCACAATGGCTACCTCATCTCATTAAAACTTATTTTTATGCAAGAGGATGATCATGGGTGTATCAATTGTTGGGATTTTGTATACTTGAAGCACTTTTTATGCTTGTATACAATGTGTTTTTGTCCTTACCACTGTTTTATTCTCCTATATGATAAATATGTATATTTGCACATGTTATCCTTTATCTTGTATAAAAGTTAGATTTGTGTGGTGTGTCGGGTATCACAGAAGACAACACAAATTGGTTGAACTAACAATATATAAACAGTTATCACAGCTGTGACAACTTAAGGATAAGTTGTCGGTTTAAGCTGCAGTTTAGATAAGAAGTGGCTTGTCTTAGCTGCTTGTCTTTACTGGTACACTTAAGGTGGTGTATTGACGGATCACAGTGAGATGTGTTCTCCTAACTGACCTTAGTGGAGAACCAAGATCTCGGTGACTTAGCTGGTCTTAAGCTTGGTAAGACTTCAGCTGAGTGCATTTGGCTATCTATCACTTTGACCTACTATGGTGAACGTCATCGCGACCGGATCTACGTATCTTGGGTGTTAGTAGTTATTTGTGGCTCAGGCTGGTTGTCTGTATCTTGCATCCGTATCCTAGTAAAATGGGTTGATAATATCCCCTGAGGAACTCAAAAGGATTAGCACACTAAACCTAGCCGGTTGATTAAGTTCAGGTGTGTTAATAAGGTCGAGTGGTACTACTCAGGAATATAAGATGTTAATTAATTTAAGCTGTCAGTGAGCTTAATTAATTAACAGATATTTCTATCTTAAATACGGAGATCGATTAAGTCTAAAATACAAGCCCTTGCTCAAATTGGGATAAAGGGGTAAGTCAGCACGGATTCTCTAGTGGAATGAATCTGTGTTTATTAATTAATTTTGCTCTGGGCTGAGCATGGATAATTAATTAATTGGAGGCCCAGCTTTATTTCTTGTATTGGATCCCTGATCTGGCCTAATTAGTTGTCTAGTAATTTATTGTCTCTCAGAATTCATTATTAATGGATTAATGTATTTTTACTTTATTTAATAATGTTATTTATTTGGAATTAATTAGATGGGCCAATTAATAGATAAACATTAGTAGCCCAGTAAATTAATTAATTATATTCTGGGCTGGTTATGTGGAAGCCCATTAGAAATATAATTAAATTAATGGGTTACAAATATATTCATATTATATTGGCTTTTGAAGCCTATATATATTAGTATTCTGTTCAGAAACAGATTACACTCATTCATATTTTTGGAGACGCCAAACGTGAGTGAGAGAGAGACAGTTATTTAATTTTCTTCAGTTCTCTGACCACCCAGAGGGAAAAAAAGGCCGGGACACAGATCAGAAGATCTAACATAGGAGCAACAATCAGAGCCGCGACAACATAAGAAGGAGGAAGGTATATTCCTAACCCTAATTATTCCTTCAATTGGTATCAGAGCCTGGTTTAGGCTCTGATTGTTTCCATTAGATATATGATTATGTTTTATTTCGTCGTTATCGGGCTATTTTCGTGTTTGGGGCGGCCTGCGAGCCACTGTTTTGACCCCGATGTAACGTTTTTCTCGTGACAAAAACCACGAGTAGATTATAGGACCTATTTGTTATGTGATTGTACTATTTTTGTACTGTAATTGGTCTGGGAGGCACGAAATACGAGACGACGAAAATCTGATTTTCGCAGCGAAAACCCTAGTTTTCTAGGGTTCCGCCGCATCTTGCGGCGGAGATTCCCGGCGTGTCCGACGTCGGATTGACGATCGGCTTGAACCTATGGAATCCTCATCTTACGAGCTTCGCGTCGATAGGTTGTAAGGGATCATCCGATCCCGAATACGGTCGGAATTGACGTCTGAAGTAGGATGCTCGTTATGAATTCGTTCCGGCGAATCGTTTGAAATTCGGGAAATTGAGGAACTAATCTCGATCGGAATCCGTTACCCGGTGGTCGTGAGTGTTCCAATTACATTTCCCCTCTTTCAATTGATCGAATCGCGGCTCGAAAATGGAGAATTCAGGCGGCGAAAGGCGGCGGCGGAGGAGGCGCGATTTATTGCACAATCCCGTCGTTGTGGCGGAAATCGCCGGCCGTTTGGCATGGCCCAGACGTCTGGACGATGTCAAGAGACAGCGGGGATGTTGGAAGATGGTCGGGGAGGCCGGGGATGGCGCGGCGGCGCGCGCGCTGCAGGCGGCAGACGCGGCTGCGCGCAGCGGCGGCTTCTCGGTGCGCGGGCGCCGGGGATCGACTTCGCCGTCGTCCGGCGCACCCCAGGTGCCGGCGGCCGGCACTGAGCCGGCTGCAGCGGTGGCGGCGGCGCGTAAGCGGGGAGACGATGCCGACGTGGCGCGCCACGTCGGCCCTTGGCCGATCGTGCTTTGCCTGCGTGTTTGCCACGTGTGCGTCACGTGGCGGCACCTCGATGACGTGGTGATGACTTTTCGATGCAATTTTCGACGCAGTTTCCAGATTCGAAGTTTTTCAAGATTTCAAAGATCTGTATTTTGATCGGGCAATGTAATAGTTAGGGATTACATGTTTTAAAGCCCGATAACGATTTTAAATTTCCTATTTGCATATTTATTTTTACTTATGCTTTAGCATGTGATTATATGATTAATTGCGCTTAGAAAAGCATGTAAATAGGATTTATGTCGTTATTAAAGCATGTTTTATTTTTCGCGAGCACGCTTTATTATGTGCGCTTAGAAATTGCATGCTTTAGGAATTATGTGGACATGCATGATTCAAAACAAACCTTTTGAATAAAAAGACTAAGCAACTTTAAATTAAGTGTTTACACTTAATCGGACCTCCATTAATTGGACTCTACACGAATGTAGTACGATTGTTTGAGTAAAAGTCCATCTGCGTGGCTTGCTTGCTTTTTTGAGCTACCAGTTTTGTGAAATGAGTTTTCCAAAACAATATTTGATTATTATTGAGTATTGGGAGCGAAGCCGTAAACGTCCACCTGCGTGGCTTGCGTGCCTAGTAAACACGAGTACTCTAGAAGATAATAATTAAATAGGATGGCTAATTAGATCAAACTGAATGCGGCATGGTTCGAGTAAGTATGTCAATTTCGAGAATTTGATTCTATTTTGGTCAAATTAATGATCAATGCTTAGATGTCACCGCAGGTACAATTCACTTCCCTCGAAGTCCCTTCCCGCGTTTTAATAGTGACATGGTCCAGTATATCGAACTATTAATTCCATTCGTCTTAAGAACCTAGACGTGGATTGGAATTAAAGAGCTAGGTAAATAGCTTGGTTTAGGGTTAAGCTAGTAAACGTCCACCTGCGTGGCTTGCTAGTGGAATTCCTAGAGCGGTTCGAGGTTTTTAATGTCATTGTTTTTCAAAAGGTTACAATGATCGTTAATTACGAATTATGTGCAAATAATTTTTCCTTACATGCTTTATTTTACATTTTTTTTCAGATATGTCTGTTCAAGCTGTTGTTAATGGTCTTATGAGCCGACCCTTAAAGGGTGTTGACAATTTTAAAGAGTGGAGGAGAAACCTTACACTAATGTTCCAAAATGAGAAGATCTTGTATGTTCTCGGTACCTCGAACCCGAACTCCCCGAAGAAGAGGCGACTGAGGAGCAGATAAGGGAATCTGAAAAGTGGATAGAGGATAATGACAAAACTCGTTTTGTCATTCTATCCACTATGGTTGATTCTCTTGCTTCACAGTATGAAAACACGCCTCATGCGGGAGTGATATGGGATTCCATGAAAAGTTCGGTGAGACCGACAGATCTCAGAGATTTCATCTTCTGAGGCAGGTTACTACCTGCACAATGGCTGAAGGTGCATCTATGCAGGATCATGTTTTACATATGATTGAGCTGCTAGATCGGCTTGCAAAGGTTGGTGGTGTCTTGGATCTTGGTATCAAAATAGACGTCATTCTACATTCACTACCTAAGTCATATGAGAATTTCCGCCTAAATGTAGTGATGTCAAGGAAAGACTACACTACGAATGAACTTTTGAGTGAGTTAATTACTTGCGAAGGAATCATGGGTCGGACTAAAGGTAAAGGAACCCCAAATCTTGAACACTACTAGCGACTCAAGGAACCCTATGAAAGGTAGGTTCCGGGAAAAAGGGCAAGAAGGCTACGAGCGTCAAGAAGAATATTGGGAGCACGAAGTTAGCACCCTACTGCAGGGGGTTCAAAAACCTAAGGGGAAGTGTTTCAAGTGTGGTAAGGTTGGACATTGGAAATCACGAATGTCGACTTCAAGGCAAAACAGAAAGGTACACTCATCGCCTTAGTAACCTGAAACTATGCTTGTTTCCACATCTACCCATGAATGGGTAGTAGATTCCGGAGCAACTGATCATGTTTGTTACACCTTGCAGGGGTTCCTGCAGAAAAGGGTTCTGGCTGATGGCGAGGTGGTGGTTTCCATGGGCAATGTATCGCGAGTTCCAACTATTGCCATAGGAGATTTACATTTACCTGTTTTAGACTCTATTTTAGTATTAAGAGATGTTTTATTGGTGCCTGAGTTTAGGCGAAACATTATTTCCGTTTCAAAACTTTTTATTGTGGATGGTTATAGATCTATTTTTGATGATCAAATCTTGATTTCAAAAGGGAAAGATCTTATCTGCAATGGGACTTTAAATGGATCTCTATATACTATTACGTCTAATCCATGTACATCTGTTAATGTTGCTTCCTCATCATTAAATCCTAAGAAGAGGAAAGAATCTTCTAAGGTAAATCAAACTTATCTATGGCACTTAAGACTAGGTCACATCAATCTAAATAGGATCCAAAGGTTGGTGAAATATGGATCATTGGAGTCTCTCCAAGTTGAACCATTTCCAACTTGCGAATCCTGCTTGGAAGGTAAGATGGTGACTAGGCCTTTTAAGGCAAAGGGTTATAGAGCCACAGAAGCATTAAGTTTGATACATTCTGACTTGTGTGGACCTATGTCTACACAAGCTCGTGGAGGGTATGAGTACTTTGTCACATTTGCTGACGATTACTCGAGGTATGGATATGTTTACCTTCTTCACCACAAGTCGGATTGCTTTGAAACCTTTAAGGAATTCAAGGCAGAAGTGGAGAAGAAGTTAGGTAAAGAAATCAAAACACTACGATCTGATCGTGGTGGGGAATACCTGTCCAACGAGTTCAAGGACTACTTGACGAGAATGTGGGATTACATCCCGGCCCAACCGACAAAGACCGGGCACGCCTCGGCGAGAATGGTGTGTCAGAGAGAAGGAACCGAACTCTCCTAGAGATGGTTCGGTCCATGATGAGTTATGCAACTTTGCCAGTTTCCTTTTGGGGATATGCCCTAGAGACTGCAGCATACTTGCTGAACCGTGTGCCATCCAAGTCGGTTAGCACGACTCCAGTCGAATTGTGGAGCGGGCACAAGCCCAGTATGCATCACATAAAGATTTGGGGGTGTCCTGCTTATGTCTTGAATAAACAGGCCGATAAGTTGGATTCACGTTCAGAGGTTATGCTGTTAATAGGATATCCGAAGGAAACGAAGGGTGGTTATTTTTATGATCCTAAAGAACAGAAGATCGTGGTTAGCACCAACGCTCGATTCTTAGAGGAGGATTATATTAGTAATCACAAATCTCGAGTCGAGATCATCCTTGAGGAATTACAAGGTGATCGAGATCCACTCACAGAGCCAATTGTGCAAGATAGAGCTCCACGAGCAACTGCACAATCTATTAACACAACTCCTGACACTGTTCGACGTAGTGGGAGGGTGATATTTACACCTGATCGGTATATGTTCACTGGGTAGACGTTTGATTATCTCCCGGAAGATGAACAAGATACCGTGGATCCCTGGACTTTCAACGAAGCAGTGGGAGATGTAGATGCAGATTCATGGAGAATCACCATGGACTCGGAATTTAAGTCCATAACTGATATGGATGTATACGAGATCACTGAACTACCTGAGGGCTGCAATGCTATTGGTAGTAAGTGGGTATACAAGAGAAAGAGAGAGGACCGTATGGAGAGATCATGGCGTTTAAGGCCAGGCTAGTGGCGAAGGGTTTTACCCAGAAAGAAGGTTTCGATTACGAAGAAACCTTCTCGCCTGTAGCAATGATCAAGTCCATTCGGATTCTCCTTGCCATATCAGCTCACATGAACCTAGAGCTCTTGCAAATGTATATTAAAACCGCATTCCTAAACGGTCACCTTGAAAAAGGTAGGGACATCTACATGAAACAGCCAGATGGTTATGTGAAGGAGGGCGAAGAGCATCTAGTTTGGAAGCTTAAGAAGTCTATTCATGGACTTAAGCAAGATTTTCGGTTATGGCACCAGCGTTTTCGACGAGGTAGTCAAATCCTATGGATTTGTATCCTGTCATAACGAGGTGTGTGTACCGTATTTGTGTTAACGGATTAGTGGTGTTTCTTGCATTTTACGTGGATGACATCCTTCTCATTGGCAACAATGTTGAAGTGTTATCAGACGTAAAGACGTGGTTATCCGAGCAGTTTCAAATGAAGGACTTAGGTGAAGCTGCTTACATCCTTGGGATCAAGGTTATCCGAGATCGCTAGAAAAGGATATTAAGCTTGTCACAAGTGTCCTACATTGACGCCGCTATTACTCATTTTAGCATGCAAAAAGCCAAGAGAGGTTCAGTACCTTTCAGACATGGCATTTTTCTATCTTAGAATCAGTGCCCTAAAAACGCCTGAAGAGATAGAAAGTATGAGGCTAGTACCATATGCTTCCGCTGCCGGTAGCCTCATGTATGTGATGCTTTGTACGAGAGCAAGATATCTCATATGCTGTAGGCATGGTCTCAAGATATCGGTCCTAACCACGGAAAGGAACACTTTGGATCGCGGTCAAGCATATTCTCAAGTACCTTAAACGGACTAGAGATTATAGGCTTGTTTACCAGTCAGACAGTCTAGTGTCTTTGGGTTATACAGAATCGGATTTCCAGGCTGACAGAGACGAGAAGAAGTCTACCTCGGGTTATGTGTTTACCTTGGGAGGTGGAGCCATTTCATGGAGGAGTGCAAAGCAGAAATGCATTGCGGACTCAACCATGGAAGCAGAATATGTGAATGCTTCAGAAGCTTCGAAAGAGGCAGTTTGGCTCAAGAATTTCCTCCTGGATCTTGATATTGTTCAGAATTTGCCTAAGGTGATCACGATTTATTGTGACCATGCGGGTGCAGTGACAAATTCTAAGGAACCTAGATCTCACAGGGCGTCTAAACACATAGACAGAAAGTACCATATTATACGAGTATTCATAAATTGAGGTGACGTGGTGATTGACAAAATTGGAACTGAAGTCAACCTAACTAATCCTTTCACAAAGAGCTTACCAATTCCGGCTTGGCTTAGGGATCGGTAGAGATGCTCCCCACTTAGGACTCGCGAAACTTTTGTATAAGTGGGAGAAGAGGAGTGATAGATAGGATTTGCAGCTAAATACTAGTTTGTACCTAGAACTGACACATTGTATACTAAAAGTTTGCTTTAGTATAAGTGGGAGAATTGTTGGGATTTTGTATACTTGAAGCACTTTTTATGCTTGTATATAATGTGTTTTTGTCCTTACCACTGTTTTATTATCCTATCTGATAAATATGTATATTTGCACATGTTATCCTTTATCTTGTATAAAAGTTAGATTTGTGTGGTGTGTCGGGTATCACAGAAGACAACACAAATTGGTTGAACTGACAAGATATAAACAGTTATCACAGCTGAGACAACTTAAGGATAAGTTGTCGGTTTAAACTGCAGTTTAGATAAGAAGTGGCTTGTCTTAGCTGCTTGTCTTTACTGATACACTTAAGGTGGTGTATTGACGGATCACAGTGAGATGTGTTCTCCTAACTGACCTTAGTGGAGAATCAAGATCTCAGTGACTTAGCTGGTCTTAAGCTTGGTAAGACTTCAATTGAGTGCATTTGGCTATCTATCACTTTGACCTACTATGGTGAACGTCATCGCGACCGTATCTACGTATCTTGGGTGTTAGTAGTTATTTGTGGCTCAGGTTGGTTGTCTGTATCTTGCATCCGTATCCTAGTAAAATGGGTGAGGAACTCGAAAGGATTAGCACACTAAACCCGGCCGGTTGATTAAGTTCAGGTGTGTTAATAAGGTCGAGTGGTACTACTCAGGAATATAAGATGTTAATTAATTTAAGCTGTCAGTGAGCTTAATTAATTAACGCATATTTCTATCTTAAATATGGAGATCGATTAAGTCTAAAATACAAGCCTTTGCTCAAATTGGGATAAAGTGGTAAGTCAGCACGGATTCTCTAGTGGAATGAATCTGTGTTTATTAATTAATTTTGCTCTGGGCTGAGCATGGATAATTAATTAATTGGAGGCCCAGCTTTATTTCTTGTATTGGATTCCTGATCTGACCCAATTAGTTGCCTAGTAATTTATTGTCTCTCAGAATTCATTATTAATGAATTAATGTATTTTTACATTATTTAATAATGTTATTTATCTGGAATTAATTGGCTGGGCCAATTAATTGATAAACATTAGTAGCCCAGTAAATTAATTAATTATATTATGGGCTGGTTATGTGGAAGCCCATTAGAAATATAATTAAATTAATGGGTTACAAATATATTAATATTATATTGGCTTTTGAAGCCTATATATATTAGTATTCTGTTCAGAAACAGATTAAACTCATTCATATTTTTGGAGACGCCAAACGTGAGTGAGAGAGAGACAGTTATTTAATTTTCTTCAGTTCTCTGACCACCCAGAGGGAGAAAAAGGCCGGGACACAGATCAGAAGATCTAACAGGAGCAACAATCAGAGCCGCGACAACATAAGAAGGAGGAAGGTATATTCCTAACCCTAATTATTCCTTCAGCAATTACCCCATATTCCTGAATGAAGTGGTGGTAGAAGCCCGCGAGGCTCAGAAAACCATAGAGTGTAGGACAAGTCGGTGTGGGCGAATCACACTAACCTTCTCTCCATCAACATAAGCCCCTTCGGAAAAAATGAGGTGCCCCAAATAACGGACGTTCGTAGACATGAAATTGTACTTCTCGCGCTTGAATAATAATTGGTGGTGCCGTAACAACGAAAATACATACGTATATATCACCGAAAAAAAAATAAAAATAAAAAAATAACAAAAAACAAAATAACAAAAAAAGCTAATACGAATTAATAAAGATATGGTCCAAATACCTCATTCATAAGCGCACGAAATGTGGATGGGGCGTTGGGGGCCCAAAGAGCATAACCGAAACTTCGAAATGACCGTGATGTGTGTGAAATGCTTGTTTTGGACACATTAATCTTGTGCGTTCGAATTTGGTGATAGTCGGCCTTCAAATCAAGCTTTGTGAAGAATCGAGAGTTGTGGAGTCATCGATTACCAAAATTGGGAACTTATCTTTGATGGTCCGAGCTTTGAGCTCCCAGTAATCAACAAAAAATCTCCAAGACTCATCTTGCTTGAGGAGGCACGGGGAAGAGAATGGAGAGCGAGTATGGTGGATAACCCCACTCTCGAGCATCTCGGTGCACTGCCATTCAATCTCATCTGTCAAGATCTGGGGTAGCGATAGGGTTAGACGGCGACGGGGTCTGTGCCGAATTGGAGGACGATCCGGTGGTCGCAAGGTCAGTATGGAGGAAGGACAGTGACGAGAAAGAAGACATTGATGAACTCGTCGAGGAGTGGAGAGAGACGTTTCGTGTGGGAGAGAAGGCGTAAGAGTATAAAGTGCTGCCATAGATGGGCTTGGAACAACCATCCAAAATGCATATTTATTATCATAACGGAAGTCCAAACACAATTCGTCCATATCCCATTGAAGGAGGCCCCATTTCCACAACCACTTGGGGCCCAAAACCAAATGGAAGCCCTGGAGGGGCAGCACATCATGCCGTCTTTGAAGCTAGGTTTTCACATAAGTCGAGAATAAGGGCGTGTTGACAATTTCCTACAACCGCGCCGTGGAGGTATCGAGCGATGGCAGAAGTCTCTGCGAGGCTAATGGAAACTCTCATCAAATCGTCGTCAGTGAGGCCAGCCAAAGAATTACAACTAATCTTCGAGACTACAGCTTGTCGGGTGAGTCGTCCAACTCAGGAATTGTTACGCCTTCGTCAAGGACCCAGATCATGAATAAACGATGACACTTGTGACCGGGAACAAAGATCTCATCGCAATTGTAACATAGCTTTTGGCATCGCGATCCTCACACTCTGCGGGTGTCCATAAGTTGAATGGGGGGACGAGGGGATGAACCCATGTTACTTGCCGCCGGGCGAGAGATTCTAGTAACCCGATTCGACGGAGGCGGTGTGGGTGTAGTGAATGGACGATGAAGAGCGTGAGTGGAGGGCCCAGAGGTGGCCGAGTAATTGGCATTTGCGGGAGAAATCCCGAGTCGTATTGACGGCGTCATCGAGGGAGATGGGGGCTAGCTCGTTCGACGTCGATACGGATGATATCATCAAGATCGCTGGAGAAAAGGTCTACCCGTATGCAACAAGGGCGCGTACTAAGAGAGTTTGTGTTGGTATTATAAACTGCTATTACAAGTAAACTATTAAATAACAAAATGAAATAAAACAACAAAAGGAGAAAACCGTCGAGTCGAGGAAGGCCTCTCTCCGCAAGACGAAAAACGCCCCGGTAGTGCTCTCGGTTGTGGCGTTTCGTCCCCAAAGATGAAACGACGACGTCTCAAGGATTGCAGCACCGCATGATCTTTAAGCTCCGTGCGACCGGACTTTTCCGGCGAGGACGAGTCCTTGGAGACTTGAGCTAAGAAGCAGCTAGGATGAGATGCAGAGCTAACTATGGAATGTTGTTGTTTTGCAGGTGTTAGAATGACATGCAGACTGGTTCCTATTTATAGGCAGTCCCAGCTCAGGTGTTGATTGCAGGAGCCATTAATGCTGGAGATCGTGGATGGTAAGTGGAGTGGTGGAGAGATGGAAGGTTGGCTGCTGAAGAGCCACTTCCAGATCCTTCCAAAAGATACACTTGGGTGTGGTAGGTGCAGTACACCACGGAGAGGAATCCCGGTGCGGCCGGTCCATCGCACCGCCCGACCCGGCACCCGACCCGGCGAACGACCCGACGGACCACCCAAAGGACCAATTGCCAAGATCCAAGATCCAAGATCCAAGATCCAAGATCCAAGTCCAAGTCCAAGTCCAAGTCCAAGTCCACGGACACGGACCGGAACCGGAACCGGAGCCAGAGCCGGAGCCAGGGCCGGGCACGGGCACGGGCGCGGGCGCGGGCGCGGGCGCGCCGCGGCGCGCGCGCGCCGCGTGTGAGGCGGATCGGCGAAAAGGCTCGCACGCATGAGCATGTGTGGCCCAAGCCCACCACATGTCACTTAGTTGTCTTCTACAATATTGTAGAGACTTAAATACCACACAAAACATTATTCATTAATCGATGTGGGACATGATTAACGTAATAACTCTCCAAAACCCGAATAAGGTAAGTTTCTCCACTTTAGGTAACATATTAGTTTTGTCCCCCCAAACTTCGAGCCACTATTTCTCACTCACCGAAAATCGGAATCGAGAAATTAAGCACACTATAATTATCTACTCGAAACGTAGATCGACGTGATATATCTCAAAATATTAATCGGTTAAATATCGAGGCTCAAAAATACGATCGAAAAGGGCTGAATTTTGCCCAAGCCAAATTAGCATTTAATGATAATTGAATTTCCATAATAACTAAATAATTTATTTATATATATATAAATATATATATATATATATATATATATATATATATATATATATATCGATTCCAACAATCCCCCACATGAGTGGAAATAGCCAAATGCATGCATGCAGACACACAGCTCTGTCCTCAAGAGACAATAAAGCATCAGGATAGGTGGCTTGTGACCTTGATCCTTCCTTAGTCAGTGCTATCGAGCATACCGGCGGATTAGTGGACACGTGGCCTTGAACTATTCCTCCATGGTGTATACTTAGACAATAGCACAAACACTATAAAGTCTCAACCGCATCCGTTCTCACGTTTGTGTCCTTTACTGGCCATGGACAACCTCTTTGGATTCATAAGTGTTTACATAGAAGCGGCCCTCACTTCTCACTTGCATAGGTGATTCTTACGCGAGTATCCTGTCATACTCCACCTTCATAAGGCATCCAAGAATCATTAAAAGTCAAAGACTTAACCTCACCACTTGACAGGTCACCAACACTCTCAAGCTCTTTTAGGGAATAGACTATTTGAGTGTGGTATCAACAGACTCATATAGCTTAGTTTTCCCATTGAACCAAGTTCATGGGATCTCCAATCTACAAGGTTGGGTATCCACTATAATCGTCTTTAACGTGTGGATTTAACTCCCATTCCCTCTACGAGCTTATACATTTGATCTCGATTCAAACTCTTAGTAAGCGGATCCGCTAAGTTATCTATAGACTTGACATAGTCTGCAGAGATAACCCCACTCGTGATCAAATGTCTTACGGTATTATGTCGACGACGAATATGTCTCGACTTACCATTATACAACCCACTCTTGGCCCTACCAATAGCTGCTTGGCTATCACGGTGAATCATCACGGGTGGCACGGGTTTCGCCCAACATGGAATATCTTCAAGAAAATTACGGAGCCATTCGGCCTCCTCACCGGCTTTATCTAAAGCAATAAATTCGGATTCCATGGTGGACCGGGCTATGCACGTCCGTTTCGTGGATCTCCACGATACTGACTCCTCCCCCCTATAGTGAACACATAACCACTAGTAGACAACGAGTCTTTAGTGTCGGATATCCAATTTGCATCACGGTACCCTTCAAGTACTCGGGGATGTCTCAGTAGTGCGACCCAAAGTTAAGAGTGTATTTCAAATACCTCATAACTCTTACAAGAGATTTCCAATGTTCTCTACTAGGATTACTTGGTATAGCGACTCGGTTTGTTCACCGGACAAGCTAGATCGAGCCTCGTACAATTCGTGATGTACATAAGAGAACCCAATGACTCTAGCATAATCCTCTTGAGCAACAGGATCACCCCTATTCTTGCTCAAATGAACATTAACTTCTAGAGGAGTCTTTGCCGGCGCACTATCAAAGGCATTAAACCTCTTAAGTACTTTCTCAATATAATGAGATTGAGACAAAACAATCCCTTTAGGAGTTCTTTGTATCTTTACTCCAAGAATAACATCGGCGAGCTCCCATATCTTTCATATCGAAAGTTCTTTTAAGCATACGCTTGGTGTCATTTATGACTTGAAGGTTTTGTCCCATAATTAACATGTCGTCTACATAAAGACAAACAATTACAAAGCCATTCTTTGTATTCTTTATGTAAACACACTTGTCACATTCATTAATCTTAAAGCCATTCGACAACATAGCCTCGTCGAATTTCAAGTGCCATTGTAATGGTGCTTGTTTTAGCCAATATAGGGATTTCACCAACTTACATACCTTTCGCTCTTGGCCAGGTACTACAAACCCTTCAGGTTGTTCCATATAAATTTCTTCTTCTAAATCTCCATTTAGAAAGGCAGTTTTCACGTCCATTTGGTGAATCTCAAGATTGTGCAAAGCAGCAATCGCGAGAAGCACACGGATAGACGTAATCCTCGTTACGGAGCGAATAAGTATCGAAGAAGTCATATCCTTCAATTTGCTTAAAGCCTTTAACCACTAAACGAGCTTTATACTTATCAATTGACCCATCTCGCCTTATACTTTCTTTTTAGGATCCATTTACATCCTAAGGCCTTGCAACCTTCGGGTAAGTCCGCTAAGACCCAAGTGTGATTCTCGCATAATGGAATCAATTTCACTTTGGACGACTTCTTGCCAAAGTGGGCCATCGGGTCTAGAAAGAGCTTCTTTTTATAGACCGCGGCTCTTCATCCAAAAGAAAGACAACATAATCGGGACCAAAGTCCTTAGCAACTCTCGCTCTAGTGCTACGTCTTGGTTCTAAGGTTTCAAGATCGGGAGCTTGCCTTTTTACGCGTAGTGGGTTCTACCCCCACATTTCCGGAACTACTAGCAACTTCTCTTGCTTCACCATTAGAGCTTGACTCAACCTTATCATCCCTTTTACAAGGATAGATATGTTCAAAGAATATAGCATTCCTTGACTCAATAGTAGTTCCAACGTTCATATCGGGCACGACCGATTTATGAATGACAAACCGATATGCACTACTATTCAATGCGTATCCTATAAAGATACAATCGGCAGTCTTAGGTCCGATTGTAACTTGTTTTAGGCAAAGGCACTTCTACCTTAGCCAAACACCCCCACACTTTGAGGTATTTATAGGAAGGTTTCCTTCCTTTCCACAACTTCATAAGGAGTTACATCTCTACATTTCGGAGGTATTTTGTTTAATAAGTAGTTAGCCGTCAAAACGGCTTCCCCACATGTTCGGGGGCAGTCCGAACTTATCAACAAAGCATTCATCATCTCCTTTAGAGTTCGATTCTTCCTTTCAGCTACACCATTTGATTGAGGCGAATAGGGGGCAGTGGTTTGATGAATAATACCACTAGACTTACATAACTCTTCAAAAGGAGCTACATACTCTCCACCTCTATCACTTCGTACCATTTTGATTTTGCAATCAAGTTGGTTTTCGGCTTCGCTTTGAAGTTAGTAAAAGCTTCAATAGCCTCATCTTTACTCCTTAAAAGATAAAGAGTACAATACTTAGTGCAGTCATCAATAAAAGTAATAAAATACTTTTTTCCACCTCTAGTTTGTACGAACTTCAAATCACATACGTCAGTGTGAATGAGTTCTAGAGGTTTTGTGTTCCTTTCTACAGAATGAAATGGTTGTTTAGCTAATTTTGCTTCAACACAAACTTCACACTTAGTTTTGTTAAACTCATTTACTTTAAGTAGATCGAGATTAACTAATCTTTTTATAGCATTTAGATTAACATGTCCTAATCTAGAATGCCATAAATCGGAACACTCAATCAAGTAAGAGGAAGTAGTTGCGTTTTCATTATCTTTGGCCTCAATGGCCTCTTGGCGTATCGCCATTACGAGATAGTTTGAAAAGGCCCTCGGAGAGGTAACCTTTTCCTAAAAACATTCCAAATTTTCTCAAAATAAACTTGTCAGACTCAAATACTAGTCTAAAACCTCTCTTAACTAGTACAGAGCCGGACACCAAATTCTTCCGGATATCAGGGACATGCAGCACCTCTCCAAGAGTGAGGTTCTTGCCGGAGCTCAACCTTAGCACCACAGTACCATAGCCAACCACCTCAGACGAGGCTTGATTACCCATATTGAGCTTCCTCCCTTGGCAGCTCTTGTACTTGGTGAAGCGGCTTCGGTCACCACAAACATGTGCCGTGGCAGCGGTATCAATATACCACTTCCCCTCATTCTCCACGACGTTTGCTTCTTCAGTGACAACGGCCGCAAGGTCGGCTTCAGTGAGGTCAATCTCCAACATATTGGCTTGACGAGCCCTCTTCTTCTTCGGCTTTCGGCAGTCCTTGGACATGTGGCCGGATTTGCCACAGTTGTAGCAGTCCCCTTCAAACTTGCGGGATTGCACCTTGCCCTTCCCTTTGGGGTTGCTATTCGGACGCCCTCTCTTAGCATTGTTGGAGTTGCCACCTTTCTCAGCAAGGTTGACTCTTGGCTCCACGGGTGCTTTGCCCTTCCCATCTCGAGTCCTCATGTCGGTCTCGATGCGGAGCTTGACCACAAGGTCCTCAAGCGTCATTTCCTTTCGCTTGTGCTTCAAGTAGCTCTTGAAGTCCTTCTAGCTCGGGGGAAGCTTCTCAATCACGGTTGCCACAATGAAAGCATCTGGCAAAAGCATACCTTCGGCGTGGACATCATGGACAATGAGTTGGAACTCTTGCACTTGGTCCATGACTGGTCGAGAGTCCACCATTTTGTAGTCCAAGAACTTGGCGACTACAAACTTCTTGGTACCTGCATCGTCAGTACATTATTTTCTTTCAAGTGCCTCCCAAATTGCCTTGGAGGTCTTTACATTTGCATATACACCGCATGCACTATCATCTAGTCCACTAAGCAAGAAGTTTTTACAGAAGTAGTCAGAAGTTAGCCAATTATCATAGGCTATGCGGACTTCCAAGTTCTCTTCGTTGTCACTTGGAGGGGTAGGAGCATTCTCCATCAGCACGGTTGTAAACCCTAATGTTGTCAGGTAGAACAACATCTTCTGTTGCCACCTCTTGAAGTCGGCTCCACCAAACTTGGTCGGCTTCTGGCGGCGGGCGACACTGCAGACGAGTGCGAGAGGTGCCGTTAGGGTCTGGTTTGAACCCCCCCCCCACACCATGGTGGTTCACACTCCCAAAATGGGACGTTGCTCGCAAGGCGAGAGGACATAAGCGATGAAGTTGAATGCCGTGTTAGCGGCATTAGCACGGTTAAGTGCTATCCTGGCGTCGGTAGCGGCGGAAATGGCAGCTAGGGTTGGATTAGCAAAGGCCGGAGCAGGTGTAGGGACAGACGTCGGTGGAACAGTGTTGCCGGAGGAGGCAATGATGTCAGATACAGCGGGGTTAGTGGCAGCAGAAGCGGCGGCGGCGGTAGCGTCGGAGAAAGCAGCACTTGAGGAAGACATCTTCTTAGTTTACTTGAAGCAGATATAGGTTTTTTGTCTTGCGATTGTTGGTATTATAAACTGCTATTACAAGTAAACTATTAAATAACAAAATGAAATAAATCAACAAAAGGAGAAAACCGTCGAGTCGAGGAAGGCCTCTCTCCGCAAGACGAAAAACGCCCCGGTAGTGCTCTCGGTTGTGGCGTTTCGTCCCCAAAGATGAAACGACGACGTCTCAAGGATTGCAGCACCGCAAGATCTTTGAGCTCCCGGCGAACCGGACTTTTCCGGCGAGGACAAGCTGCTTGGAGACTTGAGCTAAGAAGCGGCCTAGGATGAGATGCGAGCTAACTATGGAATGTTGTTGTTTTGCGGGTGTTAGAATGACATGCGGGTCGGTCCTATTTATAGGCGGTCCCAGCTCAGTGTTGATTGCGGGGAGCCATTAATCTTGGAGATCGTGGATGGTAAGTGGAGTGGTGGAGAGATGGAAGGTTGGCTGCTGAAGAGCCACTTCCAGATCCTTCCAAAAGATACACTTGGGTGTGGTAGGTGCAGTGCACCACGGAGAGGAATCCAGTGCAGCCGGTCCACTGCACCGCCCGACCCGGCACCCGACCCGGCGAACGACCCGACGAACGACCCGACGGACCAATTGCCAAGATCCAAGATCCAAGATCCAAGATCCAAGATCCAAGTCCAAGTCCAAGTCCAAGTCCAAGTCCAAGTCCAAGTCCAAGTCCAAGTCCACGGACACGGACACGGAACCGAACCGAACCGAACCGGAACCGGCGGGGCCGGGGCCGGGCCGGGCATGGGCGCGGGCGCGGGTGCGGGCTGGCGCGCCGCGCGCGCCGCGTGTGAGGCGGTCGGCGAAAAGGTTCGCGCGCATGAGCATGTGTGGCCCAAGCCCACCACATGTCACTTAGTTGTCTTCTACAATATTGTAGAGACTTAAATACCACACAAAACATTATTCATTAATCGATGTGGGACATGATTAACGTAATAACTCTCCAAAACCCGAATAAGGTAAGTTTCTCCACTTTAGGTAACATATTAGTTTTGTCCCCCCAAACTTCGAGCCACTATTTCTCACTCACCGAAAATCGGAATCGAGAAATTAAGTACACTATAATTATCTACTCGAAACGTAGATCGACGTCATATATCTCAAAATATTAATCGGTTAAATATCGAGGCTCGAAAATACGATCGAAAAGGGCTGAATTTTGCCCAAGCCAAATTAGCATTTAATGCTAATTGAATTTCCATAATAACTAAATAATTTATTTATATATATATAAATATATATATATATATATATATATATATATATATATATCGATTCCAACAGTTTGGAACTCCTGGATGTAGGTATAAATGGATCGGGCGCCCTGAAAAAGCTTCTTGAGGTCTCCCAATGTGTTGAGGCTTTGGGTGTGAACTGAAGCTAAGACGACACTCGGCCGTGAAATCCTCCCATGATGGAAAAGGGCCATCGTCGGTTTCAGCGTGGTACCACAGTTGGACTTGGACAACTAAGTGATGGGCAACGAGAGGGATTTTATCTTGTGGAGGCGTGCAGGCACTGCAGAAATAAGAGTCACGGCATAGCAACCAAACCATAGGATCTTCCTCTCCGGAGAACAGAAGGTACTCCAGTTTCATATTTCTGGGGCGGGGGTTTGGCTGGGGGTCCGTGTGGTGTTCCTCCTCATGAGGGGTGGGTTAGGACCGGTGGTGTTCCTCCTCATGAGGGGGGTGGGTTAGGACCGAAGATG
The DNA here is from genome assembly GCA_028984105.1 of Lavandula angustifolia. NCBI lineage: Eukaryota > Viridiplantae > Streptophyta > Magnoliopsida > Lamiales > Lamiaceae > Lavandula > Lavandula angustifolia. Next base: position 15,405,696 of record CM054818.1, on the reverse strand, counting down.
AAGATGAAGATGAAGATGAAGATGAAGGAGATGTGTAGTGAAGTTAGATTTGTTTTCTTTTCTCAATTTCAACTTACTTCCATTCCATACTCCTTCTTCCTCTTTATAAAAGTGATTACTTCCTGCTTACAAATTAAAAAATGAACTACTACATTGAGAAAGCTACCAACTCCACCAATTGATAAGGTTAAACATAATATCAAATGAAACATTTTCTCTTATCAAGTTCGAACAACACTGGGATTAGGTGGATTTGGATGGTCTTCTTTGAGATTTGTGTCTGGAATATTGTTTCCCCTATGTACACATCACATTAATCAAGCTTGTTTATTATCCCATAACGCTACCTTATAAGTTTGGGTTCGTAACATTTAGTATCTAATACAAAACCATACATATAGATATATATAGTATAAGAATTTGAAATCTACCTGCTCTTTAAAATAACTGCAATTAATCTAATCAATTCTCAAGATATCTAACTATGAATTATGCATAAATCTACATGCTGGCGTAACACTTGTTTAAAGCTTGTTCAAGCTTGAATTAAATGAGGTAATCTAATAAGTTGAACCGTAATTTATAAAGTTTATATAGGTTGAATCAAATTTGAATAAGTATATGTTCGATTGAACTCATTTACTACCCTATAACTCGACAACTTTACTTGAATGGACTTGGATTAAAGAATTCTTTGGTTGATTGCGATCCATATCTAGATTTATTTATTGATGATTGCATCTTTGTGTTCTTAAAACCGGCCCGGTCATTGACCCGGAAAAATATTTTTTACCGGTTGAACCGGGCGAACCGGTTCAACCGGTGGGTTGACCCGGTGTGACATCATAAATATATGATTATTAAATTATATAAATACATAGGTATTTTAATAATACTAATAAATATTAAAAATGACTTACAAATATATAAAATAAATATAAACATATTTACGACTCCCAACCGATGTGGGATGAGTGTAAGTAGTTAGATGGAAAAAAAGTTGATGAAAAAGAAGAAGAAACCATCCCACATCGAATAGAGAAGAAAACCAAACAAAAAATTAACCTATAAATCCCTCCCTCCTTGTTTTAACAACCTGTCAACAGTTGGTAATAATAATTAGTCTACCAACATTAACATAAATGCAGTTTAAATTTATTAAGCATTTCTCATTTATGAAAATAGGGTTTTGCTTTCGGTTATCATACTAATTGAAACCGAACATGGATCGGTTATCGGCCAACAGAAAAATCGATCGGTTTTGAATTTCTGAAATCGAACCGATTTGCAACCCTATTTTTTTCAATTTTGTTTTTTTTACATTCAAACCGAGTTACCGGCTCACATGTAGTGTAGTTGGTATTCCCACTTTTGCGCAAGTGGTTGATCTTGTGTAAGGTCTTGGGTTCGATTCCCGTTAGGGACGATTTCTAATAAAAATTTCCTTAAAAAAAAAATTCAAACCGAGTTGACCCGGTTCCCGGGTACCGGTTCAACCGGTCGAACCGGCCGGGTCGCACCGGGTCGATAGCCAAAACAAGCCAGTACGTAACCCGGCCCGGATTTTTGACCGGGTTCGGGTCAAATCGATTGAACCGGCCGGGCCGGGCCGGGTTTCAAAACATAGATTGCATGTTGTTGAAGTTTGTAACTGTTGGGTTATGAGTCAGTGATCGTTTAGATCATTGCTAAGGGAGTATTTTGAACTGACATCAGTAGTTCATGTACTTAGGACTTATTGTTGTATTTCGGTAATGGGGGAAATTGTGGTGATTTTATTGATATAGAATTGAAGATCTCAAAACTTGTCATGTACCCATAGTGTGTTTTCAGACTTAATGATGTAATAGACTAGACATGTTCTTATGTTCATTATTTGTTTTGTCTAAGTCCTGTAAGGGGTGTTTGTTGGTCTGAACTTCAGTAGGAAGTTAAATTCTAGAACCCTATGTCATCAGTTTGTAAGAGCTCGTGTCCTCAGGTCTCCAGCTGACTGTTCTCAGTAGAAGATTACTATCAGCAGACCTGTTGGTCCCGAGAGCACGTTCATGTGTAGAGGGGGGGGGGTGAATACACCTGAAAACCGATTTCTCAACTTAAACATGAACAGTCCTTTTCAGGATAGTGTCGTGATGAGCAGGTTCAACGGCACGGATAAGCACGTTACGAATCGTGTTGGCGAGTGACCGACTCTACCGAGATCCGCTGGGCGACCGAGAGTCGAATTCAGTATCTTGCAGATAGAGTTCAGTGGTGCGGAATAGTGTAGGCCCAATTCAGTTGAGTTGGAAAACGTTTTTAATAAAACAATTTCAGTAGATTAGTGCAATCAGTTAAGTTCGCTGAAACTCAGTTGAATGATTTAAGATGGCTTTTCAGTATGAATAGTTAAATCAATGCAACAGTGAAAAAGAATACGAGACACAAGGCACAGAGATTTTTAAAGTGGTTCGGACACAAAAATCCTACGTCCACTGTCCCGAATGATCAGGAAGCTATTTATTATACTGAGGTAGTCTCGGTTGGTTTGTCTGTTGGACAAACTCGGGTCTTGAGATTTATGCTTGAGCAAGTCTCAGTTTACAAGGTTATCAAACTGAGTGTTTGAAAAACTCTCCAACTATGAAGGAGTTCTTTACAATAAAGAACAATTCAAAGATGAACTCCTTCGTCTAAGCTATGGATATATTCTATTGAGCTTAGATTAGAGGGATAGGGAACAATGAAGTGGCTTCTAGAATGACGAACAGCTGAGTATGACTTTGGGTTCGTGTATCGTCGTTTGGATACTAGAGGTTGTATTTAACAGTTCAGCTTGGTTCCCTAAGAGCTAGAATATAGTTCTTCGCCGGAGATGAATTCTTCGAACTTCTTGCGGAGAACTTAGGCTTTTCGAGTTTGCTCGTTTGAATGCTCTGTGTATGCGGTTTTTCTTTTTCTTTCTCGTTTCTTCCTTTTTTTTTCACCGTGAGCTTCAAATTTGATTTATCTCTCTATTTATAGAGAAGAGACTAGGAAAGATCCGTTGGAGACGATGATCCTTTGTCTCTCTCTTTTGGGTAGCTAACGGCTCTTTTATAGCATTTGCAGAATCTTTTCCCTCTTTTCCGGAAAGTTGTTGACTTGCAGCTTTAGTAGGTGTAGGACAGGTGTCTGCTTGTCATTAGTCGAGGTTCAGAAAGTGGTTGAGACAGAACAGACTTCAAGGAGATTTGAAGGTGACTTCTCTCTTCCTCGTACTTGACTATGCTGATTGTCTTTGAAAGATCGGCAGTTACGACCGGCATGCGGCCGTTGCTAAGTCGATCTTTGATTCGGTAGTGAACTCCCGCTGAGCCCGCTTTGCGAAGATCAACTCCGAGTACACCGAACTACTCTCTCTGAGTTCGGTTCCACGACTCCTTTCGATATCTTGCTCCTGCTGAGTCCAGTATTTCTCGAGTCTTCTACTTCAGTGCTTGAGGCGGATAAGCAGCGAATGCTCGAACCGGAGCGAGAGGGTCTACTGAGTCTGAAACCTCAGAGACAAAAACATGTTACAACTTAAAGGTTCACCGATCAAGATAGGGTTTTGGGATCTTCAAATCTTCAGACTAATTCAGAGCACAAGGCTACTGAGTATCGGTCAGTACAGAAGATAGAATCATTTCCCACTACATCTAATACTGCTGAGGATAGAATCATCACCCAACAAGACCTCCATTGAAGACACAGTTTGAAGAGCTCAGTACCTTCAGAGTCACCAGCTGCTGCTAGTCCATCCAACAACTCAATTGGAAAAGGTGGCAGAGTGACTGTGTGCTACAACTGCAAGAAAGAAGTGTTGGTCCCGAGAGCACGTTCAGGTGTAGAGGGGGGGGGGGGTGAATACACCTGAAAACCGATTTTCTCAACTTAAACACGAACAATCCTTTTCAGGATGATGTCGTACTGAACAAGTTCAGCAGACCAGATAAGCTGTTCTGAGTCGTGTGGCAGAGTGACTGACTCTACTGAGATCTGCTAGCTGACTGAGAGTCAGAATTCAGTAGTGCGGAATAGTGTAGGCCCAAATTCAGTTGAGTGGGAAAACGTTTTTATCAAAACAGTTTCAGTTGATTAGTGCAGTCTGTTAAGTTTGCTGAAACTCAGTTGAATGATTTAAAGAAGGTTTTCAGTATGAACACTAAATCAATGCAACAGTTAAAAATAGAACACAAGACACAAAGATTTTTAAAGTGGTTCGGACACAAAAATCCTACGTACACTGTCCCGAAAGATCAGGAAGCTATTTATTATACTGAGATAGTCTCAGTCGGTTTGTACGCTGGACAAACACTTGTCTTGAGATTTATACTGAGCAAGTCTCAGTTTACAAGGTTATCAAACTAAGTGTTTGAAGAAACTCTCCAACTGTGAAGGAGTCCTTTACAATAATGATCAGTTCAAAGGTGAACTCCTTCGTCTAAGCTATGGATGTATTCTATTGAGCTTAGGTTAGAGGGATAGGGAACAAGGATGTGGCTTCTAGAACGACGAACAACTGAGTATAGCTTTGGGTTCGTGTATCGTCGTTTGGATACTAGAGGCTGTATTAAGCAGTTCAGCTTGGTTCCCTAAAAGCTGGAATGTAGTCTTTCGCCGGAGATAGATTCTTCGAACTTCTTGCGAAAGACTTAGGCTTTTCGAATTTTGCTCGTTTGAATGCTCTGTGTGTTCTCTCGTGTGCTCTTGAGTGCTCGTGAGCTTCAAATTTGATTTATCCCTCTATTTATAGAGAAGAGATTAGGATAGATCCGTTGGAGACGACGATCCTTTGTCTCTCTCTTTTGGGTAGCTAACGACTCTTTTGAAGTATAGTGGCAGTGTCCTTTCCCTCCATTTCTGGAAAGTTGTTGACTTCCAGCTTTAGTAGGTATAGAGTACGTGTCTGCTTGTCATTGGCCGAGGTTCAGAAGGTGGTTGAGACAGAACAGACTTCAAGGAGATCTAAAACTGACTTCTCTCTTCCTCGTATTGACTCTGCTGAAATGACTTCAAAGATCTGACGACGCCGAAGACCGTCCGGCCGTTCTTGAGACCGATCTACGATTCAGTAGCATGCTCCTGCTGAGTCGGCTCTACTGAAGATCAGCTCTGAGTACAGTGAATTACTCCTACTGAGTTCAGTTCCACTGACTCCTTTTAGTATACTGCTCCTGCTGAGTCCAGTATCACTGAGTCTTCTACTTCTGGTGCTGAGGTGGATAATCTACTGAGTGCCTGAACCATAGCAGAGGGTCTGCTGAGTCTGAAACCTCAGAGACAAAACATATTACAACGTAATGGTTCACCAATCAATATAGGGTTTTGGGATCTTCAAATCTTCACAGACTTATTCAGAGCACAGGGCTACTGAGTGTATGATACCATAGAAGACTGAGTCATTTCCCACTATTTATCAACATTACTGAGGATAGAATCATCACCCAACATTTTCCCCCTATTTGATGATGCTAAAACCTAACAACTATCAACTAAACAACCTAACACTATGACTTATCAGAAACAGAGCTTCTTACAAAGTATTACAGATAGGATCAGTGGAGTTGTTCTTCAAGTCCTAGACTACTGAGGGGATCAGGGCAGAAAGTCAGAATAAATACAGAGACTAAACAACAATTTCCCCCTGTCTTAACAACATTTTCCCCAATACTATCAAGTCTATCAGAATCTAGCTAAGCAACAACTGACAACAAGTAACAGACAGTGAGTGTGTGAGTCAGTAATCACTTCAATGATTCTGAGTGTTAAGCATAAACAAACACGGCTATTCAGACAATAAGATATTGTCAAAGCCAAACAGAGATATTATATATATGAGAATATCAGTACAGTTACATCTCTGCTAGACTAAAGACAAGAAAGAAAGATACAAGGAGAACACTTAAACAAGAAGTCACTTGAACTGCCTAATCCTGTCTTTGAAATCTTGAGATTGAGTTTCAGGAAGAGGCACTCCATACATGCGATAAGTGACTTTTCTCAGCTTCAGTATCTCAGCAAAGTCCGCTGGGTCTTCTTCATCAAGGAATTTGGCTTCAGCAGCGTCCTTCACTTCTTTCTCTATCACACCGTAGTGAATGGATCCATCAAGTCTCTATGGGGGTGGCGGGATCCAGGGTGCGGAACTCGACTTCAACATTTTCTTTGACAGCTTTTTGCAGTCTGGCATACATATCTAAGTCAGCTCTCATGATCCATTCAGTATATGCCACTAACTTGCGCTTCTCAGACCAGAATCTCCAGAAATAGTTCCTTTTTATGAATTCGATCTTCAGTGCTTCCCACCTCTGAGTGAATTCCACTGGTATCTATTCATCTGTTCTAGGCCATCTATGAGTCTTCAGATCTGTAGGCTTCCTGAATCTCCTGTATGTATAGGGGATGTCAGCCTTTGCAGGGATCCTCTGACTAGCTTCCTTTTCAGTTCTCAGCCTGAGAGCCTCAAGATCTGCCATCCTTATTCTCTCTCTGGCTGCTTCAATTTGCTTGGCCTCTTCACCTCTATATAAGTCTCTGTCTAACTGAGCCCGAATTTCTTCCATCTCTTGTTCCTGTGCCTTCGAGGCAGTGTAGGAGGGCTTGTGAGGTGGCTCTTCTTCTGAGTCAGTAGGCGTTGATGATTTTTCTTTGGAAGTCCCCTGCTGCCCAGTAGATTGTTGTTGCTGCTGCTCCTTTTCTTTTTCTTTATCAGCCTCGTCGCTGAGTTTAAGCGATTTAGGAGGCAGCCTAGCACCTGTTTTCTTGCCTCCAGCTGGAGCCTTAGTTTTGCCTTTGACAGGCTTCTTCTTAGGTTTGTTGGTTGTTTCAGCTTCGGCTATCTCTCTAGCCAGTTTCTCATCTGCGGCTATCTGAGCCTCCTCCTCTGGGGTTATGAACCTCCTGGGTCCTTTCTTCTTGGAGGGAGGGGTTGGGAGTTTTAGAAGTTTCTTGCCTTTACCGGCAACTGGAGGAGGAAGAGGGGCTTCTTCCTCTTCTGAGTCCTCCTCGTCAGCATACTCAGCTACTTCCTTTATAATGTCAAGAGGAGTTTGAGTAGCCTGAGCTGTGACTTCATTGGCTCCTGAGCCACTTGGGCTAGTCTCACATTGATCTTTGCCTCGAGACACCACGGGCCTCGCCGGTTTCGGTTGGTCCAGTCGGGGCAGATGACTGAGTTGAAGTTGCCCCTGCTACTGACCTTGCTCTCTTTGGAGCTTTCGGTGTCAGCTCCTTAGTTGCTTTTTCCACTACACCTTCCCCCATTTTTACTAAACCTTCCCCCTTTTTGGCATCAGCAATTAGGGTTGGGGGCGGAGCAGATACCTTTCGGTTCAGGCTTTTGTATGAGGTTGACAGATCGTCCAGCTTGGTATGTATTTTTGTCAGAGCTTCATGCAGCTCGTTCCTCTCATTGGTCAGCTGATCGTTGTATTCCTTGTGTGAGAGATCAGCCGCAGTCTTGAACTCTTTCAGCTGCTATTCTACCTTCTCTTTAATGGCCTTCTGAATAGTTTCTATTCTGAGTTCATTAGCTTGAGAGATGGCAGTGACTGATTCAGTGTGAGCGGTTTGAGCGGCCTTGAAGTTATTGATCAGTTTGTCCTGGCCTTCCTGAATCGTCTTGAGCTGAGCTTCGAAGTCAGCTCTCTGCACAGACTTGAGATGTAGAAATGGCTGTTCTGAGTCCCTGCAGCTCTGCACTCTGTGCCTCAGTGGTTTGCCGCCAAGTCTTGTGGACGGTACGGGCAAGTAGGCGATTTTGGGGGCCTTGATTCTTCAGTGCCCTGGCCACTATTTTCGAGCGACGACTCTTTGGGTTGGGCGCTACTTCGAAAGCAGATTCGAGAAGAAGCTGTGCAGGATCAGCTGCATTCGAAGTACAGTCTACCCAGGACCAAGGATGCTGAGTGGAGGGTCAGCAGTAGATGCAGTGGCATCCTTGTCCTGTTGAGTTCCCTCATCAGGCTTCTCAGGACCTGAATCATGGGGTGGGTCCTGACCATCGGGGTCAGACCCATCTGAGGGCCCAGTGTGCCGAGACGAGCATCTGCGTCGTTCGGCCAGAGCGAGCATGGCCGCCCTTAGATCCTCGAGTGTGCCGAGGTCAGATGGCTCTGAGTAGCCAATCTTCCCCCTTATCAGTAGCTCTTCCTCGTGGAGTGTTTCGCGAGAATGGTGAATGACTAGTCTCTTTGGGTTATGTCATTCACGGAACCTTATCAAAATGTGGAGCCTCGCCCGCCTAGCCGATAGGACAAGATACGAGTGGGCCGGCGATCTCCGGAATCACTTGATAATCTCTCGGGAGGCTCTGGATTTGAGAGCTGAGGCCTCTATCCCGACAGATTCTGACTCTGAAGCTCTCTCCGAGTCCTCGACTTCAATCGGAGACGCCTGTTTCTCAGCAGATGGGATGCTGCTGAGTGGAGGGACGTCCAAGGGGCTCTCCAGAGTCTGAACTTCTTCAGCCTGGACTTCTTCAGCTGGGACCCCTTGGTCCACTGTTTCTCCATGTTCAGTGGAGACGATCTTCTCCACTGATTGAGTCTTTTCAGAAGACTCTGGCTCGTCTCTCAGCTGTAGAGGCGGCTGAGTGATGACGGCCTCTGGTTCCACCTCAGTCTCAGTAGGCACAACTTCGCTGACCTTCTTCAGCCTCTTGGTTGGTGCCTTAGGCGTGGATTTAGGTGGGGACCTCTTCTTCTTTGGCGTTGAGGTCTGCTGAGTCCCATCCTTAAGTGCAGCTGACCCTGAGCCAATCTGTTGAAGGGTTGCTGCCCTGTTCTGGAATCTGACTTTCTTCACGTTGAAGTATTGCTTGTCAGCGAAGGAGACTTTGTCAGATGCACAGAAATCCTCTATCATGACTGAGAGTTTCATTCCGTATAGGAGCTTTCCTTTGACGCTGAGCCTATTGGATGTCTTATCAAACTTAGCTGATTGCGTCATAAACTCTCTGAGGAAAAACTCAGTCCAGTTGATCTTGGCCCGATCATATATGGCCATCATCAGTTGCAACTTAGGCCTTGACACTTGGTCAAAAGAGCCTGCATGACTCGTCAGCAACCGAGTCACTATGTACGCCAATGCTCTGTACTGAGGGAGCATTGCGTTCTTGGGAAAGGCAGCTCTGAATACTGTTGGCTTCCCGCAGAACTCAGTAAGGTACTCGTCCATTAGATCATCTTTATATGCGACGGTTGTGAGTCCTGTATTTGGTAGATTGAAGCTTCTCTGAAGGGCTTCTCGAATAGATATCTGCTTCACTTCCATGTCAGTGCGTGAGGGATCGCCTACTGTATGGACGATGAATCTTCCTCTGATGTCTCCATCCACTGAATTAGAATTCGAGTAGATCTCTGCACTTGTCGCGGGAGGAAGAAGGTTGGTCTTCTTGACAAGAATCCTTCCAAGCCGGTCTCTCGGAGAGCGTAGAAGATCTCCTCCAAGAAATCTAGGTCACACTCATCAAACTCCATGACTGGCTCGCACCAGACTCGATCCTTTTCGAGGATCTCTCGCATATCGGCAGGAGCCATAACCGAGTTTCCTGTCATTTTAATAATCTGCATACACAGTATAGGTCAGTATCGATTAACATATAAGAGATAAGAGCATACGATACTAAATGATCATTGAAGAATTACCAAAAGATTTTCTGAAGATTTTGAAGAGAATTTAGATAGAAGGTAATAAGTATCTCAGAAAATCTCGAGTACTTAAGATATTTGCAGATATGTAATGGCGGTTTCAAACATTTTGAACGAATATATATATATCTTAGAGAAGATAAACAGTTAAAGATCAAGGGTTCAGTTTGAACGCGCTTTTTGAGATGGACGGCTAGTATTAAGTTTTATAAAATAGGCAATGATCAAATTAGCCGCCTAAGTCAAAAGCCAGTTGTAAATAACCTAAGTAGTAACATGATACGACATGCATTTTATGCGTGGCAGAGTTCAACATGCTTGTACATATAATATCGTGTATTAAATGTGATCCGTTAAAATTAAATGACATTTCCTAAGGCATTGAATACGATGTTGAATCTGATTCATAAATGCGCAGAATAGTTCTATAGGCTACTGAGTAGAGATACGCAAACCTGTCAGCTGAACATCGTAGTCAGCTGATACCTCGTGTAGATGGTGCTGAGTCTCTACATACTGATTTTACTCAGTACTGAGAGTGAACATTCCCCCTTACTGAATGCTCCTCTCCTGAATCCTCTTAATGACTGGAGTCAGTAGGGTCCAGCAGACCTAGCTCTACTGAAAGTTCTCTGAATCTGGCTTCAGCTAGAGGCTTGGTCAGTATATCAGCCCTTTGATGGTCAGTATGGATCTTTTCTATCCTGATATCCTTCTTTTCGACATGGTCACGAATGAAGTGGTGTCTGATGTCCACGTGCTTGCATCTCGTATGAAGTACAGGATTCTGAGTGATTGCAATGGCACCGTCTCGTCGCGAGAAGATCGGCACTTCATTTTGAATGACATCGTAGTCGCATAGCTGCTGCCTCAGCCAAAGGATTTGGGCGCAACAACTTCCGGCAGCCATATATTCAGCTTCAGTAGTTGACGTTGCTACTGAGTGATGTTTCTTTGAGAACCATGAAATCAGCTTACTGCCGAGGAACTGACACGTTCCAGAAGTTGACTTACGGTCAATTCTACATCCTGCATAGTCAGCATCAGAATAACCAGTTAGTTCAATATTATCATCAGCTGGATACCATAAACCCATGTCAGGTGTTCCTCTGAGACAGCGGAGAATCTTCTTTACTGAGTCCATGTGACTCGGCTTCGGATTCGCCTGAAATCGAGCGCAGACACCTACAACATAAGTTATGTTAGGACGAGTAGCTATTAAGTATAATAAGGAACCAATTATAGCACGGAATTCAGTTTGGTCTACTGATACTCCCTCTTTATCAAGATCGATCTTCATATTCGTGTTCATCGGGATCTTAATTGGTTTGCCGGATGTGCAACCGAATCTCTTGATGAGGTCTCGAGTGTATTTGCCTTGATTGATAAACGTTCCTTCTCAGATTGTTTGACTTGAAAGCCAAGGAAATAGTTCATCTCTCCCATCATCGACATCTCGAACTTATCCTTCATCATTCTTTCAAACTGCTGACACATGATGACGTTCTTCGAGCCAAAGATGATGTCATCTACGTAGATCTGCACAAGTAATAGGTCGTCTTCCAGTCGAATGCTGAATAATGTGCGGTCTACTGTGCCCTTCTGAAAACCTTTCTGAAGAAGAAACTTAGACAAGGTATCGTACCAAGCCCTAGGTGCTTGTTTTAACCCACATCTGAGCCTTTCTCGAGTCCATAAACCCGATGTCCCTGGCCGAAAGCCGGGCGGTTGTTCTACATAGACTTCTTTTTTCGAGACGCCGTTCGAGAACGCGAGACTTCACATCCATTTGATAGACTCTGAATCTTTGATGTGTTGCGTAGGCTAGGATTAGTCTGATTGCCTCCAATTTAGCAACTGGAGCGAATGTCTCATCAAAATCTATTCCCTCAGCTTGACAGTAGCCTTTCGCCATGAGCCTTGCTTTGTTCCTTACTATAACGTTGTTTTCATCTCGCTTGTTCTTGAAGACCCATTTTGTTCCAATGACGTGTTGATGCCGGGGTCTGTCAACAAGCTCCCAAACTTCGTTTCTCGTGAATTGATTCAGCTCCTCCTGCATAGCTATGATCCAGTCAGCATCTTTAAGTGCATCCTCAATCGTCTGAGGCTCTTCAGTAGACAAGAAGCAGGAATATAATGCGCTTTCTCCTTGACAAAATCTGGATCTTGTCTTGACTTTTGCTGAAGGATCTCCAATGATTAGATCAGGAGTGTGAGCATCTAGCCACGATCTACGATGTTTCAACTCTTCATCTGAAATTTGTTCAACACAGATAGTAGGTGAGTTAGGCATTTCAGTTGTACTATTCTGAGATTGAAGCAATTCAGTAATGAGAGTGTGATCTACTGAGTTTCCAGGTTCAGGGGCATTCAGCTCAGGAATATTAATAGATGTTCCCCCTGAGTTGTTTTCATCTTGCTTGTTCTTGAAGACCTATTTTGTTCCAGTCACATGTTGATGCCGGGGTCTGTCAACAAGCTCCCAAACTTCGTTTCTCGTGAACTGATTCAGCTCCTCCTGCATGGCTATGATCCAGTCAGCATCTTCCAGTGCGTCCTCAATTGACTGAGGTTCTTCAGTAGACAAGAAGCAGGAATATAAGGCGCTTTCTCCCTGACAGAATATGGATCTTGTCTTTATGCTTGCTGAAGGATCTCCTATAATTAGATCAGAAGTGTGAGCATCCAGCCACGATCTACGATGTTTCAACTCTTCATCTGAAATTTGTTCAACACAGATAGTAGGTGAATTAGGCATTTCAGTTGTGCTATTCTGAGATTGAAGCAATTCAGTTACAAGAGTGTGATCTACTGAGTCACCAGGTTCAGGGGCATTTAGCTCAGGAACATCATTAGTTCCCCCTGAATTATTATTCTCAGTAGAGGTTACCACTGGGGTTTCTTCATCGACCTGAGTTACTTGGGATTGACTCTGTTCGGTAGAGTCAATCTGTTCAGCTACTTCTGCTGTTGGCTGAGATTCAGTTGACTTGTCTTCAGTTTCTTCATCTGAATCATCATCCCAACATAGCTGGATCTTTTCAGTTTTAACTTTTAAGCTCTGATCCTGTACCTGCTTACTGATGTCCTCAGATTCAGGTTTAGAGTTTCTGCTCCTGTCTTTAGTAGCAAACTCATTAAAAACAACATGAGGGCTTTCCTCCACGCCAGGAGTCCGATAGTTAAAGACTCTGAAAGCTTTGCTGACCCGGGAGTATCCTAAGAACACTCCCTGATCTGACTTGCTATCAAAAGTCTTCAGCTGATATTTCCCATTATTGTGAATAAAGCACGAACACCCAAAAACATGGAAATAAGATAGAGAAGGCTTCCTGCCGTTCCATAGTTTATATGGTGTCTTCTTATGCTGTTTTGTCAGTAGAGATCGGTTCTGAGTGTAACATGTAGTGTCAGTAGCTTCTGCCCAGAATTTGGTTGGGAGTCCCGAGTCTGCGAGCAGGGTTCTTGCTGCTTCTTTGAGTGTGCGATTCTTCCTCTCAGCAACCTCATTTTGTTGAGGCGTGCGCGCGGTAGACGTCTCATGCTCTATGCCTTCTACTTTGCAGAACTCCTCCACCATGAAATTCAGGAACTCAATTCCTCTATCTGAACGTATTTTGACAATCTTGGTGTTCTTCTCGACACTGAGCCTTTTCAGAAGCGTTGGTAACTCTGTTTTGACGTCAGACTTGTTGGCAATAAATATGACCCATGTGTAGCGCGAGTAGTCATCAATAACCACTAATGCATACTTCTTGCCTCTGATCGTCACTGGAGAGACTGGACCGAACAAATCCATATGTAGCAGCTGAAGGATTCCATCAGTGGAAGGAGATGGAATTGGCGGATTTTGATTCCTTGTTTGCTTTCCCTTCAGGCATGCTTCACACTGAGTGTCTTTGCTGAATACTTCATTCGGCAGTCCTCTTGCTAGAGTGTTTCTAGCCAATTTGTTGAGCGTTTTGAAGTTGAGATGACTGAGTCTTCTGTGCCAAAGCCACCCCGTTCTGTTGTCGTTCTTCGCCAACAAACAAGCTTCATGTTCAGTTGAGTTCCAGTCAGCTACATAGATATTCTTCTTGCGCGAACCTGATAACATTGTTTTCCCTGTGGATTTATCAATAACATCACAGAAACCTGCGTAAAAAATCACTCTATTCGAGTTCTCACAAAATTGACTAATAGAGAGAAGGTTATGCTGAAGTCCTTCAATATATGATACTCTTGGAATTGTTGCTGTTCCAATGCTAAGTGTTCCATAGCCTCTGGTGTAGCCTTTTACATTGTCTCCAAACTCGATTCTGGGTCCTTCTTCAGTAGTATAATTTTTCAACAAGTCCTTTTGGTACGTCATGTGTCTTGAGCATCCGCTATCCACATACCAAGGGTCCTTGTGCACCTAAAAAATAGAATTATATTTAGGTACCCTTTATTTTTGATTTTGGGTCCTTAGATGTTAGTTTTGGTAACTCATATCTGTCTTACGACCCTGGTGGTCTCAGACAGTTTCTTTCCACTTGTGTCAACATATTTGACCACTGGACTGGTCACTGCTGACTTCTGAGGCTTTTCAGGTTCAGGAGTCCTGATCTTCTGAGTGGGTGGACTACTGACCTTTGCCTTCTGCGCGGCTTTCTTCTTCTTTTTCTGACTCTTGGATCCTCTCCTGACTATTGGATCATAGTAATATGACCCATACTGAGCTGGATGAGTCAGTTGTGGAGGTCCATACTGATCAGCCCATTTTGCTTTGTTGGTTCCCCCTTGACTGAACTGGGGTGATCTGGTGCTGATCTTCTTGTCAGAGTGCTGATGACTAGGATGAGGTGCCTTCATCTTCGGTTTTTTCTTGGCTAGGGGGTTCAGTATATCTGCATTGATGGTCTCCCCTCAAACAAACTTATCAGCTAGCCGGTTTTCTGAGCGTACGGGGGCAGATGAGGAGGCTCCCTGGCTGAATCCAAGTCCCTCCTTGCAATGCTTGGGCTTGTTGCTTGCTAGCATAGCCTCCAGCTTCTTTTCAGCGCCCATGTATCGCTCGTCATCCGGTTCCTCCAAGACATCATCACTTTTCTTCAGCGTTTCATGCTCGGTCTGACTTCCTAAAATTCTTGCCTGCAGTAGACTCAGTTCAGTATCTTTCTGAGTTAAGTCTTTGGTCAAAACTGAGATCTGATCTTCTTGATGCTGAGACTTGGCCATCAGAGAGTTTATCTCCTCCCTGAGTCCCAACACAAGTCCTTCTGACTCAGTAGCAACCTGACTCTCCTGAGAAAGTCTCTGATTGTCCACTTTCAGGGTATCCAATTCCTGAAGAGTCTTACTGAGCTGCAAACTCATCTGAATCTGCTCGTCGAGTAATTCTTCATATGCGATCGCGACGTCCAGATTTTCGTCTACACCTGAAAGAGTGTCGTGTGTGCAGTGTGAAGAGGAATTAAATGGTTCAGTATATTCTTCAGCTTCAAGCTCTAAGGCCATGAAAGCTGCTTCATCGTCAGATGAATCCATGAAGGAATCGACTTCATCTGAGTCGTCTGAGAGTTCACCAGCAATGTATGCTTGTCTCTTCTTGATGAACTTCTCCCTTCTTGCTTTGCGTGCTACTCGTTCAGTAGTACTGAGCTCAGGACAGTCATACTGATAGTGTCCTGGCTTCTTGCAGTTATAGCAGGTGGTGACTCTTTCTTCCTTGCTTTCACTGTCTTTTAACTGTGCTTAGTCATCTTTTTTCCTGCATTTAGAAGTATGCGAGTCAGGAGTGCGCTTAGGCGTGTATTCAGACTTACCCTTGGATTCTCTGAGGGCTTTAGTCACTTTTCTGCGCCTCTCCTTCTCCTTCTGATACTTTACGGCAAGCATCGCGTACTTCTTGGCTAGATTTCCTTTTTGTATGTCAGTGAGTGAAGGTTCAGCCTTGCTAGACGCTGGAGCTGTTGTGCTGACTGATGCTTTAAAGGCATGGTCGATTTGAGTGTCAGCTTCAGCTCACTGCTTCCTTTGAGGTAAGCCAAACTCGAATTCCTCTGCTTTAAGTTCTGAATAGATATGGTTAGGAGTAACAATATCTAAATCAGAATGTCGCAATAAAGTAGCAAAGGGAGTCCAGTGACCGTCTGGCAGTACCCTCAAAATTTTGAGATTCATCTCTCGGTTGGAGAATGTCTTTCCCAGCCCGTTGATAGAGTTCATCAGATCCGTAAATCTGACGTTGAGATCTTCAATGTGTCACCAGGCATGAGGGACAGTCTCTCCAGCTTTTGGAGTTCCAGCGCGAGTTTATTTGCTTTGATCTTCTGAGTCCCCTGACTCAGCAGCGTTAGAGCATCCCAGAGTTCTTTCGCGGATTTGCAGTCCTGAACTCTTCCGAGATAGGAATCACTCAGGGTGGTCAGTATGGCATTTCTGGCGACGCGGTCTAGATTGTGAAGCTTCTTTTCCTCTGGGGTGAAGAGACTTATGTCCTTGGTGATCTTCTTCCCGGTCACCATTCCACCTCCATCTGCTGGATCCTGAGCTACGACGCTATCGATCATAGGAACGATAGGTCCGTCCTCTAGAACCTCTGTCATGCTGTCGTGGAGAGAGGTCAGATGTGCCTCCATTCTGACCCGCCATACACCATAGTTATCTACTGAGAACATGGGTACCATCCTGATTCCTGACATATCAGACATGATGAATAATGATATGAATGAAGAATGATATGCAGTGAAAACGTTTTCCGGATCCGTTCAAGTAGACTAGTTTTAGAATAACAAGAGTCTCAGCAGACCCTCTGATCTGATACCAATTGTTGTCCCGAGAGCACGTTCAGGTGTAGAGGGGGGGGTGAATACACCTGAAAACCGATTTTCTCAACTTAAACACGAACAGTCCTTTTCAGGATGATGTCGTACTGAACAAGTTCAGCAGACCAGATAAGCTGTTCTGAGTCGTGTGGCAGAGTGACTGACTCTACTGAGATCTGCTAGCTGATTGAGAGTCAGAATTCAGTATCTTCCAGATAGAGTTCAGTAGTGCGAAATAGTGTAGGCCCAAATTCAGTTGAGTGGGAAAACATTTTTATCAAAACAGTTCCAATTGATTAGTGTAGTCTCTTAAGTTTGCTGAAACTCAGTTGAATGATTTAAAGAAGGTTTTCAGTATGAACAATAAATCAATGCAACAGTTAAAAACAGAACACAAGACACAGAGATTTTTAAAGTGGTTCGGACACAAAAATCCTACGCCCACTGTCCCGAAAGATCAGGAAGCTATTTATTATACTGAGATAGTCTCAGTCGGTTTGTACGCTGGACAAACACTTGTCTTAAGATTTATACTGAGCAAGTCTCAGTTTACAGGGTTATCAAACTAAGTGTTTGAAGAAACTGTCCAACTGTGAAGGAGTCCTTTACAATAAGGATCAGTTCAAAGGTGAACTCCTTCGTCTAAGCTATGGATGTATTCTATTGAGCTTAGGTTAGAGGGATAGGGAACAAGGATGTGGCTTCTAGAACGATGAACAACTGAGTATAGCTTTGGGTTCGTGTATCGTCGTTTGGATACTAGAGGTTGTATTAAGTAGTTCAGCTTGGTTCCCTAAGAGCTGGAATGTAGTCTTTCGCCGGAGATAGATTCTTCGAACTTCTTGCGGAAGACTTAGGCTTTTCGAATTTTGCTCGTTTGAATGCTCTGTGTGTTCTTGAGTGCTCGTGAGCTTCAAATTTGATTTATCCCTCTATTTATAGAGAAGAGATTAAGATAGATCCGTTGGAGACGACGATCCTTTGTCTCTCTCTTTTGGGTAGCTAACGGCTCTTTTGAAGTATGGTGGCAGTGTCCTTTCCCTCCATTTCTAGAAAGTTGTTGACTTGCAGCTTTAGTAGGTATAGAGTACGTGTCTGCTTGTCATTGGCCGAGGTTCAGAAGGTGGTTAAGACAGAACAGACTTCAAGGAGATCTGAAGCTGACTTCTCTCTTCCTCGTATTGACTCTGCTGAAATGACTTCAAAGATCCTGACAGTCAGAAGACTGTCTGGCCGTTGCTGAGACTGATCTCTGATTCAGTAGCATGCTCCTGCTGAGTCGGATCTACTGAAGATCAGCTCTGAGTGCAGTGAACTACTCCTGTTGAGTTTCAGTTCCACTGACTCCTTTCAGTATACTGCTCCTGCTGAGTCCAGTATCACTGAGTCTTCTACTTCTGGTGCTGAGGCGGATAATCTACTGAGTGCCTGAACCAGAGCAGAGGGTCTGCTGAGTCTGAAACCTCAGAGACAAAGCATATTACAACGTAATGGTTCACCAATCAATATAGGGTTTTGGGATCTTCAAATCTTCACAGACTTATTCAGAGCACAGGGCTAGTGAGCGTATGATACCATAGAAGACTGAGTCATTTCCCACTATTTATAAACATTGCTGAGGATAGAATCATCACCCAACAAGAAGGACATTTCCAGTACGAAGGTCCTGAGCTCTCAGCTGCCCAGCGAGCAGAACGGTAGGCCAGACGAGAAAAGTTTACCCGAAGAAGGCAGGCCTACATTGCCGGAGAGCTATCCGATGACTCAATCGAGGAAGATACTTTTATGTATTGTTCGGAAGACGAAGCCGCATTTATTGCCGTTGAGGTCGGAGAAACAGATCCTGAAACATCGACTGAACACCGCCTGATGGCTAGAGAAGAGGTTGAGGTAAATTCGAAACTTATTATAACCTCCTCTTCACAAAGCACACACGACACGTGCTCAGATACAGATGAACCTTTAGACGTGATGCATGCATACGACGATCTACCAGAGGATCAGATTCAGTTAAGTAGAGAGTTCAGCAGAACTGTTCAGGAGCTGGAACAAATAAAGGTTGAAAATCAAAGACTTTCTTTTGATTGTTAGGTCTCTACTGATTCAGAGAATCTCGTTGCGAGACTGAAGGAAGAGATTGAATCTCTTATGACTAAGTCTCAGCTTCAAGAAACTCAGATATCCGTTCTGACTAAGGAAAATTCTGAGAAAGATACTGAGATAGCCAGACTCAGTCAGAAGCTCGCAGAGGTTGAAAAGGATTACGAATCACTTTGGAAAAGTGATGAAGTTTGGCGAGGACTGATGACTGAACAGTGCCTGGGAGCCAAGGAGAGGTTGGAAAGCATGCTTAGAGCTCAAAGGCTAGTCGCCATTAAGGACGGACTCGGCTATACTCACGAAGCTTCCACCTCTACTTCAAAAGGCTTAGAAATGCTGGCTGATAGGTTCGTCAGAGGAAAAGTTCAAATCTCTGAACCTACAACTCAGGCGAAAAACAAGCAGAAGATCATTGCACCTCAGCCGAGCAACAAGAAGCAACTGACCAAAAGTTCTAGCCCCAGAACACCACGATCAAATTTAGGGGGAACTAAGAAGGTCAGGTGGTCAGAGCAGTATGGCGAGCCACTGTATGAGCATCCAACACAGTTTGGTTCGTACTATTATGAGCATAGGGTCAGGAGGAGCACAAAACCTCAGAAGAAGAAAGCTCCTGAACCCAAAGCTGCCAGAAAGTCAGTATCTCCTAAGTCAGTGGAGAAGAAGACTGACAAGGTTCAGAAAAAGAAGGTGTCTGAGACTCCTAAGGTCGCCAGACAGATTTGGGTCGCGAAACCATCGACTAATGCTTAAGGACACAAACTGAACCAAAGGGTACTTAAAAATGTTTCTGTTTTGCAGGTCCATAAGGACCCTTAGATTGTGGACAGCGGCTGCTCGAGACATATGACTTATCAAAAGAGCCTGCTGACCAATTACGTACAAGAAGATGGTCCCAGAATTGAGTTTGGTGACAACTCGAAAGGCTATACAAGGGGATATGGAACACTGAACATTGGGACTACTTCAGTTCGAAGAGTAACATATGTTGAAGGACTTCAACATAATCTCCTTTCTGTCAGTCAATTCTGTGATATTCTGAATAGAGTTATCTTTGACGCTGGTTTCTGTGATGTTGTTGATGAATCTACAGGGAAAACAGTGTTATCGGGATCGCGGAAGAAGAACATCTACGTTGCTAACTGGAACACTGCTGAACCTGAGGCTTGCTTACTTGCTCAGACAAAATCTAATGATAAAACAGGATGACTGTGGCACAAGAGGCTCAATCACCTGAATTTCAAGGCAATGAACAAGCTAGCCAAGAACTCAAGAGTCATAGGACTGCCCAATGAAGCTTTCATGAAAGACAAAAATTGTGAAGCGTGTTTGAAGGGAAAGCAGACAAAGAAAAGAAATCCACCAATTCCGTCACCTTCTACTGATGGAATCCTTCAACTGCTCCACATGGACTTGTTTGGGCCAGTCTCTCCAGTGACCATAAGAGGAAAGAAGTATGCCCTCATCGTTATTGACGATTATTCAAGATATACGTGGGTCATCTTCATAGCCAACAAATATGATGTCAAGACTGAGCTGCCGACACTACTGAAGAAACTCAGTGTGGAAAAGGACATCAAGATTCAAAGAATTCACTCAGATAGAGGGACAAAATTTCTCAACTCAGTCATAAAAGAGTATTGCGATAAAGAGGGGATTCAGCACGAGACTTCAGCAGCTCGCACCCCTCAGCAGAATGGTCTAGCTGAACGGAAGAACAAAGCACTAAAAGAATCAGCAAGAACACTCCTAGCAGAGTCTGGACTACCCTCAAAATTCTGGGCTGATGCTACTGACACCGCCTGTTACACTCAGAACCGCTCACTACTTACAAAGCAGTACATGAAGACACCATATGAACTATGGAAAGGGAGAATTCCTTCTATTTCTCATTTTCATATCTTTGGTTGTCCCTACTTTATCCACAATAACAGGAAGGATCAGTTAAAGGTCTTTGATAGCAAATCTGACCAAGGAGTGTTCTTAGGATACTCTCGAGTCAGTAAAGTCTTCGGGATTTTTAACTACCAGACACTTTGCGTGGAGGAAAGCTCTCATGTTATTTTTGATGAGTTTGTTACTGAGGACAGGAAACCTAAGAAGATAAATCCTGAAGATGACAGCAGCAAGCTACAGGATCTCACACTGAATGACAAAGCTGAGAAGATCTAGCATTGTAGCTGACCTGGTTGATTCTCAGACGAGCAAGCTACAGGATCTCAGACGAGGAAGAAATCCAGACCTATCCCGCAAGCACTGTAGCTGACCTGGTTGATTCTACTGACCAGAATCAACATCAGGTAACAATGGTCGATGAGGAAGCCCCAGTGATAACTGAGACCTCTACTGAGAATATAAACTCAGGGGGAACGACTAATGTTCCTGAGCTAAATGCCCCTGAACCTGGAAACTCAGTAGACCCTAACCTTCTTACTGAATTGCTTCAGTTACAGAACAACACTACTGAAATGCCTAACACTCCTCTTGACTGTACATAAGTAATCTCAGAAGAAGAAGCCAAACTCAGACACTCATGGCTAGACGCTCACTCTTCTGATCTAATCATTGGAGATCCATCAGCAGCAGTAAGGACAAGATCCAGACTAGGTCAAGGATAAAGCACCCTTTACTCCTGTTTCTTATCTACTGAAGAACCTCAGATGATAGAGGATGCTCTCAATGATGCTGACTGGATCATTGTCATGCAAGAGGAGCTGAACCAGTTTGTCCGAAACGAAGTTTGGGAGCTTGTTGACAGACCTAGACATCAACACGTAATCGGTACTAAGTGGGTCTTCAAGAAGAAGCGACACGAAAACAACGTCATAGTAAGAAATAAAGCTCGACTTGTTGCCAAGGGATACTATCAGACAGAGGGAATAGACTTTGACGAAACGTCCGCACCAGTCGCCAGATTGGAAGCCATTCTTCTATTCCTAGCCTATGCAACGCATCAAAGATTCAAAGTATATCAGATGGATGTTAAGTCAGTATTTCTGAATGGCGTGCTGAAGGAAGAAGTCTACGTGGAACAACAGCCCAGCTTTCAGCAGGAATATCAGGTGTATAGACTTCGAAAAGCTCTGTATGAGTTAAAACAAGCACCCAGGGCTTGGTACGATACCTTTTCAGACTTTCTTCTTCATAAAGGTTTTCAAAAGGGGATAGTAGATCGCACTCTATTCAGCATTAAGTCAGGCGATGACATTCTACTGGTGCAGATCTACGTGGACGACATCATTTTCGGATGCAGGAACGTGACTATATGTCAACAATTTAAGAAAATGATGAAGGAGAAGTTCGAGATGTCCATGATGGGGGAGATGAACTACTTTCTCGGCTTTCAAGTGAAGCAATCACCTGATATTCATGAACCAAGCCAAGTACACTCGAGACCTCCTGAAAAGATTCGGCTGCGACTCAAGCAAGCCAATCAAGATCCCCATGAACAAGAACTTTAAAATCGATCTAGACAAAGAGGGAGTTTCTGTTAACTCTACTGATTATAAAGCTATTATTGGTTCTTTATTATATTCAACAGCAAGCAGACCTGACATAACTTATGCTGTAGGTGTATGCGTAAGATTTCAGGCGAATCCCAAGCGAATTCATCTAGACTCAACAAAGAAGATTCTGCGATACCTGAAGGGAACACCTGACGCAGGGTTATGGTATCCTGCTGATGATAATCTGACTCTAACTGGTTATTCTGATTATGCAGGATGCAGGATAGATCGAAAGTCAACTTCTGGAACGTGTCAGTTCCTAGGCAGTAAGCTAATATCATGGTTTTCAAAGAAACAACATTCAGTGGCGACGTCCACTACTGAACCTAAGTATATGGCTGCTGGAAGTTGTTGTGCCAAAATCCTTTGGCTTCGACAACAACTGTGAGATTATGGTATTACTCAAGATGAAGTGCCCATCTACTGCGACTCCACCAGTGCAATTGCAATAACTCAGAACCCAGTTCTCCATACGAGATGCAAGCACGTGGATATTGGACACCACTTCATCCGAGACCATGTCGAGAAGAAGGATATTAGGATGGAGAAAATTCATACTGATAAGCAAAGGGCAGACATACTGACCAAACCGTTGGCTGAAAATAGGTTCAGAGAACTATCAGTCGAGCTAGGTCTACTGGATCCTACTAACTCGAATTAGTAAGAAAATTCAGTACGACAGGTCAGAAGTCAGACTCAGTACTTGATTTAGTAGGGTGAATCATACAGTACATAGTAAGGGGGAACATGGTACCTTCAGTATCACGAAGATTCTCCTATAACATTTCGGTAAACAACTGATCGTAAAAAGTTCAGCTGAAGAGGTTTGCGTATTAGATTTCTTAATTCTCTCAGAAGCATGCTCGCATTTATTAACTAAGTCATTTACATTCAGTGGCATGATTTGCATTTATTTCCAGCCATAAATTCTTAAGGATGAAGTCAGTAGAAACCGTTTTCATTTAAAGTGCCTTATCCTTTAAACTGTCTGCAACGCATTTAATGCATGTTTTCTCACCTTACTATAACTGTGCAAATATTAAGTGGGTCTAGTTTAGAGGCGGCTAAGTAATCATTCCGTTTATAAAATCAAATCTGAACCGCCCAAAAAAAGCGAGATTTTATCATGATCGTCCGATCTTAGAACCCTTGACATTCAAATCTTATAAAATTTGTACCTTTTCTCTCTAAACTTACTGTACGCCATTTCCGACTTTAAAGCTTTCGATCATCGTCTTAACTGTTGCATACTGTTGACTTCTTATCTCTTTCTAAAGCTCTTTGATACCGGTAAATTTTTATCTATTTGAAATTTGTGTATCTAACTTACTCTATTTTCGAGTGCTAATGCATTTCTTGCAGATTTCTGATATAATGGCGCCAGTATCGACCCCTTCCAATATCGAGGAGATATTCTTGTCCAGGGTTCAGTTTGAACCCACGATGGCCTTCCATCTAGCGGAGCTGCCTTACATGGATCCGATCTTCTCTGCCCTAGAGACCTCAGGGCTGAAGCTTCTCTTGACGAAGCACCCGAAGGCATACCTGCCCAGACAGGTGGTAGAGTTTTTCTACAACTTGCGCTCCATCGAGGATACGGACGCAGAGGTCACCGTCATTGGCTACATGAGGGAAGTTGCCCCTCAGAAGTGGGAAGAAAGCCACGTAGACCTCAATGTTCTTGAGGCATTGAAGTCGATCTTTGAACTTCCTGACAGCGGGATCTCTCCTGTCGGATACAAGGAGACTGAGCTTAACGATTATATTCATTGCTTCTGCGAACGAGATGACGTCTCCTTCAAATTCGCCCTTCCGAAGAACCAGCTCCTGTCGGAGTATAGGGGCCTCGCATACATCGTAAATCACATCCTTACGAGCGCCGCCGGCTCCTTCGATCAACTGTCCAAGCCCAGACTCCAGATCATGATGGTGATAATAGATGGAGTCCAGGTGAATTGGGTGCAGTTCCTCATGTCTGAGCTGAAGGCTCAGGCTCAGAAGTTTGTGACCACAGAGTCTGGAGAGAGAAGACTTATTAGTGTGGGCAAACTGTTGTATGGGACGAAGGTGTCCATACTGATAGAGGACTCCGTGACGAGCCACGCGTCCTTCGCGGACATGAAGTATTTCGACCGCACTCTAATCAAGTTCAAGTCAAAATTAGCGGCCGAAAAGTCTATCGGACGTGGAGCCGAACTTAAGAGGTCATCTACTGATCTGCCTCCACGTACCGATTAGCCGAAAAAGAAGAAGCTATCCAAGTCAGGAGCTTCTAAGGCTGCTTCCCCGCCGCCCCCTCAGGTGGAAGACTTACTGGTGATCGCTGTTTTCACACCAAATAAAATTCCTGCACACACTTAGAATTTTATAATTAGTATAGAACAGGGTCGAACTCAGGGAACAGTGAAAATCAACAATATTTATCCTTTTGATCAGAGTTTTGGTGATGCCACCAGGCATAAATTTTGGGGTTTACTACCTAGGCAAAGAAAAGTAAATAGCAAGAAAAGTAGATAAATAACAAATAGAGAAAGGCGGACTCGGCTTCGGGTAACTTGTATGAGATAACTACTTCGATCATGGATGCATAGATTTAATTAATTCCTAAGATCAACCAGTTATAGGATACAGTGTTGGTCACGTACATACCCCAATTCCTACTTACTTAGTCGGTAATGGCTTGTTGAACAAATTTCCACTACTCCCTAACCTAACCACAACCTAGCTTGTTGAACAAACCTAGATTTAATGTTTAGATATCATTACGAGGAAGGAACCCAATTTTAATCCCTACCGTTGTTGGACAAGCTGACATAGATGATTAACCTCCTTAATTCGACTACCGTTACGATAGCTTCGCCACCTAAGTTGTTGAACAATCTGGCACTAATCTTCATAACCTAAATTGATCAGGTTTAAGTTAATCCAATTAAATCTTTCTGCCCCGAATTAAGTCGAAATCCTAGTCTTCAATTACTACGAACAATTAGATCTCACAAAGTTTGTATCTCATATTCGTCACCCTCGTCGAAGCCCTAAAAAGTTTAGCTACTCATTATTAACTTGGACAAGCTAAGTGAAACGAATATAGTAAGAACAGAAAGTAAAGTGCAGAAAGCTGGAAACATAAACTGAATTTAAGAACTGAAATTAAATACTGAATACCGAAATTAAAATGCTGAACATAAGTACTGAATCTGAACGGACAAGCTGAATGACATAAACTGCTGAATAAACTTCAAGTGTTGAATCTGAAAGTTAACTAAACTAAGAAAGCGATAAAGAAAGTGTTTTAATTCTTGTGCGGAAAATTAAATCTAAACTACGAGACTAAGAACGAGATGGCTGGGACGAAAACTAAACTAATGAAGCAGCGAGAGAATGATGGTGTAGAATGCCTCTCTTATGATGTCCGTCTTCAGCCCTTTATATAGATTCCGAGCTTGATCTTCAAAAGGAAAGAATTCTAGGGCAAATCTTTTGAATCTTGATCTTCAAGACTCCTTTTCCTTGTATAACTCCAGCCCTAAAATATCTTTAAGCTCCAAATCTTTAGCATATCTTTCCTTCTCGATCTCAGCCCCGTTTTATCTCCAAAATTCACCAAAATATCTCCAAATCAGCTCCGAATCGCCACCTCATCTCCGGACCATAAACCTGCCGAAAATAGATATTTCTGCGCACAAAACAGCATCAACTTGGACAAGATGAGCGTCAGAACTGGGTGAATTCGAGGGGTATAAAATCGACACATCAAATATCCTCACACTTGAATCATACTTGCCCTCAAGTATGGGATGAACAAAAGAATACTCCCACTCGAATCATCATTCCCCAAGACTCAAAACAGACTCAAGGAACAAAAATTAAAAAAAAACAAAAAAAAAACACTAAGACACGAGACTCAGATTCAAAGAAGAGAAATAAATCAAAAGACTCAAATATAATAGACTAAACATTGAAACATACTAAGCAGCCATGAAATGTCCATGATTCTCAATCTCTGCCCAAACATGCAATGCAATCAAAACCTTCATCAAACAAGCCAAGCATCATAGTTCTCAAACCATGGATTCAGATATCAGCTTGGTCAAAACATAAGCATAACTGCACTAGCTCACCGATTCACTCTCTCTCTAATCTAGTCCGGGCAAGCCGCTCATAAAAAAAACATAGTCACACAGTTACAATAGCAAGTGGTCAATCTAGCAACTCAAAGAGGTCTTTCTCTTGGATGTAATGGGGCTTAAGGACTCATTCAAATATATGACATGGTAGGGAATCCTAGGGGTCCTAAGCTTCTGAAAATTAAGTACAAGTATGCAGCATGCTATTCACTGAGGCATTTGATTAGGCAAGCAGATAATAAGCATAAGAGATATATAGTTCAGCACTGATGGAGATTTATTTTCGCATACAGACTTGGGCAAGTCAGAATATAAACATTCAGACTTCATCCTTCCCTTTATTTTTATTCAACGGGTGCTTTCTTTTTTTTTCTTTTTCCTTTTCTTTTTTTTCTGCACCTTCAACTCCCTCTTTTTTTTTTAGCCCCCCTTCAATTTTTATTTCTTTTCAGTACAACACTCTGCCTGGCCAAACTGACTGTCGGCAGAGTTCAGAATGTAAAACAGCACAACTCCAGGGGGGGTATCAATTCAAATACTATCTCCAACTAATCATAAAATCTCTTCAATAAAAAATGCCTCAAATTATGAATATCCACAGCAAACACATGCATGCATAAGGTCAAGAGAAAGGCTTTGAAAGGCTTGGCTTCTTTAAATAACTCATGAAAGAACTAAGTCAAGGCTTCAAAGTGGCTAACTAGGGGCTGAGCGAAGGTAGGAATTGAAAGAATTAAAAGCTTGGTTAACCCTAATTTGCCTCCTATCATTTGTCACACATGACCACAAGCTATGGAGACTTTGCAACACATCACTCTCAAGAAAATAGTGGGAAGTGTCCCACTTTTAAAGGCTCAAATTCGTGATGGGGTTTAAAATTCAGTTTTATCATGCTTAAATTTCCTCATCCCAAGCCACATACAAAATCCCCCATGGAAAGAGAAAATACACTCCAATCATGTAGAATTCAGTCAATGAAAGCACGTAGAATCTGGGCAGATTTATCACATCAACAAATCATGTAAACCTAGCATGCTTCGACCTAGGACGAAAGACACAAACCTAAAATAACCTCCTCACACTTCAACCTTGCTCGCCCTCGAGCAAGTAACAGAGAAAATATAGAAGCATGCAGAGGAAACAAACATAGACACACAAAGACCGAAAACAAATAAGACAGAAAAAATAAAAATAAAAAAACTGACTGACTAGGGGAATGGTTCACCGGTTCTTCAGCTCGTCCAAGCGAGTTATCACTTCCTTCTGAAATTCTTCCAGCTGTTCAGTAATCTTCTCCAACCTGGCTTCTATCCAGCCGAGCCTGTCATGCTACTCCTTCTGCCCTGCACCCACAGATTGACTCGGGACACTAGGTCCCGGCCTAAAGAACTTGTCCAGACCGTCAGTACCAACATAGGTCAGCTTGGCTGACCTCAACCGACTGAGGCTCATAGTGGCAGGTGGATCACACATAGACAGTGGTACACGGGATATTAAAGCAAAGTTACGAACAAAGAATGTGGCAAGCAAATGACAAAGAGTATGGTGCCGATTCGGCCTAGCAGCTATGCTCTCCAAACAATGCGTTATCCAATACCCTAAATCTAGCTTGGTTCATGTATGCATGCACCATAAAAAGTACAACTCCGTAGCACTCACTTTAGAAAAACCTGTGGTAGTTCCAGTCAAATTATAAGCAATGTAGTAATGACACATCCTAAGAACAGGGCTCTCAACATGATAAACATGAGAACGTGAGGCATAAAATTCATTCGGATCAGACGGAGCAAGCAACTTCCATGCATCCCTAGGACCTATATAAGCTGCATTCGACTCAGGCAAACCACGTAAATAAGAATCAAACACATCATCACAATAATCAGCATAATCTAACACACACAATCTTATGTTCCAATCCAGCAAGGAAGTATGAAATTCATGCCCACCCAACCGGAAAGCAATGCAGTCATTATCCATATTACCAACATCAACAAAGTGGAATGAAGTGAAGAATTCAAGAGCAATATCTTGTGGTAAAGAGAAATGATGTGGAACAAGTAACCAACTCCAACCAATAGCACGGAAGTAGGCAAAAAATTGATCACGGATACCCAAACTAACCAACACCTTAGAATCAACAAACATACCTGACTTACATGCCCGAAACTGCCGCTTCTCACACTTCGTGGCCAACTCCTCTTCTTCAAAATGGCGAATGTGGAGATGATCTTCTTTATTCAAGATGCGGATAACAAACATGTTGGCGTAACCGTCTTCGGCTGGCTCGGAGTCAGAGATATCCTCCTCGGCTTTGGCATATTTTTGAAATAGGGTTTGGTCTTTGGGATCTAGTAATATATCGGTTGGCCAATCAAAGTCCGGAATGTAATCTTCATCATCCTCGTCCTCAGGGTACACGCCGTCGTTAATCAACCTCTCCCATGGAATATGTATAGTTCCATCTTTCCTAACAGTACCACCCACAGCGGCAGCGCGGGCTTGAAGCGCTCGTCTGGCAGCGTCGGTGGAAGTTTCCGGAGAGTCTGGAGGTGGAGGTGACGTGAGAATAGGCTGATCTGCAGGAGAGGCAGACTTCTCTGGCGGTGGAGTGGAAACCCTAACTGGTGACGCTTGTGGCGTGACAACTGGAGTAGAAGAAACAGGGGTTTCCTCCGGCACTTCAGATGGAGGTGGGGATGGAGATTTCTATACTTCCGGCAAAATGGGCTCTGCATGGGGTACCGGCAGTTCCTCGGGAATCGCGCTGGCAACAACCACCTCTTCAATGGGCTCCTCCGTCGCAACCGGCCGAACTTCAGCGTGCGTAGGCACTTCCTCTTGGTCCGGCGGTGTAGTTGGTTGCTTTCGTCGGCTTGCTCTTAGCTGGCGAGCAGTCGGCTTAGATGGGGAAGAAACAGGTACGGTCTTCTTCTTCGCGGCAAATGAAGTAGTCTTTTGCTTCTTGGGAGCCATGGATTGTTGTGGAAGATGATGTAGGAAGGAGGAGATGATGAGTTGCTTGGTTGAAGACGAATTTTTGTAGAGAGAAGTAGGAATGGAGCGCGGGAACAGTTAGAGGTCCCCCCCTTTCGCGAATCAATCTTAAAGCCTCCAATTCTGAGGTTTGCAATCGAGTCCTTCAATTTCTTTTAGTGAGCAATTACACCCCCGCTTGCTTCAACCTCCTCACACTTCAACTTTTGTGTCAATTGAACCACAAAAGTGTGAAGTATTTTGCAATTAGGTCCTCGACCTATATGTAGGTATATTTCCTTCTTTAAAAATCCTTCCTTCTCTTCTTTCCATTGTGACAAAATTCTTCCACAAATATCTATATTTCCTGGACAAAATAGTCAGCACAAGAAACCAACACTAAAAACCAAATATGAAAAACATAAAATGAACCTAGACTATGAAATAAAATGCGGAAAATAAAGGATACGCGTGGGGTGCCTCCCACAAGCGCCTTGAGTTAGAGTCGCAGGCTCGACTCTTCCAAGCTGATCAAGTGTATGTTGGGAGGTACAATGGAATCTCGTCCACTATTTTTATTTGGTGCAAGTGATGATAGAGCTTTAGCCGATGACCATTCACCACGAAAGTAGACTTCGTTGCGGGATCCTCTAAATCGATCACTCCACTTGGCCGAACAGACTTGATAACAAATGGCCCTATCCATCTTGAACGAAGCTTCCCGGGCATGAGTCGAAGTTTAGATTGGTATAAGAGTACCAATTGTCCAACTTTAAATTGTTTAGATCTCAGATTACGATCATGCCAAGCTTGGTTCGATCCTTGTACCACATAGAGGCATCATAAGCTTCAAGTCGAAGCTTTTCTAATTCTTGCAATTGATACTTGCGTTCCTCCTCACACTTGAACAAGTTTATATTCATTGTTTTCACGGCCCAAAATGCCTTATGTTCGAACTCAACCGGTAAGTGACACATCTTTCCGAAAATCAAACGATAAGGGGACATACCAATAGGGGTTTTGTATGCGGTTCTGTATGCCCAAAGAGCATCCTCTAAGCGTGTACTCCAATCTTTTCGAGACGGATTAACCGTCTTTTCCAAAACATGTTTGATCTCCCTATTGGATACTTCAGCTTGGCCGTTTGTTTGAGGATGATACAGAGTAGATAGACGATGTTGACATCCGTATTTTTTCATCAAAGCTTCAACGGTACGATTGCAGAAATGAGTACAATTATCACTTATTATGGCTCGAGGAACACCATATCGGCTAAAAATATTGGACTTAAGAAATCCAACAACGACTTTGGAATCATTGGAGCGAGTTGCCTTGGCCTCGATCCATTTGGACACATAATCCACAGCCAATAGTATGTATAAATTGCCGAACGAGCTAGGGAAAGGTCCCATGAAGTCCATACCCCATACATCGAATATTTCGCAAAAGCGCATTAGATGTTGTGGTAGTTCATCTCGCAAGCCAATATTACCAAGCATTTGGCAACGTTTGCAACTCTTGCAAAACTCATAAGCATCTCTATTCAAAGTTAACCAAAAGAATCCACAATCGAGAACTTTTCGTGCAGTACGTTTTACTCCTCCATGTCCTCCATAAGGTGATGAATGACATCGCTCTAAGATCTCAAATTGTTCCTCTTCGGGTACGCACCTTCGAATAACTTGATCGACTCCAACTTTCCAAAGTGTAGAATTATCCCAAAAATAATACTTGCATTCACTAATTAATTTCCTCCTTTGAGCCATGGTAAAGTCTGGTGGCAGCGTCCTTGAAGTGAGATAATTTACAATGTTGGCATACCATGGAGTTTTACCATCTTTTCCTTCAATTGCATAACATTATGCCTCAGTTTCGTACTTCCACTTGGACAAGCTGATAGTAGAATTTTCTTCAGATGGCTTGGCCAAGTTGTCAGGCATCTGGGATGACAGAATAATAGAGATGCTCTTCTGGAAATTGTTCCTTGATTGGTTTAGCATCTTCTGAATGAACTAAACGACTCAAATGATCAGCTACATTATTTTCAGCTCCTTTCTTATCTCGCACTTCCCAATCAAATTCTTGCAATAGCAAAATCGAACGTATAAGACGTGGTTTGGTCTCCTTCTTTGCGAGTAGATACTTCACGACAGCATGATCAGTGTAGACGATCACCTTTGACCCCAGCAGATATGAGCGGAACTTGTCGAAGGCAAAAATAATAGCGAGTAGCTCCTTTTCTGTAGTGGTGTAATTGCATTGGGCTGGATTGAGCGTCTTTGAGGCATAGTATATAGCATGACTATCCTTTGCATTGTTTTAGGCCAGGACAGCTCCAACAGCGTAGTCACTTGCATCACACATAAGCTCAAATGGAATTTTCCAATTCGGAGCTGCATAATAGGAGTTGTGACCAATTTTTCCTTGAGAATGTCGAAAGCTTTCTTGCAGTCATCAGCTAGGACAAACGGAACGTCTTGCTGAAGTAACCTTGTTAAAGGTTGAGCGATCTTGGCGAAGTCCCGAATGAATCTTCGGTAAAATCCAGCATGGCCTAAAAATCCTCGAATCTCCTTGATATTTGTTGGATACGGCAACTGGGCAATTAAATCAACCTTCGCCTTATCAACTTGGATACCTCTTTCGGATATTATATGGCCAAGAACAATTCCTTCCCTCACCATGAAATGGCACTTTTCGTAATTAAGAACCAAGTTCTTCTCCACGCATCTTCTTAGAACCACATCTAGATTTTTGAGACATCGATCGAAAGAATCTCCATAGACGGTGAAATTGTCCATAAATACTTCGATTCATTTTTCAATGAGATCGGAGAAAATACTCATCATGCAACATTGGAAAGTTCCGGGAGCGTTGCACAATCCAAAAGGCATGCAGCGATAAGCATAAGTGCCAAACGGACATGTGAAGGTGGTCTTCTCTTAATCATCCTTGTTGACATAAATTTGAAAGTATCCACTATATCCATCAAGAAAGCAAAAATAGGATTGACCGGCAAGTCTCTCAAGCATATCATCAATGAACGGTAAAGGAAAATGATCATTTCTTGTTGTCATGTTCAATTTCCTATAATCGATGCACATTCTCCATCCGGTTACTAACCTCATTGGTACCAACTCATTCTTTTCATTCTCAATGACTTGAAAATCTGATTTCTTTGGGACAACATGTACCGGACTGACCCATTTGCTGTCCGAGATCGGGTAGATAATTCCCAAATCAAGCAACTTTAAAATCTCCTTCAAAACAACTTCACGCATGTTGGGATTTAACTTCCTTTGTGGGTCTCGGCTTGGTTTTACTGTCCGGCTCCAATAGGATGTAATGCATGCAAACATCCAGACTGATTCCGGTGATATCGGCCAATGTCCAAACAATAGCTCGAGCATGTTTCTTCAGAATTTCGACCAATTGCTCTTCTTGTTCTTTTGATAATTCATTGCTGATAATCACAGGAAGAGTCTGATCTTGGCCAAGTAAACATACTTTAAGTTGGTTGGCAGCTTCTTAAGTTCCAGAACGGGCGGTCTGACATGTGATGGCACTGGTCTGTCTTCCACATTCTGCTTGGGCAAGCAGATGCCGCTACTGGAGGTAACGACTTCTGGAACTGCATATAGAGATAAGATGGCTTCCTTTACTTCTTCATCTAGCATCCCTTGGACATCCATCTCAGAGAGGCTTTGTGTCAATGCTAACTCTAACTTATCCTGCATTAATGTCGTCTCAAGATGTTCTTGGACAAGAGGCTCAATAACGTCAATAGAATAAGCATTTTCACAATCAAGGGGTTTTTTCATAGCATCATCAATACTATAAGTAAACTTCTCACCATGATAATCCAAACAGATAGTACCCTTACAAACATCAATTAATGTTTTAGCCGTTTTAAGAAAAGGTCGACCTAGCAAAACTCCCGAAGTTCCCTTCTTTCCCTCACAAGTGTTAATCACATAAAAATCCACAGGATATACGAAATCATGGATTTTAACAAGAACATTTTCTAGAAGGCCTTTAGGGGATATGCATGATCGGTCTGCTAATTAAATAACAACTTTAGTATCGGTTAACTCAACCCCAACTAAGCTATTAAAGACAGATAAAGGCATCACATTGATTGAGGCTCCAAAATCACAAAGGGCTTTTGGGATCATCGTAGTTCCAATCAAACAGGGCAAGGTAAACATACCTGGATCATGGCACTTCTCGGGAAGCATATTTCGAATGCATGCTGAGACATTTTCGTTTACCACAATTTTTCCATTTTTGCTTGTCTTTCCAGCAATGAACTCTTTCAGAAACTTCCCAAGATGTGGGATCTTGATAGCATGAAGAAATGGCAGATTGACTTCCAGCTTACCAAAGATGGACATGTAATCCAACGTTTGCTCCATGGGCTTTGGTTTCTGCACCAATGCTTGTCGAAACGGTGGATCAATCAGTATTTCTTCTTGGACAACCTGCTTCTTTCATTTTTCCTCTTCATCGACTTTCTCCTTGTATTTCTTTGAGTTGGATGACTCAGAGATATTTGGCTTGGGCAAGTTAACAGTGGTAGCTGTGTCGTTTTCTTCAGCCTTCTTTGGTGTCTTGCTTGGCGGATCTGGAAGATCTCTTCCACTTCTCAGAGTAACATGGCTAACATTCTTTGGATTAATCTGGACTTGAGAAGGTAGCTTTCCTTGGTTCCCTCGAATCTCATTGATTGAGGCTGATAGCTGCCCTATCTGTCCGGCCAAGTTATCTAGTCCGATTTTCTGCTCCTTCTGTGTTTTTTGGATGTTTAGGATAGCTTCATTATGAGTCAGAATACTCTGCTGCATGGTTTGTTGTGAAATAGCCATCTCAGTTAGAATTTCTTCAATGGTCTTGCCAGGCTTTGCTTGGGTAGGTGGAGGTAAAAGCGGTGGATTTGTTAGGTAAGTCCTTTGATTAGGAGGGCGATAGACTTGCTGTTGTGTCTGTTGGTGGAACATCTGCGGTTGATACTGGGCAAACTGCAGCTTGGGATGATTATCCCACTTCAGATTTGGATGATCCTTCCATCCAAGATTGTAGGTGTTGGAGTAAGGATCTCTTTTCTGCTGGTTATTGTTCCAGTTCCCAATTGCGTTGCAATCTTCAGTAGGGTTTGCTTGGGTGTTACATTGCAACGAGGTGTGTCCAGGCCCGTCCACACGTTCCACATATTTGTTCACCGAGCCGGTCGAAGATGTTTTTTCCAACATAGAGTGCATCGGTTTCTCCAACTTTGAGTCCATCATCCTTTCCGGCTTCTCAAAACGATTATCCATCCTTTCCATACTAGTATCCGGCTTGGTCTCCGGATCTACGGAATCGGTTGAATTTGCGAGATTTTTTTATGATACGAACTTCTCCATAATCCTTAGTTGCATTAGCCGATTCTTGAATGATCTTCTCGGCATCATTGACTCGCAACCGGAGAAATTTCCTCCACTTGATGAATTGACAAGATTCTTTGTAGTGATTGTCATTCCTTGATAAAAGTAGGTCGGCAAATCTCCCTTAGAAAAATTATGATTTGGACAGCTTTCGATGAGAGCTTTGTATCGAGTCCAATATCCATTTAGTGTTTCATCAAACTCCTGCTGGACTCCAGAGATCTCCTTGCGCAAGACATTAGTCTTTGTAACTGGAAAGTAGCAATCCATAAATATTTGTCTCATCTCTGTCCAAGTGTTGATTGAGTTTGCGGGTAGACTTGTGAACCAGTTTCCTGCATGGTCCGTGAGAGCAAATGGAAAAGCAGATAGTTTGAATTGTTCCTTTGCTCCATGCGAAGTCTTCTGAGCATTGCAGAATCTCACGAACTCATTCAGAAAGCGGAATGGATCTTCATTCTTCATTCCATGAAACTTTGGTAGAGCTTGGATAAGCCCATACTTGATCTCAATCGGCTCATTGAGCCCTTCAATTTGGATCGGTGTTGGAAGATCTTCACCACCATGCTTTCCAAACTGATCTAGCCTCGGATTATTCGGATCGTCGGCCATCTTCTCGAGTTTAGTCTCGAATTTTCCTTCAGAAAAGAATTCTGCTAGGCTAAGCAGAACGTCTTCAGAGTCAGCTTCTGCTTGGCCAGACGAAGTGTCCTGCTTCGGCAGTTGCTGTTGTTGCAGCTTTGTCTCCTTCCTTAACCCCCTTGCGGTTCTTTCGATCTCAGAATCAACTACGAGGTTTGGGTTGGAAGACCTGCTCATAAACTAGTTAAAGCACAAAAGATCAAAAGATAAACATGGTTAATTAGAAACACCGTTCCCCGTCAATGGCGCCAATTTGGTGATCGCTGTTTTCACACCAAATAAAATTCCTGCACACACTTAGAATTTTATAATTAGTATAGAACATGGTCGAACTCAGAGAACAGTGAAAATCAACAATATTTATCCTTTTGATCAGAGTTTTGGTGATGCCACCACGCATAAATCTTGGGGTTTACTACCTAGGCAAAGAAAAGTAAATAGCAAGAAAAGTAGATAAATAACAAATAGAGAAAGGCGGACTCGGCTTCGGGTAACTTGTATGAGATAACTACTTCGATCATGGATGCATAGATTTAATTAATTCCTAAGATCAACCAGTTATAGGATACAATGTTGGTCACGTACATACCCCAATTCCTACTTACTTAGTCGGTAATGGCTTGTTGAACAAATTTCCACTACTCCATAACCTAACCACAACCTAGCTTGTTGAACAAACCTAGATTTAATGTTTAGATAGCATTACGAGGAAGGAACCCAATTTTAATCCCTACCGTTGTTGGACAAGCTGACATAGATGATTAACCTCCTTAATTCGACTACCGTTACGATAGCTTCGCCACCTAAGTTGTTGAACAATCTGACACTAATCTTCATAACCTAAATTGATCAGGTTTAAGTTAATCCAATTAAATCTTTCTGCCCCGAATTAAGTCGAAATCCTAGTCTTCAATTACTACGAACAATTAGATCTCACAAAGTTTGTATCTCATATTCGTCACCCTCGCCGAAGCCCTAAAAAGTTTAGCTACTCATTATTAACTTGGACAAGCTAAGTGAAACGAACATAGTAAGAACAGAAAGTAAAGTGCAGAAAGCTGGAAACATAAACTGAATTTAAGAACTGAAATTAAATACTGAATACCGAAATTAAAATGCTGAACATAAGTACTGAATCTGAACGGACAAGCTGAATGACTTAAACTGCTGAATAAACTTCAAGTGCTGAATCTGAAAGTTAACTAAACTAAGAAAGCGATAAAGAAAGTGTTTTAATTCTTGTGCGAAAAATTAAATCTAAACTACGGGACTAAGAACGAGATGGCTGGGACGAAAACTAAACTAATGAAGCAGCGAGAGAATGATGGTGTAGAATGCCTCTCTTATGATGTCCGTCTTCAGCCCTTTATATAGATTCCGAGCTTGATCTTCAAAAGGAAAGAATTCTAGGGCAAATCTTTTGAATCTTGATCTTCAAGACTCCTTTTCCTTGTATAACTCCAGCCCTAAAATATCTTTAAGCTCCAAATCTTTAGCATATATTTCCTTCTCGATCTCTCACTGTTTTATCTCCAAAATTCACCAAAATATCTCCAAATCAGCTCCGAATCGCCACCTCATCTCCGGACCATAAACCTGCCGAAAATAGATATTTCTGCGCACAAAACAGCATCAACTTGGACAAGATGAGCGTTAGAACTGGGTGAATTTGAGGGGTATAAAATTGACACATCACTTACAGG
This sequence comes from Lavandula angustifolia, assembly GCA_028984105.1. Classification (NCBI taxonomy): domain Eukaryota; kingdom Viridiplantae; phylum Streptophyta; class Magnoliopsida; order Lamiales; family Lamiaceae; genus Lavandula; species Lavandula angustifolia. Next base: position 15,368,775 of record CM054818.1, on the reverse strand, counting down.
ACCCTGACACTGGCATAGAGGGTGCCACTTTAAAAGATAAGGTGCAGCGGGTAAGTACTGAGGAGACACAACAGGAAGAAGGAGTTGAGCCTGCTGCTGAGGTCTCCTTTGAAGAGTTATCAACAATTCAGTTGAACCGTCTCCGTGCAGTGGGAGAGTTTGCTGAGCAGATTCTTGAGATCTCACAGCATCAGGATCTGGTTGATATTGCAGTTTGGGCAAGGACCCAGATGCTGTTTAGGTTCCTGAACTGCGACATCCTTGCGGATCTCATTCAGCAGCATTCTGCGCACTCCTTATTAGCCGAGGAGTAGCACATTCAGTCGGTGATAGGGTTTGGAGAACCCGCCGACATTGCCTCCTTCGAGGACCTCCGCTCAGCCATGCTCTATCTTCTAGAGCTCAGGTCCTCACCTTAACCCGCCAGAAGCCCATCGCCGCCTACTCGTCATGATGATGGAGATTATGACCAGGTACCTAAGGATGCAGAAAAGGGAGATTCTGCTGAGGGAAAGACTCCCAGCGAGAAGGGCGATTCACCACCTCCTCCTCCGGAATCAGGTGCCGCCCCCATTGCTTCGTCGTCTAGATAGCAACAACTCGCTGCCTCTGAGCAGAGGCTCGGTACCTCCTCCTATCAGATCAAGCCGATAGGTACCGTGTCCTCTAAGTCAGTCAACCGAGCCATAAGGAAGCAAGGAGACAAGAATCGTCTCCTGACCAAAGATGTCCATCTCAAGTGGGCACAATATACTAAGGCTCAGACAGAGAAGGTTGACTTACTGACTGGCGCAGCCAAGAAAGTCTCAAACGCTCCAACTCCCAACATTCAGGAGATAGTCGAGACTGCGCTAGCAGCTCAGAAGGCAGACATGGCCGCTCAATGTTAGCAGTTGCTAGAAGCTCAGTAGAAGAAATTCTCAGAGCAACTGTCTGCGAGCTTGCCCAGTGTCCAGACCACAATGGATGAGAGAAACAAGCTTGCCACCTCCAGTGTCCAAGTCGCTATTGAAACTCAGGCGGCAGCCCTGAAGCTCATCCAGAAGGAGATGACAGACTCTCTCGATGCATCGCTCCTTAAACAGCGAAATCAGACAGAGGCCCAAATCCAAAAAATCTGCAAGGATCAGGAGGATGACTGGTTCCAGTACTGTGATGCAGTCGGGGACTTCAACACTACCTCAGACACGATCAAATCAGTTGTCTACGCACTCCAATTGGAGGTAGCAGCAATCAAGACTCTCCTGTCCTCGGCAGATGATGCCAAAAAGGGGGAAGGAAGAGATAAAGAGGTGTTGACAAAGTCAGTCGGGAGGGAACACATCAAGGGGGAAAGTTCAGCGCAGGCTGGAACAAGTTCGATCCCCACTCCCCCAGTCCAGTCCAAATCCCAGTAGTGCAAGTTCCTTCAGAGGCTCAGCCCTCTGAGCCTCAGCAGACCGCGCAGGCTGGAGGATCGGGTGAAGGATCCTCGGCCCAAGCGCATATTGAAGACGTGGCCTAATTTGTCGAAGGCTCAGATCATGAAGAAGAGCCCGTGCCAACTCAAAGGCCCGGAAAGGAGAAAGCTACTGAGAGCACTCCCCCTCCTTCTCCATCGCCTAAATTCAAATCTCGAGAAGAGCAGGAGGAACACGACAAGAGGGTAGCACAACAGCTGCAGGATCAGATGGACTATGAGTTGAAGATGGAGGAAGAAGCTCGAAGAAGAAGAAGAAGAAGAAGAAGAGGGTCCCTATGTCCAGAGAGTCAAAGAGTCAGGCAAAATTGATCATGGCTCAGCGGAAGAAAGCACAATCTGCTCGGAGCCTACTGAAGACTCTGACACGGACAACCTGCCCCTTGCTCAGCGGCTGAAAAATCTTCCAAAACTTACACGGAAGCGGAAGCGAGAGGACAAGGCAACTTGGGACGCAGTGCAGCAAGGGCTAAACCTCAGAACTAGAGACAAACGCGCTGCAGAGCTGAGAGAGAAGAAGAGGCAGGCTGATCTAGCTAAGATCATAGAACTAACTGAACAAGCAGCCAGAGAGCCTATCCTCGACCGCAGCAAGCAGATCCCTAGGACCTCCAAGTTCTTCCGGCGTGGTGCTCTGAAGCCTCATCTGAAGAAAACTCTTCACCGCCGTGTCAACAAATGGATCCCGTGGAATCTGAACGAGGAGTGGGAGGAGCTGAAGGACGACTTCATCAAAGCTTACTACGTGTGGCAGTGCTATCCTCCTGAAGTTTCGGTGGTCGATCTTTTTGATCAGTTTCTATATCACCACGGCCCCAACTTCAGAGCTCAGATAAAGCTCTTGCTATTCAAGGAGAAGCTGCCATTCACTGCTCCTGCCTACCGCCAGCTGAAGCCTCTGATGACCACTCAAGGCGTTGTCTGCACCAAGGAGATCGAAGAGGAATTGGAGACAATTGTTCATCGCAATAATCTGGATCTTTTGACGACAGATGATCTCATCCCCATCCAAGCCCTCAGAGTAAGGATCTACAAGTCTTATGGGTTGGATGCTCCTACTACAAAGTCTGCTGATTTCAAAGCAAAGATCAAGAGACAATAGCAATTTCTCTTGTTGTTTCCTCTTGTCTTCTCGTTGTATAGCAATAGGATCGATGTAATCACATCCATATCTATATGTATCAGTTTTTGCTTAGCCAGACAACTACTCATTGTCTTAAGGTCGTATTTTCTTTGCTTATCACTCACTGATCACTGAAATGATCTGACACACACTCACATAACCTGTTTTCTTCTGATATGCCTATCTTTTATCTGCTGTTAACCTTGCTATCATTGTCCAGTATTTACTGAATTCTCTTGGGTTAGTAGCTTAGTACTTAGTGGTTTTGGCATCATCAATTAGGGGAAAATTGTTGGGTTATGAGTCAGTGATCATTTAGATCATTGCTAAGGGAGTATTTTGAACTGACATTAGTAGTTCATGTACTTAGGACTTATTGTTGTATTTCGGTAATGGGGGAAATTGTGGTGATTTTATTGCTATAGAATTGAAGATCCCAAAACCTGTCCTGTATCCATAGTGTGTTTTCGAACTTGATGATGTAATAGACTAGACATGTTCTTATGTTCATTATTTGTTTTGTCTAAATCTTGTAAGGGGTGTTTGTTGGTCTGAACTTCAGTAGGAAGTTAAATTCCAGAACCCCGTGTCATCAGTTTGTAAGAGCTCGTGTCCTCAGGTCTCCAACTGACTGTTCTCAGTAGAAGATTCCTATCAGCAGACCTCCGTTGAAGACACGGTTTGAAGAAATCACCAGCTGACCGTAATCAGTAGAAGACATCTATCAGCCGACTCAGATGATGAAGTCAGTATGATCGATCCAGATCTACTGAATCCGACAAGGAAACGACTACCCAACCATTACTGTCATTCGAAAGTTAGCAGAGTCTATTCATACGAGGATCAGTGAGAGTTAACTCAGATGAAGACTGATGTCTGACAAGTCTCACCTACCACAAACCTCGGCCAATGAGAAGCAACCAAAACCTTACCTGCTCTGACACTAAAGCTGCTCTCTTGTGCAGAAGCCAACCACTCTGCGGCGCTACTTCGAAAACTTATGGTCGTTTTCCTTGGAAGTTTGTGACACATGGCATCGTCCTCTCCAACAGATACATGACTGGGTCACGACTATAAATAGAGAAGAGTTTCCAAGCTCAACGCACGGGACATCAAAAGGGAATACACACTCACAACATTCAAACTCTCTAGGGCATTCAAGTCGATCCAGCGACGAACTTGCTTAGTTGAATATCCATAGTTCTTCTCTCTAGAGATTCTTTAGTTCCCCCTTCTCTATCTAAGTTCCACTGTTACATCCATAGCTTAGAACCTTCGAAGGAGTTCACTTTCTGTGAATCATTCTTATTGTAAGAACTCATTCATTATTGGAGAAAATCCCCTCCCCTTAAAACTTCGGTTTGATTTGTAAAGTCGCTAAGGACTATAACTTAGAAGGGTCTGTCCAGCGCACAGATTCCTTGCTAAGGCTTACTTGTGTTATTTACTGTTTTATTGCATTGTTCTCAAACCGACTTACAAACTCATACTTTGCATAAAACGTATTTAAAAGTGCACCGGCCAAAACGAATTTGGTTTGCGAAAACACGTTTTCAAAAGAGACGAAGTATATCGGGCCCCACACTTATCAGCACTGAACTCTCCGATTGAGCTCTTAATATTGACAAAAGTTAGTAGGACGGACTCAGTAGTTGAGACACTCTGACCCGCGATCAGAAGGTTACTATTTGACTTTGTTCATCAGTCGCACCCTACAACTCAGTCTCAGTTGTCCTTCGCGTTTGAGGAAAAACTTGTACTCATGTATATTCAACCCCTCCCCCTCCCCCCCGTTTGAGGAAAAACTTGTACTTCTAGACAACTATTTGAGAAAGATAAGTTTTTTTATTGAACTGTTTGAGAAATTCTTAAATAGCTATAAATCCCTCTCTTGTATTTAGGAGATGAACAAGTATTTGGAATTATGGAAGAAAAAAATTATTATTTGATAAAATTGAGGCGCGAGGTTAGAGCTCGTCCTATTTCTATTTGTAATCCATAAAGCGATTCAAGGTGGGGTCTATATCACTGTTGTTCAATATAATCTCACTAATTGTCAATTTCATCTCTCTATTCCAAAAAGTTCATGGGATTGTCTGTATTAATTTTGGGAAGTGGCCTATTCATTATTCAAACATAAGTATGTTTCCAGCTTAAATTGTTGGGCTTCTCATATGAGTGGGATCTTGAGATTTCTACTACTGAGCATGATTATTACAGATGGTGAGAGTTGGCATATCAGGAAGCTCTTTTGAAGTAATCTTGATCAGTCCACTACTTCATTGCTCTGAGAAACTTGTAATGCAGGCTGAAGTTCCTGACCTGAGGTTAATAGGCATTATGAAACAAATACTCTTTGACATAATTAAATGGCCTACCTAGCAAAGATGCTGCCTCTAAGGTCACTGAGTGGCTTGAGAAAACTCGGTATCTTTTCATTTCTGCATTGTTTCTTCATGAAGCCTAGCCTATTATTGATGGATGGCGGTTTTCAGGTGCAAATAGATGACCCAGTCTCTGGGAGGTCTGCGCGGCGTGAGACAAACACTATGCCTCAATCAATGGGCTGGTGTGATTTATTTCTATGGCTCGGTAGCTTAAATAGTATTGGTGTTGTTTATCTCGTTTGACAACGAAACATGTGTAAGACCCTAATTTGAAAATAACACTTTATCTGGACAATGATGAAACAATAGTCATATATAAAGAAAATTGTTTACGATTGTAACTTCAAAATATGTCTAAAACTTGAGAAGCGAAAATATAAATAAGTTCAGATTTCACTAAAATAACTAAAGTAAAAAAGAAACGTCAATAAACAAAGTACAAGTGCGTCATTCGATCTCCAACACGCCCGAGCTCAAGTTCCTAAAATGATTAGTGAGGGATGAGTATATATAGTACACTCAATGCAGGACATATGCTATGATTTATCCAAAGTAATATAATCGCACAACATATGTAATAATTCACATTATAATGACGTCACCACAAAGGCAACAAATGACATCGTTATGAAGGCGGTAAATGATAAGTTGTGCACAATTGTGATGTTAATATGAAGGATAATTATAAAGTCATTCCAAAACACATGAGATGTTAAAATGAAGAATGACCAAATAATAAATCCAAGAACACTCACAAGAGGTTAATATGAAGGATAACGAGATAACCAATGCAGTAACTCAAGAAGATGTTAATATGAAGGATGACCAATAGTTAATTCAAGAACCATCTTTAATGAATATAAAATAATACACTTCGACAATCACATCAATAAAGATAATTATAAATCAACGGCATAAGTAAGAATCCACACCTTAATTCCATTGTAAAATGACTTAAACAAAATAAGATAATTTAGTGTCTTAGTCACGCCACACCTAAACGATCAACGAAGAATGAAGCCTATAAATAAAAATTCATACAAAGATTTTGAATATTATTAATGTAGACGCTCAGACCGTCAAGGTGTCTCGGTCATAGCTCCTTCCTCCTGCACCAGCACAGCATATTTGGCTTCTAAGTTAAGATGATTTTGTGGACTTTAAGAATATTTTTCTTAAAGCCAATTTTATCACCTTTTACTTCTGTTTGCCGTTTTTGACATAATTACAATGTCTCAACAAATGGGTTGTTCCATTCGGGAACCAGCGTGTGGCGCTTGGGACAGGTAGAGAAAGATTAGGTTAAGAACATGCACTACCTTAATTATCACCAACTTTTCCATGTTACCATCTTCTCTTTAGATTAATTATAATATAACCTTAAAAACTTACACAAGTTATTGACTTGGGGTGTTTGCAAATACTTATTATAAGGACTTCGTATTTATTTTTGTGTAAAGTTGAAAATTATTGTTTTTACGCAAAAGTTTTTGTATCAATAATAAAAAATAGATATACTTAGTAGTTTCAAAATTTATGGTGCTTTAAACATCAAAAACATCACAATAGATACTTTTAAAAACTGTTTAATTAGGTAGTTTAATTACTTAATTTTATAGAAACTGCCGCATAAAGCATATTTTTCAAAATTTAAAAAACTGCTTATACCGTTAATAAATAAATAAATACTTAAAATAAGAATTTACAAACATCCTCTTAGTTCTCTCATTTAACTATAATATATAAACAAAAAATATATTTTGAATTTATCCATTTATCTTAAATTTACTCAATATAAATCTGGAATAGATGAGGTGAGTCTCTATTTATAAGAAATGAATTTTCTCATCAAAAGACAATGGCGCTATTTGCAATGTATTGATTATTGAACTCGACCAAGAATAATTTTTCTTAATAACTACTCATGAATAGCATTAAATCGTGTTTAATTTATTAGGTGGTGATTACTGATTAGTCGAGGACTTGAGGGTTTAAATAATAGTATTACAGAATTGGCCCATTAGGGTGTCCACGACGTCGTATTGACTTATCCACTACGTTACAATGCCGCAGCACGAAAGGAACAAAAGGGAGCATCGTCAATCCAACTGAATCACCGCCAGACAACCACAGTTTTCAAACCAAACTTTCCCTTTTTTAATTCCTTGATTTTCCCCTCAATTATTTATGTGGATTAAATCGTTTTCCTCAAACCCATAAATCGCTCTCTCGCTTTACAATGTACATGTACTCTCTCTCTCTCTCTCGAACTTACCCTCCATAAATTCGCTGCTTAGTTGTTGATTTAGTTGCTGTTTTTCTATTTTGAAACCACAGGAAGAGAAAGAAGACGAAGGAATAGGATTTAGAGAATAATTGTAGCGGAAATGGTGATGGCGAAGAAGGCGCAAGCATCGATGAAACCGGGACTGTCGATGCGCCACGTGCTGTGTCTAGGTTGGAAGCTTGTGATTCTAGTTTCCATCGCTCTATGCGTTTTCGCATTTCTCAGAATCCAGCACTATTCTCAGTCGACAGCTGCTCTGCCGAGGAAATCTCGTTCTCTCACCTACGAGTTCAGAGGCAGTCCGAAGATCGCATTTCTGTATCTGGTTCGGAGAAACTTGCCCCTTGATTTCCTTTGGGGGAGCTTTTTCGAGGTCGGTGCAATTTCTGTTAGCTGGAGACAGCAGGGAAACGTTCGGTTTTGTGTTTCTCAATTGTTTAGTTTGACTTCGTGTCTCCGAGTAGAATGGTAGATTCTAGGAGGAAATTTGATATTGTTAGTTCGAACATGATCTTTTTGTTTTAACCTTTTTCTCTTGTGATTCAGCACCGGCCTTTAATTTCACCCAAATGATAAAATTTCCATTTGATTTGAGTTTTTAATTGACATTTTGATTTTCTTCTGCAGAATGCTGATAAGGCAAGGTTTTCAATATTTATGCACTCTGAACCTGGTTTCGTGTTTGATGAATCTACTACAAGATCAGCAATATTTTACTACCGGCAATTGCAAAACAGCATTAAGGTAACATCACCACTTCATTCACTGTTTGGATATGGACTTGTAAGTGGAAATGAGTATAAAATGATTCATGAATATGATTGAATGATTTGATTAATGACAATTATAGATGTATTAGAAATTAGGGAAATCCTTTAAGTTTTCATTAACAACATTCCTATTGTGTGTCAAAGTTTCTTTTAAGCATCCTTGGTAACTCTAGATTGTGACCTGGGGGACAGACCTCCGGCTGCTATCTGAAGTATTCTTTTTTTTTTTATTCACAGTAGATTGAGGTAATGGATGATGGTGTAGGTAGCCTGGGGAGAAGCAAGTATGATTCAAGCTGAGAGGTTACTTTTTGAAGAAGCCCTTCAGGATCCCGCGAATCAAAGATTTGTACTATTATCAGACAGGTTATCTTCCTTACAGCCCTAGCATGGGAGAAAAATTTCTCCATCCCACAATTTGTACCCCTATGTGTCTCATTCTATATGTGTCACAGTGATAATGGTTTTGCAAGTGGCACGTGTAATTCATTTAAGGAGTGTGGCACGTGAGGGTGCAGAATTTGGGATAGAGAAATCTTTCAACTAGTACGGTGCTCATATAAAATAAAATTTCATGCTTATACTTTGTGTCAGCTCAATATCGTGCAGTATATGGCACAGGATACTACTAGTTAAAGATATAACCTTTAGTGGATAAGCAAGAAAAAATTCTAATGTGATATCTCCATTAATGAATGCTGTATTTAATGTATTTGTGCCCTTACAGTATAATTAGATTTCATGTATCTTCTATAGAACAATTGAAAATGCTGCGATACAGTATTAGATAAGTCTGTTTGCAATATTCGGATCAATGCTATTTCACATTAGGGGTTGGAGGAAGATAAAATATAGAACAATTTACTGGGAAAATGGAGTTTTTTGTTCCTTCAGATTCTTGAGGGGAATGACTCTGAAGCTCATTCATGGTGTATTGACTGCTTAAACTTTTAATCCTCAGTAAAGATAGGTTATTGTAATTGAGATCCTGTTTTTTGTAAGTCATATTAATTCGGCCATCTGAGCGTTTTTTAAGCACTTATTCTATCCCATGTACTTTCTCTTTTCACTTAGTAGGTTCTAGTTGTAAATTGTACTTTATCTATATTTCAAGAGTGGTGAATGATTCTAACTATCACAAACTTCACAAATCTCAAGTTTCCAGAAATCTCTTTTGCTGAAATTCATTTCCATAGATGAGTTAAGCTTGAGCTCAACAATAATCGACTCATTAGCTCGCAAGCTATTTCGTTGCTTGTGAGTTAGCTCAAAAATATAAAACTATTAATTTGATTATGGATTCTATGTTTTTATATTTAATTGGCAATAAGTATATAATTACCTGATTAGCTTATATTCTTTTAAGAAAATAATAGATTTTTGGTAATTTAAGTACTCCAAGAGTCTTATTTTTTAGTGGAATGATGTATACTTCTTGTTTTAGCCTTTTAGTTCATGAACCTTGAACGTGTTCAGTAAATTAAGCTCAATTTCAACGTGACAATAAACATGCTAAGCTTGAGTTCTATCTTTTCTTATTGCGTTGATTTTGGATGTCATTTCATCATTACTGTCTCCTTCTTTCAGAATTATTTATGCAGTGTCTCCCAAATCTTCTTTATCGTATTGCATATTGTACAGTTAGTTCTTTCATCCTAGATGTTACTTGAAAAGTTAACTGAAATTAGACGTTTCAATTCAAACAGCTGTGTTCCTTTGTACAACTTCAGCTATATCTACAATTATCTGATGGGTTCTCCAAGAAGCTTTGTGGACAGGTAACCTTTAAAATCTGAATGAGACTTCACTAGATTTCATTTTTTCTTGGATGCTTGTTTAAAGCTTCTATTATAGCTTATGACACTTCAAATGCATTAGTGTATAGCATAGCTAAATTTGAGTTTTCTTGACCAGCTTTCTTGACAAGAAAGATGCTCGCTATAATCCAAAGATGTCACCAGTTATACCCATGCACAAATGGAGGAAAGGTTCGCAGGTAGTGTTTTGTTACATCATGTTGATCACCACATGGTCAGATTAACTTCTGCTAGCCTAGATGGTCATCGTATCTCAACTAAATCAGTATTCCCATTCCCGTCAATGTCACAGAACTCCACCACCACCCCAAAACCCCCACAGGTGCTGCCACCCCCATAAGCGCACAACACATACCGTGTAAAGAATAAATTATTAAAGACATTCTATACCAACTTCCTCATATAAATTGAACTGATTTTTCTGTGGAATCAGAGTGACTCCATCATTGTGTTATAAATATGAATATGCTTAAAATAAATCTATCTACTTGGTGGTGGTCCTTTTTATGATTTTTGAAGGGGGTGCTAAATTTTTTGAGTATTTACCTCTGAAATACATGGCTGCATATGATTCTGATCAGTTATCTACTTCAGTGGGTCACCTTGATTCGGAGCCATGCAGAAGAAATTGTTGATGATGAAATTGTTTTTCCCATCTTCAAGAAGTACTGCAAGGTACTATTTTGTTTGTGTTGAATTTATTTGCTTGGATAATTTAACAATTGATATACTTAATACTCTTTTTTTTTGTTGCAGAGGCGTCCACCTGTTGATGCAAGTAAGGGCAGAAAGAATCTTGTAAGTTACCTTTTTCTGCCTGCTCAATGTGAATATAATATAGACCTCGAATATCTGAAAATCATTCTCCAATTTTCTGATATTATTTTTTGACAGCATTGTGAATTTTCTAATTTGTGTGCTCTGCATTTTAAATTTATATTATTATAATTCTATTGGTTGACAATATATTGAATTGGATGCAGAAGCTTCAGAAGCAGCACAACTGTATACCGGATGAACATTATGTGCAGACCTTCCTAGCAGTAAGCAAAAACCTAATCCATACCACCACATCTCTCCACGTTTGATCAAACTCCATCACTTCACTTTCTACTATAATTGCTCGTGATGCCTAATTAGTCGCTATTCTCTCCTTTTTGTCTGTTATAGATGAAAAATCTTGAAATTGAGCTTGAAAGAAGAACAGTTACCTACACGGTATGGAACCAATCCACTACAAAGACGGATAATGGGGCTTGGCATCCTTTCACATTTAGCTATGCAGATGCTGGGCGGCAACAAATAAAAAAGATAATGGTTTGTCTATTTTATCTGCTCCTCTATACCAGATAGAATTTGTTCACTTTCTATGTTTATAAAAATGTTTGTTTCTCAGTTTGACTTTGTGGTAAATTGTTCTAACTTATGTATATTTTCAGGATATCAGCCACGTATACTATGAAACGGAGTACAGAACCGAGTGGTGCAGTAACAATTCTACTTATATTCCCTGTTTTTTATTTGCAAGGAAATTCTCTCAAGGAGCTGCTATGCGCCTTTTGAGTCAAGGAGTGGTTGGTAACTTTGATGTGTCTGCACTACTGGAGGCACCACCCTGAGTTTTGCTAGTTTTTATACTAGTCACAGAAATCGTGTTGGCAGAGTTAAATGTCTCAGAAAGTTTTGCCTACTCTGCATTCGGGTCGAGGCTCATATGAGATATATATATATATGTATATGGAGAGAGGGGGCGGGCTTTTTACCCTAGACTAGCGTAAATAGCTAAATAGTTAGAATAGGTTAGTCTTTTAGACATTGATACCACTGTGAAGCCTGATATGGTTGGGCGTTATTCCGACTGTAGAAGCAACCACTAATATATGATCTGAGGGAGGTCTTTCGTGAGTAGCACAAATGGCTTTTGAAAAAGTTACTGTGTATTTCATTTCATATCCGAATTAGGGGGGAGCAAAGCAGACCAAAAACAATAAAGTTGACTCGTGAAATTGATTGTAACTCGTGTGTATGGTTCAATTTACTTTCACTGTTCGATTGTCTTTATAGTTTATACTCCTATTTTAGGCATTTGGTTCAGATCTAGCCATCTACGTTGTTACAATGTCTGAATTTGGAACAGAAAACTGAATTTGGTTCAGAGCAGACTAAATTACTTCAACAATCTAATTATACCAACATAGCATTAAACAAAAATTGGCTGATAATTAATTAAATTAACATTTGATATCGATCGAGTCAAAGAAGACATGAAAACTATATGCAGCAAAAGAAAGAGAAGGTCAACCTTCTATACAGTGATAGATGAATCTTATGAAGCCCACTCTCTCTTCTCCATGATTCTGTAAGGTATATCTACCAAGCTTATGGACACCTTTTTACAAGATCAACATCTTCTTCATCAAGGAAAATAATACACAATCGAAGCTGCCGGAGCTTCCTTCCATCTCTCATATGGCGTCCACCACTATTTACGTTTACGTGTCAGGCAAACCGGAAGACAAAAAAAAGAAACTTCATTTATACAGGTATCACAACATCTGCGCTTTGACTTTCATCACATGTCAGAATAAGGCCCTCCATGTATGTGGGGAGAAGGCAGCATGACCAACGACAGCCTGTGGAGACAGGCTCCGATGGTGGAACAATCATCAGCACGTTGTCGTGTCTTCGAACCACTCCCATTACACTCACGGTACTTCCTTCTTTTATATACCTGCAGCAAAACATTGCATTCAGATTGTATTATGCTTTGCTGGTCTGGTCCACATTCCTATCCTCCATGTTCTTCATGTGTCCACTATATATCAAGATTTTAGGTAGGCCAAGGAAGAAGGAACTGAAATTCCATATCATCAGCTAGAGTTGTCTGATTTTAGGGGTGATTTTCCAGTTTCTAATCTATGGCTAAAGCATTGGTCTTACAGAACTACAATGGTACCAAATGGCTGTTATTAAGATAAAGCAAAGAAGTATCTCACCCTTCTTTGAGCCGCATTACACGGTCGTCGCTTGAGAGGCTTCGGTCAGAAAGCCAGCTTAGAAAGTTCGGAGATAATTTATTGGAATCCTTGGTGACATCAACTACTACAGTTGGTTTCACAAAAGGGGAAACCTTAGCACCGTAGCCTGCTTTTACAAGAGCTCTCAAACCAGACTGAAAATCTGATATATAAAAATCCGCAACGTACTTCTGTTAACACAAAGAAGCAAGGGAAAATAAATTAATTCAAGGGGCAATTGTCCACGTTTGTAAGTCAACATAAACTGAACTATGGCAGCTAGCAAACTGTTACTATCACATTGGCTACCAAGCTTAATATTCATAAGTACTTGTAAAAGACTCATAAATCTTAAAACAACATTTGAAAACATCTGGTTGACAATGAAAGGTAACAGTCTTCATAAAATGATCAAGATGTACCATTGAAAATGCAAGTAATGATTTTGAGTTAATGAAACGGCATATTCCTATAGGCGGACCTCATCCGGTTCCGAACAAAACAACACTAACCTCTGAATATCTACATCCCCAAGAGAGCCATCTTTGTTTGACATGAGCTGGTTTTCCACCAAACCCTCGGTATTCATATAATTCTGAGGACGCATACACGCATCTTGGTACCCTCTGGAAAGAAGTTTCAAGGGGTATGCTCCCACACGTAACAACCTAAACGAAAAGCAGTCAACATTGGTCAAATACCTATATTTTGAGGTTTAGGAAAAAAAAGTGCAATTAACTGCTCAATTATTTCGTAACCCAAGCACAGCACCATGAAATTGGACTGATTTCAGCTATGATTCCCCAAATCAGGAAATGAATTCAGAAAATGCTTCTCTTTTTGCAGCACCCATTCATCTTACCTCACATCTGTCATCCTAAAACACTCTAAAGCAAGATCTAGCTTATTATTCAAGTCTGATGATACTACTAAAGGAGATAAACTGCACGGACTTCTCAAGTTAACAAGCAGTGGAGTAAGGTTGGGTTGTAAGCAAATAAAAAGATATAAGTATTCATATAATAATAACTTCATAACAAGCCAAACCTACTAAAAGCTGAATGGTTTTCGTCCAAAAGATTCACCAAAAGAAAGCCAAAGCAACCAGTAAGGAGGCTTAGATGCTTGGCAGATGCCTATATCATATTTTAGATGCTATAACAAAGCATATGTAATAGGCGTATCAGTGATTCCAGGTTTCTTGATTGCTGCTTGCAATTCCCGAATTAAATATTTTGAGGAAAGGAACATTGCCTTGCATAGATCGAAAAACCCAAATCTCAACAACCAGCTAGAAAAAGGTTTAAAAAAAAACCCTAATTACGCCCATTTTTAGCGGACTGAGGCCACACTTTGACGCCGGGTGCCTGTATGCTTCCCACCCCTAACAGACTGACATAGATTTTGCGGTGATCGGAGATGGCGGATCAAACCGATTTTACCAGGTCAAAATGAACCACTTTTATAGTCGGGCCAGATAAAACAGTTATTCCCTTGATTGCTAATTCCGAACATTAATCCTACAGTCAAACTGGTCCCGATAATAAATAGTACTAGTATAATATACATGGAGAGAGAGAGAGAGAGAGAGAGAGAGAGAGAGAGAGAGAGAGATCCATAATTAGCATGCAGCCGGAAGTAACTTACTAGCCAACAGAATGGGATAAAGAAATCCGAAAAGAAAAAAAAGGCTGTCATTGGGAGTAAATATTTAATCTAAAATTATTCAAATGCAAAAAATAAAAAAAAAGAAGGAAAAAACAAGCGTAATTACCCCGGTGACCTTGACGAACTGGCCATCAACGGCGCCCCTCAGCTCAGCATCAGGATACTGCTTTAAGAACCCTAACACGCCGCGATTCCGATACGCGTAATTCCATATAAAAATCAGCACAGCCGGTATCATCACGGCCGCCACCGCCACCAAGATGATCGGCTTCTTCACGGCGGCCATGAGAAACACCCCCACCACCAGTCCCATCACAACCACCACCAAAAACATCCACATTGCCACCCTCGAAACCCTAAATCCTAATTTCACCTCGTCGCCCAAACTCGTGACGGCGGTCCCATAAACGGCTTTTTTGAACGATGTCGGCGCCGAAGGCGTGTCCAGCTGCCCGGACCTGCGGTTTGAGCTGGACGAGCCCAGCGGGCCGGAGGTGATGAGTCCGGTGGGCTGAATCGGCGTCATCGGGCCGGAGAACGAAGACGACGAGGACTTCTTGCTCATTGGGCCGGAGTTCTTGGCCATTTGTCCGGAATTCGAGCCAGATCTAGCAGATCCGCTGTTGTGTCCGGAAGAGGAGAGCTGGCGCGAGGGGAGCTTGGGAGGGCCAGCTGGCGGCGGATGATGGTGGTGGTCCCCACTGGAAAGGTCGACGCCGTACATTCTTCCGAGCTCGCCGGATTTCTTTATGTCGCCGCCTGTGTATGGGACGGCGCGTGAGCCCATTGTGGGCTGGCGCTCCTTGAGCTGCTGCTCGGGCCGGCCCGATACCATCAGCCCGCTACTCAACTGATGCGACCCGCTTCGGGCACTCATTTTTTCCGAGGTTGCTCTAGAGAGAGAGAGAGAGGATGAAGGAAGGTTTTCAAGTGCGGGGGAGTGAGTGTAGTGTGAAGAAGAAGGTAGTGGAGGTGAGGAGTATGGAATGACGAAAAGGGGTCTGACGTGAAGATGAAATGACGGCCTTGCCCTTCATCTCGGTGTTAGGGTTACAGTTTGATCTGTGATTTGCTGTCATGCTTGTGTTGGGGTTGGGGTTCAAAAATCTTGCTTCTTAACAACTCGTGATGTCACCTGTACTCCTAGGTTGTAAACGAACCAAATCGAATCGAATATTATAATTTTGTATTTGTATTTAATTAGTAAATGAATCGAATCAAATATTTATAATTGAATTCGAATCTCAAAATCTCGAATACGAATATCAAAAATCGAATACAAATACCGAATCGAATCAAAATTATTTGTTTCGTTTACAACCCGAATTTTATTTCGTTCCCTTCTCCTCCGGAAGGAGAAGGGAATGAAATAAGATTGAGTAGGACTTTCACTTTTCAGGCTTTGTGATATTATGAAATTAATATTTAATTTATTCATTTAATTGATATTAAAAATATATATATATATATATATATATATATTAAAAAGAGGGGATGAGTTATTAAATCTTGATTTAGGCCCTTAACATAAATATTTTAAATTAAAATTATAATAAGTTTATAAAAGTTACTATATATAAAAATAATTATTGTATATATAATTTGTATTTAATCGAATATTTACGAATATCGAATCGAATATTATACTTTTGTATTTATATTTGATTAGTAAACGAATCGAATCGAATATTTATAATCGAATTCGAATCTCAAAATCTCGAATACGAATATCAAAAATCGAATACGAATATCGAATCGAATCAAAACTATTTGATTCGTTTACAACCCTAACTACTCCCTCCGCCCCGAATATATATGTCTATTTGACTTTTCACACATATTAAGAAAAAAAATTAATGAAGTTAGTAAATGTTGGTATTGAAATATGAGTAAATTAAAGTAAATTACTATAAAGTTAATAACATAATTGTATTTGATATTATAAAAGTTGGATAAAATGATTTTTTTCTATATTATCATATTAATTATACTTCTAGAAGGCACAAAAAAATTGTTAATAGACATATAAATTTGGAACAGACAGAAATGGAAATGACACATATATTTGGGACGGAGGGAGTATAAAAATTCTATAATTTATGTAATTGATTAATTTTAAGTATATATATATAAAGCAATCACTGAAAAAACACTTATAGTACATTTGAGCTTCACCAATATCATTATAGATTAAAAAATATGTTATGCAAGATTTGTAGTTATTGTTGGAAGCAAAAGTTCTGGAGTATGTATTTCATATAATTGAGGACGTATTTCCCACAAAGAAAAGAATGAATGTGAGATTTCGGGCCACTAAATATTCATAAGCTTAGTAAATCAATCACTTTCATTGATGAATAAACAAGCTTCAACACTTCGACATATCTGATTTCATTTTGGATTTTAGCGTAGTAAGAGTGTCGGTCGCAGTAAGGCCAGGGGTCTGAATGGGTCCCACATGGAGTATTCGACCAAAAACTAATTATTTTGTATGTGTTATAAGATTAATTAGTTAATAATAATAATAATAATAACATGCATGAATAGGATTACCCCCATCTCCATTTATGGGATCATGAAGCCTCCACTTTTTTTTGCTTTTTTTAAATTACAATAATGTCGATGAGATTGATCAATCAAATAATAAATATCAACCAATTTATATGTTATTGGTTCAGAACTTCAGATCTTCTATTTTGGAGTTGATTACTGATACACATACGTTTGATAGAAGAGTCTAAAAAAATATTAGAAATTAGTATAAATTTTATATCAAGTGATTTAATTAAATCTATTGAATCAAGATTTTAGATCATATCTTAAACTTAAAATTTCTCAAATTTATAATTTAATGAATTTTATCCAAAACCCACAATTAATAGGCTCATATAAAACATCTAACAAACTCTTACCTTTAAAATAATTTGACAAAGTTGGGGATGAGCCCTAATACGTTTTCGAATTGGACTCTTATTCATCCGGTTGCAGGTGCAATCGAATGCGTACACATAAATAAGTGCAATTTGCATCGCATTAATAAAGATGTAATAGCGTAGCCAGTCAAACTGCTGGGCTCAAACCTTACTGTTGGGTGATGATTCAATCCTCAGCATGATCATACTTGTGGGAAATGACTCTTATCTTCTATACTGAATCATGCTCAGTAGCCTCGTGCTCTGAACTGTTGAGAAGATTTGAAGATCCCAAAACCCTATCTGATTGGTGAACCATTCCTTTGTATTCGTATTTGTCTCTGAGGTTTCAGACTCAGTAAACACTCTGCTCCGGTCAAGGCGCTCGGCAGCTCATCGGCCTCGGCACCGGTGTAGAAGACTCGAATATCTTGGACTCGGCGAGAGCAAAGATATCGAGAGAGTCACCGAACCGAACTCGCAGAGTAGTTCACTGGACTCGTAGCCGATCTTCGATAGACTTATCTCGGCAGCCTATCTACCGAATACAAGGTCGGACTCAAAGAACGGCGGATAGTCTTCGGGACTGTCGGAATCTTTTGAAAGACAATCGGCATTGTCATGTACGAGGAAGAGAGAAGTCGGCTTCGCTCGTCTCGAAGTTTGTACTTGTCTCAACTACTTCATCCACCTCGACGAATGACAAGCATACACGTGTCTTCTCACCGCTAAAGCTGCGGTCAACCTTTTACCTAAAAAGGTGGGAAAATACACTCGTTACCTACACCAAAAGAGCCGTTTGCTACCAAAAAGAGAGAGAGAGAAGAAGATCGTCTCCAACGGATCTATTTCAATCTCTGCTCTATAAATAGAGGGATCATTCAAGATTAAAAAAAAAAAAAGAGAATGCGCGCACCTAGAACACGAGAGAGCATTCAAACGAGCGATATTAACGACTAAGTCTTCCGCAAGGAACAACCGAGTTATCTCCGGCGAAAGACTACATCCGACTTCAAAAGGAACCAAGTCGAACCGACATAAGCTTCTAGTATCCAAGCGACCGACACGAACCTATAGCTAAACCCTCACTGTTCGTCGCTCTAGATAGCTACATTCTCGTTCCTTATCCCTCTAACCCTAAGCTCACTTGTTATATCCATAGCTTAGATGAAGGAGTTCACATTTGAACCCAATCCTTATGTATAAGGACTCCTTCACCGTTGGAGAAGTTTGTCAAACACTTTAAGTTTGATAGTGTTGTAACCGAGACTTGGATCGTATAAAAACCAAGACGCGGCTTTGCCCGGTGTGCAAGGCCGACCGAGACTAACTCGGGATAATAAATAGCCTCCCGATCATTCGGGACAATGGACGTAGGATTTGAGCGATATCCGAACCACTTTAAAAATCCTGTGTCTCTTCTTGCTTTCTTAAGCTGTTGCATTGATTTTACTATTCATACTCGAACATCATATTTAAATCAATCAACTGTCTCAAAGATATTGAACTTTTAAATCTACCGAACCGAGACTTAAAACGTTTTCTCACAAAAAAACCGATTTGGGCCTACACTATTCCGCGCACTGAACTCTTACTGTAGATACTGAATTCTGACGTAGTCAGTTAGCAGATCTCAGCTGAGTCAGTACTCTTAGCCTTTAACTCGATTCGACAGTATGCAGTGCCTGGTCCGCTGATTCGCTCGGACACCATCCTGAATAGGACTGTTCGAGTTCGAAATCGAGAAATCGAATCAGGTGTATTCACCCCCCCCCCTCTACACCTGACCGTACACTCGGGACCAACACTTACACACTCGAGTTCGAGTTCCAGCAGTGCAGTTTTAAGTTTTTTTTTCCATTTTAATTGATATATTAATTTTAAAAAGTGATAAATTTATTTATAATAAGTAATATTTTTATTCCAACCAATTGATATTTTTTCAGATGAAGTTTTTTTCCATTTTAATTGATACATTAATTTTAAAAAGTGATAAATTTGTTTATAATAAGTAATATTAAAGTGATAAATTTGTTTATAATAAGTAATATGTTTATTCCAACCAATTGATATTTTTTCAGATTAAGTTTTTTTTAATTATTATTCTTTTTTTAAAAAAAACTCCCTTCGTCACACTAATCAAGTCCCATTACTTTTGTAATATATTGATTAATAACAAAGTAACTTTTACTAAAAACAATGATATTTTTATTCATAATAACCGATACTTTTTTTCATAGCAAGTGATACTTTGATTTATAACAAGTGATACATTGATTAATAACAAGTGATGCATTCAGTAAATTTACTAAAACCAACGATACTTTTATTCATAATAATTGATACTTTGATTTATAACAAGTGATACATTGATTAATAGCAAGTGATACTTTTATTCAGAACAGGTGATATATTCAGAATAATTGATACTTTTTTCATGCATAGTGATACTTTTATTAAGAACAAGTGATACTTTTACTAAAATCAACGATACTTTTATTCATAATAAGTAATATTTTTATTCATAGAAAGTGATACTTTGATTCATGAAAAGTGATACATTGATTTATAATAAGTGATATTTTTATTTATAGGAAGTGATACTTGATTCATGACAAATGATATTTTTATTAAGAACAAATGATATAGTCAGAATAATTGACACATTTTTTTTAAATAAAGTGATATTTTTATTATCTCCACGTATTCCCCATCATGTACTTGAAAAAAAAATAAAAATAAAAATAAAAATTTTATTAACAAAAATAAATTATAATATACACATTAATATTTTTTGAGTCATATATTTTATTTTTAAAATAAAAGAATAAATTTATTATAATTTTTTTGTATAATAATATAATTTGAAAATAAAATTTCAAATTTTAAAGTCAAAAATTTAAAAAATAAATTTTTTTAGTCATATATTATTTTTTTTTGAAAATAAAAGAATAAATTTATTATATTTTTTGTATCATATAATTTGAAAATAAAAAATCAATTTTTAATGTCAAAAATTAAAAAAAAATTGAGTCATATATTTTTTTTGAAAATAAAAGAATAAATTTATTATATATTTTTTGTAGTATCGTAATGTAATTTGAAAATAAAAATTTAATTTTTAATGTCAAAAATTAAAAACGAAAAATTTGTTGCTGTGTCTCAAACTCGGGTCTCTTAGGTGAGAGCCCAACAACAAACCAACTACGCTACATGTGTGCTAATACTAAGATTTACATTAATAAATATTTAGCTTATGCAATCGGTTGCACCAAAGTTTTTGCCAATATTTTCAAATAGACAGTTATATTCAATATACCCTATTTGATTAAATCTTGGATACAACTTTCTAAAATTGACTGAACTTGTTGTTCTACTAGCCCCAACTAAAATCTGATTTGACCACGTTTTTTTGTTTTTTTTTCCTTTTTAAAGTAAGATAGACGTCATAACTAGAGATTATTCGTCTTGCTACAACATTTTTCTTTTTCCTCGTGTTAGAGAAAAAATACATACATTAATTTGTTCGAGACTAACATCGTACAATTCCTTTCCCATTTGTGCATGAGTTTAATTTAATTTCTGTCTGTATGATTTATTACATTATTATCATATCTAAAGTCTAAACTAGAAAAGTATTATAGTTTTAAAACAAATGAAATCATAACGTCAAATAAATTAATATGAGGCAACTATGCAAAAAGCCGATCTTTAAGATATGGCAAATGATGAGTGCAACATTCAACATAGTTGTTCTATTCGCATAGAATTGATTAACTTTCAACGAGAGAGGAATTAATAAAATTAAATGTAAAAAGTCCGTCGATAATTGTAATTAGTGGAAGTGACTTCGCTCAAAAGAGTTGTTGGGATCTATCTTACTACCTTAGATTGATTACGATCGACTTTGCACATAAATTCAATCACTCATACAATTATTGAAGAAGTGTATCACATAAAAGTATAAATATGAGTAATATACACATACATATGATCTTACTCTAATGTGTCTTCGAATTATGAAATTGGGTCCGGCCTAATTATTCTCACAAGTTTGATTAGTTTGAAGTTATTACAACCACTTTTCAGAATCTCACGTCCAAGGAAGGGTAGGTGGCCCTTTGCTTTCTTAACTTAACAACATAATTAATCATAATTCGTCGTCCTATAATGTTGCATAGCATTAAATGTCACTTCTTAAATATGCTTATCTCAAAATATTTGATCAATCATTGTTGGGGTTATTTAAATAAATCTTTATAATTTAAGAGTACGACAATGATGAAGAGGATCAACTATTACTATATTAAGGAAGAATCATTGTTACAAGTGACTTATTTAAACATTTCAAAGATTCTCTAGGCTCATCAAATTCATACTACCGCGACTGTCCACATAAATTACTAAATGGAATAAAGAACTCGGATATCGGGCTGTCAGCCCATAACATTTTGTTCATTTATTTTATTATTAATCAAGACACTATTAGTAATTTAAATTGGAACTTAATTAAAAGAATATAAGATGAGATTTACTATACAACCTTTATAATTTAATACTCGATAATTAATAATCTTTATAAGATAATATTTTTCTTCATTTCTGACTCGGGTTAGTGTTAAAATCAATAAATATTAATTTATGATTATTTTAAACAATAAAATCTGACGATTCCGACAATATTAATTTGGAAAGGTTTAACCGTAGTACTTATATTTTACTAGGAATGACATTGCGAGTGATGGCTAGTTGATGTCAGAAAAATAAAGTTTTCAAAAAGTTAAAAATCATAATTTTTTGAGTGCGGAGCGAAATCGTGTGAGAAATAAACTTTTGGAAAAAGAGTGTGTATAAGAATGTGGGCTGGGTGGTGTAATGAGGAGTCCACCTCAATTTTGAATGGATAGTTAATATTGCTATTTTAGGAAAAAAACACTTATATTGGGACAACCGACAACCAAATCGGGAAAGATGGACGCTTTTAGGCCTCGTTTGGAAGAACTTAAAAATGCCTTATTTCAACTTATTCTAAATAATAAGTCATTTTGCGTGCGTTTGGGAGAGCTTATCGAAATAACTTATTCTACTCTATAAGTTACTTTTGATTGATTTTCATAAGTTAATATTTATAATTTATGAATAACTTATAAGGAGCTTATGCAGAGATCCACTATCAAATCCTGACAAACTACAATTTTTTTACAATAGAGTTTTTATTTTTTTTATACTGTATAAGTTATTATAATGTATGCATCCAAACGCAAACAACTTATTAAATTTAAGAACTATTTTGATAATTCCTTATACAATAAGTCATTTGATCACAAAAACTTATTTAAGTTGTTTTTTTCCAAACGAGGCCTTAATAGGACGGAATGAGTATATATACAAAAATGATATTAGGGTGTTGATATTGGGCGGTGGAGCTTGAGTATTTTTCGGAAGGATATTTTTGGGCGTCCATATAAAATAGTTATTAGCATTGATATATTTTGAGTTATAAAATACTCTCTCCGTCCCAATATTTGGGGCTCACTTTTCCTAAATGGACGTCTCAATATTTGTAGCTCACTTTTAGAAAATGTAATGAGTGTATGGACCAAAATTAACTATCAAAAAGTCAAACAATGTACACCACATAATAACATTTCCTAAATTCCCATGTCGAAACCAATTGAGCCGCACATATTGGGACAAAGGGAGTATCAGACATATTGAAAGAATAATTGTCAAATAACAATCTAAAATTAATTATTCCAGAATAACACTCTTTCAAAAATAATTCTCAAACTTATTCACTTATTACCGAATGAATATCTACGTTGATTTTTTTTTTCTATTTCTTCATTTAAATTTTATGATATTAGTATTGAGGAATGACAATAATAATATTATATCTTTTTATTTAGATTATAAAAGAATATTTACTTATAAAGCAGATAAAAATATAGGGTGTGGATCTAATGATAACCACATTTAACGTGAGAACTACGAACGATGCATAATCCTTATATATATATATATATATATATATGCATAATCCTTATATATTTTATGTAAAAAAAAAGTGTAATTTTACATTTTGCCTTCTGCATAACATATAATAATTATGCAAGATGTAAAATTATAGGTTTTTTTGTATAAAATATATAAAAATTATGTATATATATATATATAGGTTGTGGATCTGGTGAGAACCCATAGTAATCGTGAGAACTACGAACCATGCATAATCTTTATATGTTTTATGCATAATTCTTATATATTTTATGTAAAAAAACATGTTATTTTATACTTTTGTCTTCTGCATAAAACATATATGGATTATGCAAAATGTAAAAATGCAGGTTTTTTGCATAAAAAACATAAGGATTATGCATAAATATATGGTGATTATGCATGGTTCGTAGTTCTCACGTTAAATGCAGGTTCTCACATGATCCACTCCCTATATATATATATATATATATATATATATATATATATATATATATATGAGGGTTCAATAAGGAACACTAGCTTAATGAAAGAACTAGGAACAAGATTCAACCCTTCATTTTATTAAATGTATGGTATAGATCTATTATTAAATTATAAATAAAAAAGAGAGCTTAGATTATATTTAATGTAGTAGGGGCAAAATTGGTAGGAATTGTTAAATGTAAAAACTAACTAAACCTACGTATAGATCTATTATTAAATTATAAATAAAAAAAGAGAGCTTAGATTATATTTAATGTAGTAGGGGCAAAATTGGTAGGAATTGTTAAATGTAAAAACTAACTAAACATACGTATCTCTTCAATCTCTCACTCTCTTCATTATGTTTCTCTCTCTCTCCTCTCTCACACGTTTCTCTCATTCCCAACCAAAAAATCTAAAGCCGCCACCCGAGTCCCGCTACCCCTCCTCCGCCGCCGCGTTGTTGTTTCTCAATGCTAAACCACCGTCAGTGTTCATATCAGCAGATTGTACCGAATTTACTGGCCTCTCTCTCTCTCTCTCTCTCTCTCTCTCTCTCTCTCTCTCTCTCTCTCTCCTCAGATCTACAGAAGTCCCGCCGCGATTTGTAGAGATCTTCAGTGATTCAACCATTCCTATGTTGCTGCCGCCGCTATCTGTGGAGATCGTCATAGGTCCGGCTATATTGGCATTGTCGCCGCCGAGATCTGTAGATATTTACAGAGATTCGGTCACTCCAGATCCGTAGAGATCTGGTTCTATGAAATGGAAATCGTATGCACTTTTGATCAAGAATTTTATGCATTTTTATTCAAATTTTTATGCACTCCGCCACAATTCTCTCTTTCTCTCCATCCTTACCTCAGATCTACAAAGATCCATCCCAGATCTAAACAGATCCGTTCATGACAGAGGTGTATAATACAGAGGTGGTAGTTTGTTAATTCAAATCGTCATTTAAAATCGGCAAATTTAATGAAAGTGTATAAGAAAAGAACGGAAAGTGTATACGAAAAAAATTCAAGTGCATATAAAATAAATGTAAAGGCATATGCATATCTAATCATTTCTTATGAAAAAAATATAATCACTGATTGAAGATTGAAGAAGACAAAAGATAAAGGAATAATTATGATTTATACGCCAAAAAGAAATAAATGAATTTAGGGGAGAAAAAAGAAATTTGACAATATAAAATTTACCCTCAAATAACTTTTATACCCTCAATGAAATGAAATAAGGAATCAAAATTTAAAAAATCTCCTTTAATCTTGACTACACATCTTTAAAATGGAGGGTTATGATGTGTTCCTAATTATTTCATTAAGCATGTGTTCCTTAATGATCCATTTCATATATATATATGGCGTGGATCATGTGAGAACCTGCATTTAACGTGAGAACTGCGAATCATGTATAATCACCATACGTTTTATGCATAATCCTTATTTTTTTATGCAAAAAAAACTATATTTTTACATTTCAAATAATCCTTATATGTTTTATGCAGAAGACAAAAAGTATAAAATAACAAGCTTTTTTGCACGAAATATATAAAGATTATGCATAAAATATATAAGGATTATGCATGGTTCGTAGTTCTCACGATAACTATGGGTTCTCACCAGATCCACACACGGAAAACATTTCTTTTCAGTCTAATTGCAACAATTACATTTCTTGTTTGTTTTTATTTATTTTGTAACTAAAATTATCAAAGTGTGTCGTTTTTTTTTTATAATAGACCAAATATTTTTCTTTGTTTGAAATAAACTTAAATGTAAAAGTAAACAAATAAAATATATTTTATCTTTATTGAGAAAATACAGCACACATTAATTATTTACATACAAATAAATAAAAACTAAGAAATATATTTTATGTATTTTATTGTTTTGTAATTAAGTAAATGTAAAAATAAAAAGTTTTTTTTCCAACATAGATGCTTATTTGGTAAAAAATTGAATATGTAATAAAGAGAGTGTTATCTCGAGAATTATTTTTAAAAATCTACTCCCTCCGTCTCACTCCATTAGTCTTATTTCCCTTTTTTTGGTTGTCCAACTCTATTGTTCTCATTTTCTTTTTTAATTAAAATATTCATCTAACATATTATATGGACCTCACAACTTTATTTTATTTTATACACAAAAAACAACTTTTTAATTTTCGTGCCAAAAAAAATGAGACCAATGAAGTGGGACGGATGAAGTATTATTTTGAGATTTTTTTAAAAATATTATTTTGACGGTTTACTCCATATGAATTAGCTCACGTGAGTTCTTTATAATTTGGTAATTACGAATAACTATAAATCATATTTAAAATATTCTGACTTAATAGTTAGGTGTCGTTTGGTTCGCAGAGGAAAACGAAAAGTAATCAAGAAAGAAAAAGGAAAGACTTAGAATAATTACCCGCTCTCGTGTTTGGTTCGGTCCTACAAACAAAACAATTCCGATTCCGTTTAACTCGTTTTGTAGCTGTTTGGGTCGAGTAGGGAGTCAATCGATTTTTTTTACTTTTCAAATGTATTCCGGCAGATCTCCGAGACTCGGACGACTGCTTTAGCTATGTTTTTAAATGAAAATTGTCTTTGGTAACTAATCTGCAACTCCCTTGAGCATAAAATTAAAAAATCGAAGAAGCCAAATCATTCAAAATTAATCGAGAAGAACATCACCCAAAATTCCCATTAAGTCAAAATTGATCGATAAGAACAGTCACCCAAAATTCCCAAGCATTCAAAATTGATCGATGCAAACTCTATAAATTAAACTCCAAAATTCACAAATTGAGAAATGAGAGTGGGTAGGCAGAGCCGCCTATGGTTGCGGCAGAGAAGAGAGGGGGCCGTCGTCGCAACCGCCACCGTGGTCTTCACCGCCGCTGGTTCCAAGAGAGAAGTCGAGGGAAGAGGAGATATGAGGATGAGAGGTACGTGAAGAGAGATGGTGGTCTTCACCGCTGCTGGCGTCAGCTGGGAAACGAGAAAGAGGGGGTTGGCAGTGGAGGAGGGAGGGGAGGGGACGAGAGGGGGGTGGGGGGAATGGAAATATTGCACAGAGAGAGAGATATTGTTGAAGAAAATGAGAGATGAGAGAAAGGGACTAGTCCCAGGTAGGGAGTGGGATCTTCTGCCCACTTGGTGGATTACTACATCCAGTGGTGGCGGAGCTAGGAATTCAAAAATACGATGGTAAATGAAGAGAAAAAATAAGAAAGCAAAATTTGTTCGGGTGGTCAAGAAATTTAAAGAGGTGCTAACCTGCTGCGCTAGATCTCATTTACAAAATTTTACTTACAAATTTGGAATTTATCGGAAATCAAAGGGGTGCTATAGCACCACTTAGCACTGCTGTAGCTCCGCCCCTGACTACGTGTCCCACTAATAAGATGAGGATATGTGTCGATTTATGATAATTTGATGGCCCACAAATGCACGCGTGACAGCGCGTGATTGGTGGGCCATCAAGTGGGCCACCAATAAATGGGACAGGTGATCCCTGCCCAGGTAGGGGTGGGGAATGAAAAATGAGTTGATTGGGGCTTTGGATTCCCTTTGATGGGAGAATAAATTTTCGAAAAAAATGAACCAAATACTATTTAACGAAGTTAATTTTGTTATTTTCCTTTTCGTTTCTTGATTCACCCCAATCAAACGGCCCCTTATAAGTATAGTAGTGCTCTCAGATATTATCAATAAAAGACAAATTGGTTGTATATTTTTAAGTTTATTATCTCACAATCGTATTAAATCGTAGACATGTCTGAAGAAATTCAACATCGCAGATCCCAGTGTCCCTAAAGAAATTCAAAGCCCAGCCTACTGTCAGAAAGGGGCCACTCAGTCGTTATGTTTCTGCGTCTTCTGATTTTAATTTTTATGGACTCAAAAGTCGAAACTCTCAATTCGCCGACCCAAACAAATCTGCTGGGCAGCCATGAAAGTCGAAACTCTCAATTCGGATAGCTATTGTCAATCTTAAATAACAAAAAGAAACAAATGGTTTCAGAATATTATATCGATTGAATTATTTGCAAATTAGAATCTTACATTCCATAAACCAACATTAACATATATGTGGCTCTGGATAATATCACATATAAACATAGTTACTCACTATGCATCTCATCTCGCATAAAACTATAACAAAATAAATGTGGTTTGCTAGAGAAGTGGGGAGGAAAGGCAATCCTTGATGCGGAATCACTAATTTACGAGATTATACGGAAATAGACACCAATTTGAAAGCCTATGAGACTCAGACTACGCGCAACTACTCTCCTCAATATAACCTATTAATTTAAAAAAAATATATATATATATATATATATATTTAGTATACATATTTTAAAACATACCTGAAACCATATAGAAATTATACTTTTTAGGAGGATCACATCAAAATGCAAAAGAAGAAATTAATAATTACTCGTATTGTGCTGAAAGGTTACGATTCTAAATTTCTAATCTTCCCACATATATAGATTGGTTTGTAACATAATTAAGTTAATTTGGTTTATATTTCTATATGTTTTACAAACTATTGTAAAATGAGCCACTTTAAGATAATACGATTTTACAATCTCCATTATACAATTCAAGAAGGAATGTAGATTTCGTTATGAGAGATGAATATATGCATCTTTGCCATAAAAAGGTTGGAATAGTGTAAAAGTATTAGAGTTGAGCATTTAAAAAATGAAGCATTAGATGCCAAACAGATGGCAACACTAATTTGTATTAAATGCATTAATTCCTTGTTACCTGGGAATGTGAATTTCTCAGGGCAACTAAAATGCATTAGATGTAGCAACTTTAATGGAAACTGATGCCACAAGCCATATTATCCCCACAATTCTAACCAATCACCCTTCATGTTTAGCATGTCAATGTAAATTTCATTTAATATACTATATCTTTCTAATTTTATAATGCTATTGCATCCAAATAAAAAAGGTGAAATGGGAAATTGCAAAATACATTCATATAAATAATGTATGTCATTGTTGCAAAAAAAGAATAGACACCTTTTGCTTTACTGTAGGCCTATAGGGCACAAATCATAGACTTGAGCATGTCTTTGCCTGGCTTTTTATTTTTATTTTTTATTTTTTATCGAAACAAATAAACAAACAAACAAATACCTCATTCCCCATTATCACATTCATTCCCAAATCCCACTCTTCCTTTGATTAAACTGAGATCAGTTGATCATAATCCACTACTACTGCTACAAAGTGGGAATCTGCCTAATCTTTTCCACCCATTTATGCAACAAACTTCACCAAATTATACTCTCCTTATCCACAAATAAGGGAAATACGAAAAAGGCATGTGTTAGCACTTCCAGAGAGTTACTTATTCTATGCCATTTAATCACAAATTAGAATCACATTATGTCTATAAACATGAACTAATTTTTTTTTATTTTTTAATCACACACAGCTACTATCTTAATGGCGTACTGAATAAATCGCATTCATAAACCCCACTCGTATGTAGGAGATGCAAACACTCTAGCTATTTGTAAGTAGCATAATAAAGGCGTTGATAGACTTCCAACTTTGATCTTAAACACCTCAACTACTATCTTAACATAGACTAGAATAGAATCTTGATATGGTGTACATCTTGATTAGTATTAGAACAGCCATCTGCATAAGAACTCAGTACTAAGAAAGCTTCACAACTGTCACTGTTTCTCATACTTGGAAAGGAAGTTCATTTAACTTAATATCTTATAATATGGAGGGATTGTTAGTAAAAATTAGGAAGGCTTATTAAATGTGGCAGAAGGAGAGGGGGTGAATTGGACAAGAAGGAAAAACTGGGATCATCGAAAAGGTACAAATAATGCAGGGGAGAAAACAAAGATGAAAGAGAAACCAAAAAGAGCGTCATGGATTCAACTTGGACAATAGTTCCAAGGAAATTGCCACCACAAAACATATAATCTCAACCACTCACAACTCAAAGCAGAAGATATTACAGATTGGTAATAAATGGGATGTGGATAGGTGAAACATTAATCTGCTTACCAAAAAACCTAAGATGTTTGCTAAATATTTCAAGAAAACTAAGGTAAAAAAAAAAACTAGATTTAATTTACATTGCAGATGAGGTGTTCCACATGCCAAAAAGAGATATGATTTTGCTACAAAAATGAAATGTTTTGGTTATACAAAGAGACTTGGAAACAAACCGGTACTAATTTGTTGATCCCCAAACGCTCCATATCCTCTCACCAACAAAACTCACAAACCTCCTCATCGAACCCTTCTCAAATTCCTCCTCCTCCTCATCATCCTCCCCATTATTCTCCTCCTCCCGGCGACCGTCACCATCAATACCGCTCTCCGTCGCCGTGTTTGACTCGCCGAAAATAAAATCCTCCTTGGTCAAACTCACCTCGGAACACTTGGGCTCGGTCAAAACACCGGCTTTGACGCTTTTACCCTTCCGCCTTTCCTTCTTGTTCTTCTCCTTCTTGCTCTCCTTCAAAAGGGTTTCCTCAAAAGCATCAATTATCTCGTGTATGAGCTGGCGGTTCGGCGACGAATCCCACTTCGCCCAATAGCTCATGTAGCAGCGGAAGCAGTTGCAGCTGAAGCACGCCGCGTGGTCGCCGCCGTCCGCCGCCGTTTTCTGGGCGGCCTTGCGTTGGCTGCTGGAGAAGTTGATGGAGGAGCAGGATATGAGGTAAGCCAGGACTTCCTTATCCGCCGGAGAAAGAGCCGCGGTCAAAGTCAATATCGCCGCCGGTAAAAACGAGAGGAGATGCTCTGAAACAACCATGGGCGTCGGATGCACCGTGCTTTTCCTGTAGAGCTTCTTCATAGCTGTGTATTACTCAGTAGTCGTACTATGAGTGAGAAAGAGAGAGAGAGAGAGAGAGAGAGAGAGAGAGAGAGAGAGAGGCTTATGTGCTGTGCTGTGCTGTGCTGTGTTGTTCTAGGTTTTTACAGAAGAGGGGGGGGCATTTGATGAAGTCTTGATGCTCGAGCATAGAAATTGGTGAGTATTACTATTTGGGTTGGGGTATGATCGGGTGCGGCGCGATAGTTGGTATAATCTACTTTTCAGAAATTATCACTCTCCGTCTGTCCGTTTCACCATAACAACCATTCGCTTTTGGGCTTCATCGGGCCCAAATCATTTTTACGCATTCTTCAGTAAAAATGGTAATCTTGTTCGCAAAGAAAATAAAAAAGACGCAGTCGCTGTTCCTATTCGCTCATTTATAATAGCCAAAAATCACTATAAACTAATCATAATAATAGCATTTCAATCTCTTTATTATTGTTAGGCAAATTGGAAAGTTTAGTCCATAAATTATGATTGTTTGGCCAATTTAATCCAAATTATAAAATTTTGGATGAATTGGTCATTCTGTTAAATTTTTTATTAGTCAATTGTTAGTAAATGATTTTTAAAGAACACTTTCGATATAATTTTATAAAGGACAAAACATCCAATACTGAAAGATTGAGACCAAAGGCCAATTCTGTTTTTACTATTTTTTAATTTATTAAAAAATAAAAGATATTTTAGTCATTTTAATTTTTTTAAGGACGAAATATGCCAATTTTAAATAGGTTGAGGATCAATCTCGTCAATTATAATATATTTTGGGGATTATAATTGTCAAATTTTATAGCTTCGTGATCAAATTTTTCGAATATATTACTATGATAACGAGATATTAAAAGGTAGAATATTTGAAAATCAATCAATAAAACTGTACTAATCTCCAGTCAAAACCTATTTTCATTCTAATATGATTTATTCCTTAATTTTTCAAATATTCTTTGTTTTAATCCATCGATTTCATGGTAATATTAAAGTAAACTATAAAGGATGCCGATGTTGCCCCTAATCCTCCCTTCTCGAAAGGAAGAGCATGAAATTCTTTCTCTATGATATTAGTTGATCTAAAAAATTTGGTCACAGAGTAATAAAAATTGGCAATTATGATCCCCAAATATATTATAATTGGCGAGATATATTATAATTGACTTAGTTGGTCCTTAAAAAAAATCAAAATGACTAAAATCTCTTTTTATTTTTGACAAATTAAAATTCTTTTAGAATTTTTTTTTGCCAAATTGTTCCTCAATCTTTTAGTATTGGATGTTTTGGTCCTTAATAAAATTATACCGAAAATGCCCTTTAAAAATCGTTGACTAACAAAAAATTTAATGAATGACCAATTCATCCAAAATTCTATCGTTTGGGGATCAATTAATTAAAAAAAATAAATAAGGGACCAAATCGCCAAACAGTCATAGTTTGAGGATTAAACTGTCCAAGTTTACCTTACTGTTAGTCAATTATTGTTCCATATCAACTTGATAATGATTATATCTCCTTTATGTGAGGTTGAATATCTCTCCCTCCTTACTATGCATTTTAAGTGTATGAGAGACACGACTATTCATTGTATTAGTTTTACAAGAAGGTAAAGTCATTACAATTATTTGTTTAATCCCGTTCTAGAAACTCAATTCTTTTTTTACAGATCTGTGGCGATGAGAGAGACGGGAGAGAGAAGCTTGGGGGTGGGGTGACGGGAGAGAGAAAGAGAATAGCGAGAAGGAATCGTATCTGTCGAAGGCAACGATGACGGCGATGGACTTCTATGGCGGAAGGTCGAAGGCAACGGTGGCGGCGATGGACTTCTCCGGCGAAGGAAGGTCGAAGGAAGGAGAAATATGAGTTTTTTTTCTTTTGTGAAGAGCGAGCGGGGGAGCGGAAACAAAATGAGAAGGGAATCCAAGTCCCAGGGGGGGAGGGTTTCAAAAAGTGAAGTTTTGGGGTTTTCAATTCCCTTAAATTGGGTAATCAAATTCCCCTAGAAGGCGAACCAAACGTTAAATAACGGAATCGAAGGAAATCGATTTTCTTTTCCTTTCCTATTTACCCCAACCAAACGCCCTAGTTATTGCAATGGAACAAACCTTCTTTTACTCTTCTAGTGATGACTTGGTAGCCACTAGGTTAGATTTTATTAGGAAGGCACGTTGTTTGGCGTTTTCTCGCCCTAAAATTCTTTTTAAATACTATTATTTAAAGTAGGGTATAATATTTCTAATGAACTAGCATTTGATCGATAAAGTGTGGATTTAATCCTAATTCAATTAATCTCGAGTCCAAAAAACGAAATTTTGTTCTTCTTACGTAGTCATGCCATATCAACGAGATTATACAATGATAATTTCATGTGAGGTTTTCCTGTAATCATGGGTTATGATTGATAATTATCCGTTCTGACGAACCTTTATCTTTTGCTTAATGATACAAAGTAAATAGTAAAGATAGGTAACTCCAATAAAATAAATTAAATATATGATTTCACGGAATTTCGGAATCACAACATGCAATCTTTGTCTGTTCCGACACAAACTCACCAGTTAGCCTGTTATCTCAAGAAAATACAAATGATTTATCGGACGTCCAAGACGAACTCTAAAAATGGGATTCGGTCCAAAATTCCATATAATTGTTTAAGGAGTGAGCAAGAGCAGGTAGGCCTGAAGCAAGCACCAAGCATCCGAACTTTAATACTAGGCCAAGATTTGGATTTAGGGGAATTAAGTATTATAATACAAATAGTAGTGAATTAAGAGTAAGAGAACCAAGATGACAGAGAATGGCTTACCTTGAATTCACAGCTTTTTCAAGAAAGGGTGGACCATCCTGTCCTGCTTGGTATATATATAATACACTTATGGGACCACAGGATAGGCTTATTCCCAAATATTAGAAAAATAACTTCAAACTATTTTAAAAATAAAGGGAAGTGATTGTGAGTGTAGACAAGCAGAAAACAATCACTCCCATCATCTATTTGTTGGTATGAGAGCAAGAGATTCAAACTATTGCAACAACCTTTAGACATTAAACCAACAGGTTCCTGGTCAATTAGAGTCCCAAATTCCTTAGTACACGACCTGCATTAGCAATTCCATATATAGAAGATGAAAACGGTACTACTAATTGATACAAGTTGAAAAACAACTCAAAATAGACTGTGGTTAAAGAGAAATTCTTGATTCAATAAATGCTCCAATAAATTAACCTATTATACATCATGCAGGAACAGAGTGGAAAAATGGCAGTAAATATTTTAGCTTATACCATAGTTATAACTTTTTAATTGTAATAATTTTAACAAAACTTTTTACTTTACTTCTTCATTCTCCTTAGCTCAGTTGAAAAGCAGCATACATTTCTCTTATGTTAGTTTTTATTATTTAGCTCGGCACACCTGAGTTATTGAGTTCATTTATATGATAATAGTACCCTCATCAATAACCTTTGCTTATTTCTTAGGGTGAACAAAAATGAGAGAAAAGAAAACTAAATACAAATAAAAATTACTTATATCCTAAAAGCAAATTTTCTTTTCAGACATTAGTTCGTCAATATCTAAACCAGCCACAATCTTTTGCAATTCAAAGTCAGAAAAGGTTAACTAAGCGTATTATCAAAATTCCTATCTGGATGAATAAAAGCATTCAGGATTTCTTTGAATTCTGAGTATGGCAGCAAGATAGCCACATATGTGAAACAAATATGAGGTTAGAATCAAACTCTTGACAACTTAATAAAAGTTAAGGATTATCATCAATTTACAAGCTCATGGTGTATATGACTATATGTATTATGCCTATATATCGTATTTGTGCACAAATATCTGCCATAATACCAACAGGGGTAGCACCTGACAGATAGGTGTCTATAACATTAATTCAATTATGGATAAAATTTACCTTGATATTGAAAATTATTTCATTAACTTCTAAAGTCGCCCCACTATGGTGCGTTTATATATTCGAACACCAATGCAAAGAGAGCATCCGAATTTCAGAATAGCCAAAGAAATTAAGAAACTTGATACTTACAATGGCTACAGCGAGATTCAGCTACATCATTCAACTCCTGCTGATATGCTCCTTCTTGCTTCATACAGCAGCTGCCAATAAATATATCAGCTACTATGTGCTGAGAAATGGGGATCCAACAGATGTACGGCAAAAAAAACTAGTTTTGAGTTCCACCGGTGAGAGTGTCAAGAATTTACAGAAGAAGCAACCGGAAGATAGGCCATGCAGATGCAGGAATGGGAATGGAACTGGCTCATGAGTTGGCACCTGTTAAGGATTTCAGAAAAGATTAGCCTAAGCAGAGATGATTTTGAAGGGAGATTCATAATGAAAAACTCATTTCCTTCAATCAAGCAAAATGACTTATTTTAGTCATTCTACAAGTGTGAAATTTACGTGTCTTTTTTGTTATTAAAAAAATTAGGTGTATCGAAATGACGACAAGTAGCAGTGATGTACTCGATCCCCATGTCAAGTAATGACAAGCAGTAGTAACATGCCGCTGAACTTTACAACGGCAACAAACAACCAAATTTCAAGCGCTCATGTTCATGCAGAAAAGCCGACAAAGTTCTCAGGTTCTGAATTTAAGCGTTGACAATCTAAAATGTTGTTTTATTTAACTACTTGAATTTGTCTCGATTCTTGAAAGAGACACCTCCAATTGTGGGGGAAAATGAAACCGATGAGCAAAAACGCATAGCGTCTGATGCATGGCATCATAGCAACTACATATGTCGCAATTATGTCCTAAATGGACTTGACGACGCTCTCTATAGTGTCTACTCGACTGCAAAGACGTCGAAAGAATTGTAGGATTCTTTGGAGATAAAATACAAGACCGAAGATGCCGGTCTAAAGAAGTTCGTTGTTGGACGATTCTTAGACTACAAGATGGTGGATACCAAAACCATTGTCGAACAAGTGCAAGAGATTCAATTGATCAAACATGATATCCTCACCGAGCGTATGGTCGTTTTTGAATCCTTTCAAGTCCACAAGTGGTTTTGTGTTTACCATAGGTGGAGGAGCAGTTTCATGGAAATCCTCTAAACAAACATGTATAGCTCGGTCTACAATGGAATCATAATTCATTGCTCTAGATAAAGCTGACGAAGAAGCCGAATGGCTACAGAACTTCTTAGAGGATATTCCTTGTTGGGAAAAATCCGTGCCTCCCGTCTTGATACATTGTGATAGTATGTCTGAGATAGGGAGAGCACAAAGTAGTATGTATAATGGTAAGTCTAGACATATTCGTCGAAGACACAATACCGTTAGACAATTGATCACTACTGAAATTATATGTATTGACTATATGAAGTCAAAAGACAATATTGCAGATCCGTTTACTAAAAGTATTAATCGTGATCAATTGTACAATGCAGTAAGGGAATGAGATTAAAATCCACACTAAAAGAACGCTCTTAATGATAACTCTACCATGATAATTGGAGATCCCATGAACATGGTTCAAAGAGACAACTAAGTTAAGAATGTCCAGTTGTGCACTTGGAAACACAACTAAAAATCCATTCTCGAAGCTGCCCCAAGTGCAAACCTGTAGCTTGTGGTAAAGGGTAAGCGTATAAGCTTTTAATGATTCCTATAGCCTTATTGGTGGAGTATGACGAGATACTCTTTATAGGAGATCACCTATATAAGTGAGAAGTGTGACCGCTTCAAATAGAAAAACACTTATGAATCCAAGATATGGTCCAAGGCCAAAATGGACACAACGTGAGAACGAAAGATATTGTATCTATTATTGTGTATATGTTATTGTCTTGGTTTACACAAAAGGCCGACCGGTTCAAGACATCGCATTCACCGAGCAGCGAGTAAATCCGATAACATTATACTAAGGAAGGTTCAAAGCAAAAAACTACATATCCTGATGCAATAATAGGCCATTGGGACTTTGGTATGCATAACATTTTGCATTTGCATTTAATAATCTAATGTGGGGGGATTGTTAGATTTTTTAATTGAGGTTTAGATTATTAATATTAGTTAATACTAAACATTGGCCATGAACACGTTGCTTAGAAGATGCATGGCTTCACATTGCTTTATGAAACATTAAATGAACACGTCGGTTGGCTAAGGGAGTTGTTGATTGTCTCGTTGCATGGCCATGAAACGTTGTCTTTTGAAGGTTGCAAGTTGCATGGAGTTGTTATACACGTGAAGTTGTATACGTTGCCTTGAATGGACATGTTGCATGCATGGCTTAATGCATGTGAAAGCATACAACACAAAATGTCATTTCGAAACGTTGGCAACCTTAGGAAGAGGTGTTTGTTGCCTATATATAGAGATACCAACCGAGAAGATAATCTGCTACCAACAATTTATTTTTCTCCAATTTTATTTATGTTTCTTTCATCACATACATCTAAATTAGTTTCATTTCCTTAGTCCCAAATATCAAGTAATTCGCCGGAATTACGAGAAGTAGTGCAACTACTCGTAATTGAGAAGCCGTTGTATCTTGGAGACGAGTGCTATAGACCGCTTGCACCGAGTAGCGGAGCATTATCGTCTTGCGGAGAGAGAGTCTAGCTCTCGCCTCGGTTTGCATTTCGTTATCGCTATTCAATTTTCCATATGTTGTTTGTTATGTTGTTGTAGTATTTATACTAACATTTGGTTTTATTGTCGCTACATTTCTTGACACCTATAATTTTTTAATAACATTTTTATGTTCGATAATTTTTATAGAATGATCAAAATCGGACACTTTGTATAGTTATAGGACCAAAATCTAATATATAGTAAAGTTATAAGACCAATATTTGTCACTGCCACATTAAATGACTAAAATCGAACACTTTTTAAAACTATAGAATCAAAATTGAACACTGATACATTAGAGGACCAAAATTAAAAAAGTGATCAAGACCAAAATCGATTTTCTCTCAATAAGAGTGATAAGAAGGGAATGTATCGAACTGATGGGTCATTAAATCCACCAGGGTTTTAGTGTATTTTTCTTATTTGAGGAGCGAGCCAGACATACACAGAGACAATCAATGGCGACATCGAAACTGCAAGCTCTATGGAATCATCCTGCTGGACCTAAAACCAGTCGGTCCAATTTCATCAGCCATCTCCCAGTTTTTGTTTATTTCACAAACATTTCGCTACAGTGATATTGTCTTTCTTTATGCTGTTAAGTAGTACTCCCTCCGTCCCATTATTAATGTCCCACTTGCCTTTTTTGGCTGTCCCATTATTTATGTCTCATACTAAATAAGGAAATAAATGAGTGGACCACTAAGCAAGTGGACCCCACCCCTTTATACTTTTACACCACAACTTTACACCTTTACCTCCACTATCTTAATTACCGTGTCCAGTCCCAATGGGACATAAATAATAGGACGGAGGGAGTACTAATTTCCTGTGCTGTGACATTTCTTTATTCTTTTTGGATTGATTATTGTTTGTTTCGTGACTGTCTTTGTGTGTGGGCGCCCTCTCAGTTATGGATGTGAAAGGAGATTTTGATAAATAAATGCTTATCTAGTTTGGGTTTGAATTTGTTACTTTGAAGCTGCCCGGACTCCAGTAATGGTGATTTTAAGTTGAAATCAATAAATCAAGGGGTAGACAATTCTTAAGAACAGAGAAACTTGTTATGATAGGACGAATTACCAGCGGCCATTCGTGCCTCCTACTTCAAATTCTACAATCTAATTTCAATATTTGATTACATTCACTAATTTGGTATATGGTTCTCTCATTAGCATCCTGGTGTGGTTGATGATTTTTTTCAATGGACGTGTAAAGTAGAGTTGTTTTATAACTTCTTCTTTGTGGAAATGTTATAGGCCATAGCTATCTTGTCATGAAGTCTTTGAATCCCAATTATTGTTTTCGGCCAATCTTGTAGTATAAATTTCTGACTTGTTCTCCTTGGCTGCACCAGTTTTTGTGTATCTGGATTGTTCAGTTTTCTTTTTGTTCTTTAGAGATCCTTTCTCTTATGCTTTCTATGCTCATGTTTTATGTTTTATGCTGCAGTTCATTTCTGGGCACCAACCTTCAAATGGGGCATTAGTATAGCCAATCTTGCTGATTCTAGTAAACCCCCAGAGAAAGTCTCGTATCCCCAGCAGATCGGTAAGCAATTATTGGTGATTGTTATTGTTGTAAGTCTCATTAGATGATTTAGGGGGCTTTCATAACTGGGTTGAATTGCACGTAGAATGTCATCTGCTTAGTGGTATGCAGCCATTGACCTTTGTGGAAAATGATATCGTCTGAATCTCTTTTGCAGCTGTGACAGCAACTGGAGTCATTTGGTCACGTTACAGCACAGTTATTACTCCTGTAAGTTAATTTGTTGTTCTAATATGACTGGATTGGTTGGTAGACGTGTTTATGTGGAGAGAGTAAATGATTTGTGCATCATTCCCATTCTCAGATAACTTGTATTTGATGCAAAAGTTTTAACTGTGAGGCCTATCCAGGTTTTATCTCGAGATATCTTTTGTATGCATGATTAGAGAAGAGTATATAGTGGTGGCGGATCTATATTTAAAAACTATCCCGATTCATAGTTGTGCTTGCCCTTTTTTAATTTCATAGCTAGCATTACATTGTTGGACAAAAGAATTTAGCTCAGGATATTGATGTCTACGTCATTAAAACTCAATCGATTAAAAGATTGTTCTGCTGCTTCTGCTCGTATTAAAGAAGATCACCTCTTCTATACTTTTCTTTTGGCTTTATTTTGGGAGGATATGCCTTCTTTTTTGCTCAATCATGTCTTTTCAAGTTTTTTAAAGTTGAAAGTTCCACAGGTATTGATTTGAGTAGCAGAAATGAAACTAGTTACTGGTTGAAATATCCCTATCTTATCTGTTTTCTTGCTGAGCTGGGAAGCAGGAAATTGTTCAAGTTAACCTAAAGTTTTACACACGAGCTACACACATGTAGTTATTCTCTCTTTCCCCGCTTTCTACTGCATAAATCATTTTATCTTTCCTCTCTTGGTTGTTCCTCACCACTCTGTGTGTGTGTGCGTGTGTGAGTGATGAAACTTCAATTGTTTTACGGCCGGATGTAGGGAATAAAGATCCTCAACCTAAGTGAGACATAGGGAAGTAGAGTTTCTTATTGTTTTGATAAAAGATTTATGGCAAGAAACACTTGTCTGCATTGTTAGTTCTGACAGATGGCGCATTTGTTTTAGCATTATGTGCATATAAAATTGACTAAAGATTTCCCTTCAAACTATTTGAGAGATATCCTGTGGTGATTATCTTCCACTAAGCTTCTTGAACTGTCTTACAACCATTACTATCTTTGTTGGTACGACTGCAGAAAAACTGGAATCTTTTTAGCGTAAACATCGTAATGGCTGGTACAGGGATTTATCAGCTCGGTCGAAAGATTCGGTGCGTAAATTGGTTTTGCATGTCTTAATGTGAAACGAAGCATGCCATTGTTGAAAACTTATCCATGTCTTGGCTACAGGCACGACTACTTCAGCGATGAACAAGCTGCTGTGGCCAAAGAATAACAAGGAAAATCATTTGATTGCCCAACTTGTTCTTACCTCTATTTCGCGATCTTGAATTATTTAATATCTTCTTGATGATAACATATTCTTCTACATTTCTTCTTCTTTCGAAATGTAATGATCCGTATTGCCGGAGTTGAACACTTCAAGTGTTGATTTTTTTTTTGACATACAAAAACTAAAAAAAAAAGATATGTATATATTGGGTATGGTTCTAATAAAAAGACTTTTAAAGATGAAAATATGAATAAATCTAAAATGATTGATATAATAAAATGACATTATTAGTGTAATGCATTTGCGTGTAATTATATTACCAATATATAAAAACTAATTAAACGTTTGATATCTCTTTCTATTTTCTGAAAGAATTAAATTGCAGGGTTGCAGCCATCATACAAGTAAGGCCCCGTTTGGTTGGAGTGGAGTTGGAGTGGAGGAATGAAATCAGAAATCATTTTAAAGGAATGATTTCATTCCTCGTGCTTGGTTCGTAAAATTCTCGAAAGGAATGTAAAGTCATACCCCTCCCCATCCCCCTATTGGGGACTTTACTCAAACCCCTCCAAATCGAGGGGTTGAGAAAATGATTCCCCCTCTTCTCCCTCCATTTCATCCGCCTAAATTTCCCGTCTCCTCTTCTCCCTCCATCCCAAATCCTCTTCTCCTCTTCTCCCTCCATTTTGCTCGCCCTCGCTCGCCATCGCTGTCGCCGACACTCTTCCCCCTCGCTCGCTCGCCGCCGCGCCCGCTCACTCGCCGCTCGCTCGCCGCCTCGCTCGCCGCCTCACCTCGCCGCCTCGCCTCTCCGCCTCGCCGTAGCTCCGGTGGTAAGTTTTCTCAATTTTGAGCTTCTTCAGGATTTTGTTGTTCTGGTTGAAATACTTGCTAGCTTCTCATTCTTGTGTGAAATACTTGCTAGCTTCTCGATCCACCCTTAATTTTCGCTTGATGTTCTGGTTAATTTTGCTCTGGTTGCTTTTGCTCTGGTTTAATTTTGCTAGCTTGTCGTTAATTTTGCTCTGCCGTGGTTACGAGGTCCTTCATTTTGAGCTTCTCGATCCACCCTTAATTTTGAGCTTCTGGATTTTGTTGTTGCTCTGAATTATGTTGTTGCTTTCGTTTATTGTTGCTTTTTGATTTTGTTCATATTGTTGCTCTGGTGTTATTGTATTATGCCTGTGTTCATATTGTGCTTCTGGATTTTGAGCTTCTGGATTTTTGAGCTTCTGGATTTATCGGAATGAAGATAGAGGGAGGTATCGGACGAGGAAAGGCAATATCTCAATGAATGTGTTGGGTGTTTGCACACCAAATATGGAATTCATACTTATCATGCCTGGTTGGGAAGGATCTGCACATGATGGACGTGTTCTTCGACATGCAATTAACCAAATTGATATTATATGTAGGAAGTTATTATATGTAGGAAGTTATTATTTAGTGGACGCTGGATACACAAATTGCAATGAATTTCTTGCTCCTTTTAGAGGACATCGGTATCACCTAAAGGAATGAGGTGATCAACAACCAGTCAGTGCGGAGGAATTCTTCAATATGAAGCATTCTAAAGTAAGAAATGTCATAGAAAGATGCTTTGGATTGTTGAAAGGAAGGTGGGCTATTTAAGAGGACGACACTCGTAGCGATTATACTCCAACTGAATACATCAATCACATTGAACCTTCAAATTCTTGGACTACTTTTGGAAACACTTGCTCAAAATTTATTTAATGAATGGAGAGGTAGTAGTTGATTTAGTTTTATTCATGTTTGATAACTATCTATGTTTGATTTATGGATTGCAATATTTGTACAAAGACGATTTTTGATATTTATGTAACTGCATTTTTTAATATTTAAATGTTAAACTAATATTAAAAAAAAAAAGGAGAGCATTTTTTTATAATATTTAATTATAATATGACATAAAAAATATTTAATTAAAAAAATAGTTCATTCCATTCGTTACGTTAAACCAAACAGGGAATGGAATCAAGTTTATTCCTTCAGCAAACCAACAGGTGATTCAGTATCATTCCTTTCATTCCATTCCTTCAGGTTTGATTCCTGATTCCGATTCCATTCCATTTCTTTCTGTAAACCAAACGAGGCTAAGAGTTTGGGTCAATTATAGGAAGTCGAGTACCATTCCGTGGTCTAACTAGGTTACCGATTCTGGGCTATATAAACTCTATTTGCTCCACAACACAGATTATACCAGCGCTGCACAAACATCTTTTCTTTCATCGTTTTTCTTTAAAATCTTTTTCCGACGGGAAAAAAAAAATGTTACATGTACTCCAAGGAAGGGTAATTAATAATGCCCTTGGATCTTGATTTGCCGAAGTCGGCTGTAGCATATGAATCGGAGAAGTTATCTGGCCGGTTGTTGTTTCAGTCGACATATCTGCTTACCGAACTTCTCACATTTTCTTTCAATTTTTAAAATTATTTTTGTTTTCTGGGTTGTTTTTATGGTTCTCTGAATGTTAAAAGTTAAATCATATTAATTCATTTTCAGTCCGAGGAAAGTGGGAATTGATTATTTGATTGTGAAATTAAGAATAGCACACTTAGTATAATAAATAAGAGTACTTATGGATGAATCTACCGTACTTTAAGCTTTTGCGTTTTTTTTCTTCAGATTTTCAACAGTCTTACTGTGCTGCAATTGACTTCCAAGCATAAAGAATATTTTGCATTCAACCTCAAGACTCATCTAAATCAAGAAGCTAAGGAGAGAGTGATTAA
The DNA here is from genome assembly GCA_028984105.1 of Lavandula angustifolia. Classification (NCBI taxonomy): domain Eukaryota; kingdom Viridiplantae; phylum Streptophyta; class Magnoliopsida; order Lamiales; family Lamiaceae; genus Lavandula; species Lavandula angustifolia. Next base: position 15,325,693 of record CM054818.1, on the reverse strand, counting down.
ATTAGGTTGTTTTTTAAAAAGCCAAATTGGACAGTTTAGTCCTTATTTTTTTTTAATTAATTGATTTTTAAATTATAGAATTTTAGATGAATTGATTCTGTTAAATTTTTAAATGAATTTATTCAAAATTCTATATTTTGAAAATTAATTAACTAAAAATAAATCAATAAGATATCAAATTAGTCAAACAGTATAATTTAGGGATTGAACAATTTGCCTTTTAAAAAATCTCCTATTTTAATAGATGGAAAGTTTGAATGGATAAATATGTAATTTAAGAATTCTTGATTGTCGACATTTTGGATGCATTATTCATTAAGTAGCTATTGAGTTTTTTTATGATTTGTTATATTACTTTATTCAATGTTGGCTCTCATTTTGGTTTGACCTTTTATTTAGGGAAAGGTTAGTTTTTTCTCTCATTGTATTTTGGTTTATTTATTATATTTCGGTTTATTTTATGATATAAGACGTAATTTTTTTAAGTAAATGATTGGAGATGTTCAGTAAAAATTCACAAATTGCATCTTCTAATATGAAAGTTTCACATAAAGATTTTTATTATTAAATTCTCTTTTTGCACCTGCCTCTTTTATTTTCAAAAACTAATTCATCTTCCTTTTTTTTTCTCTTGATCTTGCACGCAAAAAATTTCTAGCAACGAACCCTAATTTCTGAAACTAATTCATCTTCCTTTTTTTTAAATAATTATCTTTGTTAAGCGCTTTTAAAATAATTTAATACAAAAAATGTAAGAAATTGATCGTATGTAGTGCAGGAAAAATTGTCGTTAAAGTGATTTATTTTATTATTATTAATACTTTTTTTTTTTTGGTGAGAACTATATTAACTATGTATCTATATGAATTTTATAGTACACCATCAATTATATCCATTCTATATTTGCTAGGCTCATTCAAGAAAGAAATAGGAATGACAGTGAATTATTGAATTAATAGAATGGAGTGTCGGAATTTATTAGTATATTTTAATAAGAGGCGAGTTCATAATAATAAGTGTAATTAATGTATGGGTGATGCTAAATGGATCAATTTGATCCTAATTAAATTTCTTTAATAGTTTAAGCTAAAGCTCAAAAGACAAGTCTACCCTTATATTTTATATATACTACTAGGAGGAGATATCATATAAGAACAAACTTTATATTGAGAATTGATAATATAACATCTTTTGGATTGAGTTATTAGACGCTTTAGATATTACCATCACTTAAAATCTTGAAATGCACTTTTAAGGCAAAAAGTTTACATTGAGGTTATTTTTGTAATTTTGTATAATCTAATCAATTTTTTTTATGTTCTTTCTTTTTATTGTAACCGTCATTTTCGTTCATTCTGTTCTGGGTTTTAATATCACCAAGTCTTGTCCCTAATTCTACGAGAACAATGGTTAATTGCGCATAGTTTCACTAAATCTCGTCCCATATCTACGTCTCGTTCCCGAATTTCTGTTAATAATTTCATCTTTTTTCATTTATCATTAATTTTGCATATTTTCCCTATAACTTGTGCCTTTTCTTTCTCCAGTAACTGTGCATATTTTTTTCCCATTACTTGTGCATATTTTCCTCAGTAACTGTGCATATTCTTCTCATTAATTATGCATATTTTCACATGTAATTGTGCATATTTTTTTACCAAAATTGTGCAAATTGTGTATTTCTAAATTAAAATAATTAACAACACACACATCCAAATCCGAAGCAATTTTGAACGAAAGGAAGCATCTCTACACGTTGTCAAATTACATCAAATTGAAGAACTCACGGTTTTGAAAAAAAACCAAGCAAATCAAATTACATTAGATTAGAACAAATCAAGCCATTTAATTAAATCGAGAAAAGAAAAACATATTGGAAGGAAAAAACACTCACTAACTCGTCAACTACCAACAAGGAATTATATTAAACTCGAAGAAATCATATCAGTGGAGGAAAGAGGAAAAACCTAGAACGGCTGCGGTTTTTCTTAATGTGGTGGGGAACATTTTTTTCTTAATGTGGTGGGGAGGGTTAATATTGGTGGACGAAAGAAATCATATGGATAGGTTTTGTTTTTTTTTTTAAATAACTGAATTTTACCAATATAACCTTTGTGCAGATTTTTGTTACGTAATAGTGCATTTCACGAATTTTAAGAAAAAATAAAATATGGATATCTATTTTCAAGATCTAAAAGATGAGAAATATTTCTATTTCTTACTTGAAACTTTAAAGAGTGTTCTATTTGAACCCTCCTCTATTACTGTAGATTAATTAGATATGTAAGTTAATTTTGTTCAAGTACCTCATGCATTAATACTAATTGTAGTACATTAATAAAATTAAATGAATCAAAATTTAATGATGGATGATATTAATATAGTGTGGAACTGATACATGAATCAAATAATAAACAACTACTAAAGAACATTTTATAGTAATTTTTTGATTCATGTATAATGACAAGTTTAACTATTTATACTCAATTATTTTTCTGATTTATGTATAAAAAATAAGTATACCCCTTGAATTTAAATATTTTATATTCATGAATCAAATAATAAATAAATAACTATATGCATTGTCCCCCTTCACTAATTCCACCATAATAATAAATTAAACGATACATAGTTAGTGGATTTAAAATTAAATTTATCGTACATGAATATATAATTCTTATACGGTGGTTAAAGGGTGACAAACCCTTATCAATTAGACAATATTCAAATATTTGTGTAACTACATCTCTAATATTATATACCGACATTAGTGATTTAATTCTCATTTTCTCAGCCAAATGTACGCTTTCATAGTTTTAATTCTTATATAATTGAGTTTATTATTTTTTAGTATAATTTGGTTGGTAATTTTTAATTTACCAATAATAGGTTCGGCACGAAGTAGTATTACGTTACAAAGATTAAAACATTATACCTTAGCTGAATACTTTGATCAAACTAACTTAAACTAGACATATTACTTATTCTAATTACTATTCTCTCCGTCCCATTAATCTTATCATCCTTCTTTTCGGCGTGGTTATTAAAAAGAGTTGATAGTTATGAGTAAGTGGGTGGATTCCACAAAAATAGATTCGTTAGTTGTGAGTAGAGAAATTGCCATTTTTGGAAGAGGACAAGATAAATAGGACAACCCGAAAAAGAAAGTAAGACAAGATGAATGGGACAAAGGAAAATTATATTAGGAACATATGCTATACCCTACTATACAAATATTCTGGTGGCCGGTGGTCGGTTCACCATCCTGACTAGGAGTGTTCGCTACGGTATACCGTAATATTTTTTCCATACCACTTACCGTACCGAAAATATTCGGTATGGGAAAATGCATACCGTTACCGTACCGATAACTTCGGTATACCGTAGTTCGGTATACCGAAAGTTCGGTATGAGCAATCTCCATACCGTTGCCATACCGCTATTTCGGTATACCATACCGTACTTCGGTATACCGAAACTTTCGGTATACCGAAGCAAACGATATACCAAAATTTTTGGTATACCATACCGTACTTCGGTATACCGATATACCGAAGCAAATAATTATTACGATTTTAATTTTACTTCATTTAATAGCTTTATTTAATATTTAATACAAAGGAAAAGTTCTATTCTACTTCATTTAATATTTAGAAACTACTTAATAGAATATATATCGAGAAAATGTAGAAAGAAATTAAGAATATAATTTTGCCCAAAATCGAATATTTGATTTACATTTGTCTTTGATGTTTCTTTTCTTGATGGAATATATAAATTATAAAGTAATTTTCACTATAATCGATATAAAGTAACACTTAATAATATAATTAAATTTTTTTATTTGTATTTGTATTTTATTTTTCTTTTCTTGATTAAATTAGTGTTTCACTTGGAACAATGATAATATAATACAATAAATTATTCTCTCAATCATATATATTTGATTCATAGTGACTAATGATTGTTAAGTTGTATGGTCATATTATCATATGAACATTTAATGAATTAGTTCATGGTTTAATAAATAAATAATGCGAATTTTGCTAAATAAAGTTATGTCATTTAACTGGTATGCACGGACTACGATTAATTTATTAGGCAAACATTAATCTATAAATGTATAATATAACATTAAAATTGGTACAATGGACAAACATTAATCTATAAATGTATAATATAACATTAAGATTGGTATAATGGATAGTTAGGTATACATCGATATAGTTCGGTACAAATTGGTATAGTTCGGTATGAATCGGTATAATTCGGTTCGAATCGATATAGTTCGGTATATCGATATACGATATATACTGTTGGTCCGGAGACGAAAAGTCAGGTGTAGAGGGGGGGGGGGTGAATACACCTGAGCTCGGTTCTTTTTCTCGGTGAAGGTCGACCAAGGCGATGTTTGCAATCGATGAACAGTGCCAAGTAAGCCTTCGATCACTGGGGTCAAAGTGAGTCAGCTTCCGAGCTCTTCTACTGACTGATGTCAGTATTACGAAACTCAGTCGGAGACTGTAGTGCGGATAAGTGTTAGGCCCGGAGTCGTCTCTTTTGAAAACGCGTTTTTGCAAGTTAAATCTTTTGGCTGTGCACTTTATAAAATACGTTTTATGCAAACTTATGATTTTCAAGTCAGTTGAATGCAATGCAATAAAACAAGAAATGAACACAAGCGATTTAACGTGGTTCGGATACGCAAGATCCTACGTCCACGGTCCCGAACAAGGCGAGAGAACTTGTTGATTATTCCGAGCAAGCCTCGGCAGGGATATCGTGCAGACCGGACGGTTCCCTCTAAGTTATAGTCCTTAGCGACTTTACAATCCAAACCTAAGTTTAGAAGGGAGGGAATATTCTCCAACCGAGAAGGAGTTCTTACAACAAGAACAATTCACTAAATGTGAACTCCTTCGGATCTAAGCTATGAATCTAGCAATGAGCTTAGTCTAGAGAAGATAGGGATCAAAGTGCTCTAGAGAGATGGACTACAAGAAGTGTTCTATGAAAACTAGTTCGTCTCCGGATAAGCTTGAAGGTTCTAGAGCGTTGTGAGTTTTAATGATATCCCTTGATTTCGCGTATATTCCTCTTCTTGAAATCTTCAAATCCTTCTCTATTTATAGTTGTGAGTTGTGACATATGTCCGTTGGAGACGACGATGCCACGTGTCACAAGCGTCCAAAGAAAACGGCCACTATTCAACTTTGTTGCGAAGCAGGCGCTTAATGCACTGTTCATGAGAGCAGCTTTACTGTGTAGAGTAGGTAAGCGTTGTCGGCTTCTCATTGGTCGAGGTTTGTAGTTGGTGAGTGTCAGAGTTGACCGTTCAAACTACCTCGTATGTCTTCTCGCCGAACATTTGAAGGGACTTTAAGTGCTTGGGTCGCTTTACGTGGGATACTGATACTCGAAAGTCTGTCTTCTTCGGTGAGTCGTCCGACCGATAAAGTGAGCTTCGATAGTCGGTTGGTCGATGCGAAGGTATACTGCTTGCATTGGTTCTTCTACCGATGACCATCGCCTTGTAGAGAATGCTTACCGAGGTCCGGGCCACGCGATGCGGGATCTTCAACCGAGTTTGATATCACTGGCCGACGAAGAATGCAAGCGATTACACCGATGACGTGGGGTTCGAAAAGTATCTTCAATCGAAGATCGGTTCAACAAATACCCCTTACGGGACTTAGACAAAAATAATAAGCATTACATAACGTCTAACCTATACATCGCCTAATCCTATCGACACACTAATCTACCGATATCAGCTCGGTTTTGGGATCTTCAATTCCATAGTATTACTATGATTTCCCCCAATTTCTTTTAACCCTAGAACAGTGAGTATCAATCTATCGACTCATATCCAACAATTTCCCCCTAATTGATGATGCCAAAACCTCTATACTCTAATATCTATTAAAGATATCGTCCTATCGACAACAATTTCCCCCTTAAAGCATCTCGAGGAAAAACCGATAATAGTAAATGAACTTCAAGAGGTGAGAGAAAGGCAAGATCGAGAAACCGATGTGAGTGTGTGTCGGATCACTTGGTGATCGTAGTGTAAACACAAAGTAAAAGGCCGAAAGACAATGAGTAATTGTCTAGCAAGCGAGAGGAACTGATATATATATCAAGAATTACAGAGTTCCTATGCTATTACAAAAGATGAGAGAAAAAAAATCACTGCTGCTGCTTCTTGAACTTCTGCGTTTTCTTCTTGAAGTCAGTGGATTTTTCCTCGGGAGGATCCAGGTAATAGTATTTATACACTCTAGCTCGAATCTCCTGGATCTCCAAGTTATCATCTGGCCTTTCTGGGAGCAGGCTCAGACTGTAGGCGGCTTCCTCCACTTCTCTTTCTATGTCCTTAGTGCTCAGCAGTCCACTAGCAAGTCTCGGCGGTGGAATACGTCGGAAAGTCGGGGCACGGAAGGTTACATTCTCGTGATTCCATGACTTGCTTCAGCCGTTCAAAGAATTCAACATTAAATCTCGTAATCAACTCCTCAAAGAGCTGATCGGTACGGGCGATCAAGTGGGTAAATGCGCCATACGTAGTAGCCTTTGATAAAAGTTTCTTTCAATCTCTCCCAATGTTCATTCATATCAGCCGGCACCCACTTATCCACATGCCGAATCGGTTGTTGCTTGATGTGGGGGCCTCGATGAACTTAGATCCTCTCGGGATCCGCCTTCTTGGATCGGGCCGCTGGTTTATCGGATAGGCTTTTCATTCTTGCCGTGTCGGCCATCCTTTTCTTCTCTCGGAGAGCGGCCGCTCTAGTGTCTCCTCGTCTCGAGACTCGGTCCTTGCAGCCGTCGCCTCCCGTGTCGTTTGATCTTCACGCTATCGCTCGAGTGTAAGAGTAGATATGGGAATACTCGAGCAAGTAGCTTTGATTTCGATCGGAAGGGCCTTAGCAAATTCTTCTTGGGCTTTCTTCTTTTGCTCTTCGACCGTATTAATGACCTTTCTCTTTCCTTTGCCCCCGACGGCTTTGCCCTTAGGCTTTTTATTCGCTTCACTGCCTCCTCTAGCCGACGCTCCCTGGTCCAGGCTTGTCTTGCAGCTCTTGGGCTATTCCGAGGTCGAATGCCTCTTGCTCCGCTTTTGATTTAAACTTCTTGATCGGGGAGGAAGGAGTAGTGGATTCGTAGCGATTTCCTTCCCCAACCTCTGCGGCAGCCTTTGAGACTCTTCTTCTTCAGTGGCTCTTCAAGGAATTGAGCGATTTCGTCTATGTGCACACCTGAAGAGGAGATGGGGGTGGCTTGTAGTGGGAAATCAAGGAGAAGGACCTCGTAGATGTACCTTTCGAGTAGTTGGTCCCGCCTCCGAGCCTGTTCCCCCGAATCTCTCGCGGCGAGGGCTCTGGCTGGCCGAGGAGGGTCCAGCCTCCCGAGCTCGTCCCTCAAGGATCCGGACGTCGACCGTATCCGTATCGGGTTCATCTTTCACAATATCTTCCCCCCTTTTTGGCATCAGCAATATTCGCCGGGGGAGGTGCGGATAGCTTTTACGTCCTGCTCCGCATTGTGCATGAGAATCTTTGATCCGGGTAATCGTGTCATCAAAATCACCGACCAAGTTGGGCGTAGTTTTCCCAGTCTTTCCCCGATCGGCTCTAGATTTCTTCAACCGAGCGGCCGACTCCTGACGGAGTTTCAAGCAGAGCTTGATCATTTGATTCGTCATTTCTTTCGAATGGCTTTTAAGGCCTCACTGTTGCTTGATGGCCGTTTGAAGAGAGGTGGTTGCTATCTTGTTTCTCTCATCAATGAAGCCTTGAATTATTTTCATGGCTTCGAGTCACCGCTCCGAGAAAGTTTTATGCTTCGAGTGGCAAGCACCGCCGACTCGTGGCCGTTAAATCGGCCTTTTGAGCACTTAGGGCCTCGCTCAACTATCTCCTTGAAATCCGGCCGAGGAGCCTCTTTAGGGGGTGGAGATGTCGACGGCCAACTTACTTAGAGCTTCGTTCCGAGCCTTGGTGTACTTCTCCCATTTAAAATGAACATCTTTGGCTAGGAGTCGATTTTTCTCACCTTGGCGTTTGATAGCCCCGTTGACGTAACGTGAGGACACGGAACCGATGGGTTGTACCCGATAAGAGCCGGTTCCGAGCCTCTCGCTCGTAGAACGAGATCAATCGCTCCCTACCGTACTCGGAGCAGGTTGTAGCCTCACCGAGATGTGACTATGGGTGGTGTTGGGCTCTTCTCTTGGGGAGTTTGTCCCTCTGCAGATTCTCCCCCGGTCCGCTTCCTTGGGTTTGCCATCCATCTCCTCATCTTGATCATCATTATCGCCTTTATCGGAAGGTGGAGATGGGGGCGGAGCTGTTTCGATCGGAGCTCTCAAGCTCGGTAAATAGAGCATTGCAGGCCCTCAAATCGTCGAAAGACGCCACATCGACGGCTCTCCGAATCCAATCTTGGCTTGGAGCTCTTGCTCCTCCGTCGCAGCTCATCCGGTGACCGCCGGGATTTGGCAAAGTCAATAAGAATGTCCCGGTCTGCAGAAACCTTAAGAGCATCTCGAGCTCTTGTCCTCTATGCTATTTCAACCGGATCTGCGTGCTCAAGCAATTTCGGTATCTCTAGCTGAATCTCTCGGCTGCAAGACGCAATCGAGTGGTGTCGGTTGTTGTCCACTCAGCGAGTAGGTTCGGGTGACGGTTCCCTCTTGTCGGACTCGTTCCCTCGGAGCCGATCACTTAGACTTTGTCCTTGATCGTCGCTCCCTCGATTCCAGATATCGAATCGAGTAGTTGCTCCTCTTGAGTAGGAGGAGGAGCCGGCTGAATAACGGTAAGTGGCCGAGCCACTGTGACCTCAGCAGTCGATTCTTAGCCAACCTCCTCTTCTTTGGCACTTGGACAGTTGGGGGCGAGAGCGGATGCCGCTCTCTTCGGTTCAAAGTGGCCCTCGCCAATTGACTTTTCCGCTCCCGGCCTTTGTCATAAATTTGATAGACTTCTTGTCAAAGTACTTGGAGTCCTCAAAGGCCGAGTGCTCAACAGTGAGTTCCTCTCGAACTATGCATTCTATCGAAACAGTACATCTTTGTTCCGAATAGAAGTTTACCCACACCGGCTATCCTTCTCTCGCCAGTGGGTAATGTGGTGAACTTTCGAGCTCGTGCCTTCATCGAGTAGTATAATACTCGGCCCGGTTCACTTCAACCCCATCGTCTATTGCCATCATCACCTGAATCCTAGGTTTGGACGAGTTGATCATATGATCCAGCTGAGCTTGTCAGAATGTGCGATACCACGTAAGCTAGACCTCTGTACTGAGGTAGCAACATATTCCTTGGTAAAGCTGTTTTGAACGCCACATCCTTGCGTCCACGAATTCTTCGCACATATGCATTGATCTCCTTCTCCTTGTATCCAATCGGAGAAATGCCGGAGTTGGGAAGATCGAAAGAGAGGGCTAGAGCATCTTGAATATCGAAGGTAAGAACAGTGACTCCCACTCATCTTGATCGACTTCCTTCGATAAGAGAAGGACGATTCCTCTCCTCCCGACGCTAGAGATTTCCGGTTGAAATAAACTTCGGCGACACTGTCGAGGGAGAAAAGCACGGGGTGCTTCGAAACCAAGCATCTCCAACCCCCGAACGCTCCAAAGCGTCAAACACGGGTTCAAGGAAAGAGATCTCCACTTGGCGGAAGGCCAAGGTAGGTTCAAACAGAATCTCGGAGGCTACAATCTCCTCAATGTTGTCCGGAGTTTGAACGTTCGCCATTGAAATCGCAAAACAACATATTAGCACTTGAAAATAGAGTAAGTTAGTAGTTGCTAGCGGACATCCGATACATTACCGTGAAATAGAGCTTGAAAAGAGATAGCAATGCGGTTTGAATGAGGATGTAAGGAAGGAAACCGAATCGCTAAAAAAGCTCTAAGATATGAGAATGGCGAAAAGTGAGGAGTTGATAGAAGATGAAAGATTTTGTATATTGAGTTTGATCTTTAGTTTGAATCGCACGGTTCAAATTTAATCTTTCAAAATCAAGGGGCGGCTAAGATTAAATGTTATAAAAGAATGATTACAATAGCCGCCAAAAATATAGATATACGTAATAAAGCTAATGGAGAAGACATGCATTAAATGCGCGAGAGAGAGCATTAATTACTCGAGCGAGGAGTCCTGCCGACCTTTCCTCAAACCTTAAACATAATAAATGGTAAGGAATAAATGCTCCTAGGCAACCGAATGCAAGCGACCGATGCATTAAATGCGGCATGCTTCGAACAAATTAAGTAACGATACAACGCAAACCTCTTCACCTGAACTTATCACTGGTTACCATCATTTATCGGGAGGATGGTTGTGCCGATGACCATGTTCTCCCTTGTGTACGGTGTGCATCTCCCAACCGAGTCATCTGTACTAAGTTTTCTCGACTGTCATGCCGATTCCATACCGATACACATTGTTGCTAAGTATATTATTATCGGTAGTCGGCTTCTACCGACTTGTCTCGGTAGGATCGAGCGGACCTAGCTCAACCGATAGTTCTCTCGAACCTGTTCTCGGCTAGTGGTTTGGTCGGTATATATCGCCCTTTGCTTGTCGGTATGGATTTTCTCCATCCCGATGTCCTTCTTTTCGACATGGTCTCCGATGAAGTGGTGTCGGATGTCCACGTGCTTGCATCTAGTATGTAGAAGCTGGGTTCGAGTTATAGCTATTAGACTTGGTGGAGTCACGGTAGATGGGCACTTCATCCCGAGTTATACCATAATCTCTCAATTGTTGTCGAAGCCAAAGGATCCGGGCACAAGCAACTTCCTGCAGCCATGTACTCGCCTTCGGTAGTGGACGTAGCTACCGAGTGCTTCGTTTCTTTGAAAACCACGATATCGCCTTGCCGCCTAGGAACCGACATGTTCCGGAAGTTGATTTTCGATCTATCCCGCATCCCGCATAATCGGCATCGGAATAACCCGTCGGCATTAGATTATCATCGGCAGGATACCATAACCCACCTCGTGTGTTCCTCTTAGATATCGCGTAATCTTCTTCGCCGAGTCTAGATGACTTCGCTTGGGATTCGCTCGAAATCTTGCGCATACACCTACAAAGATAAGTTATGTCGAGTCGGCTAGTTGTTAAATAAAGTAAAGAACCAATAATAGCTCTATAATCGGTAGAGTTAACGTAAGCTCCCTCTTTGTCTAGATCGATTTTAAAGTTCGTGTTCATGGGGATCTTGACCGGTTTCTTGGAATCACAAACCGAATCTTTTGAGAAGATCTCGAGTGTATTTGGCTTGATTGATGAAGATTCCTTCGCTGATTGTTTTACTTGAAATCCAAGGAAATAATTCATCTCTCCCATCATGGACATCTCGAATTTCTCCTTCATCATCTTCTCGAACTGGCGACATATAACTTCATTTCTGCGGCCGAAAATGATGTCGTCCACGTAGATTTGCACCGGTAGAATGTCATCTTCGACTTTATGCTTGAATAGGGTGCGATCTACCGTCCCCTTTTGAAAACCTTTTCGAAGTAGAAAGTCCGATAGGGTATCATACCAAGCCCACGGGTGCTTGTTTTAACCCATACGTAGCTTTCCTAAGTCTCGTACACTGATATCCCCGCGAAAGCCGGGCGGTTGTTCCACGTAGACTTCTTCCTTCGCACGCCGTTCGTAAAAGCTGACTTCACATCCATCTCGATATACCTTAAATCTCGATGTGTTGCATAAGCTAGGAAAAGACGAATGGCTTCCAATCGGGCGACCGGAGCAAATGTTTCATCAAAGTCAATTCCCCTCGCCCGATCGTATCCTTTAGCAACTAGTCGAGCTTTATTTCGACAATGACGTTGTTTTCATCTCGCTTGTTCTTGAAGACCCACTTAGTTCCAATCACGTGCCGATGTCTCAGGTACGTCGACAAGCTCCCAAACTTCATTTCGACGAACTGGTTCGGCTCTTCTTGCATAGCAATGACCCGGTCAAGCATCTTTAAGTGCGTCCTCTATCGACCGAGGTTCTTACGTAGAGAGAAAACAAGAGTAAAGTGAGCTTTCTCCTTGAATTAATCTTGATCTCGTCCTTATAGTTGCTGATGGATCTCCAATGATAAGATCGAAGAATGAGCATCGAGCCACGAACGCCCGAGTCGGGCTTCTTCTTCGATACCACTTTCGCACGGTCAGTAGGTGTATTAGGCATTTCGGTAGAATCTTGTTTTGTGATTGTAGTAATTCGGTAAGAAGGTTAGGATCTACCGAGTTTCCGTGTTCAGGGGCATTCGGCTCGGGAACATTAATCGTTCCCCCGAGTTTATATTCTCGGTAGAGGTCTCGGTTACCACGGGGGCTTCCTCATCGACCGAAGTTACCTGTTGTTGATTCTGTTCGATAGAATCAACTAGGTTAGCTACATTGCTTGTTGGCCGAGTCCGAATTTCTTCATCTTCGACTCATCATCCCAACAATGCTTGGATCTTTTCGACTTTGTCATTTAGTTCGAGATCCCGTAGCTTCTGGCGACATCCTCGAGCACTTGACTTTGTATCTTTCCTGTTCTCGGCAACAAATTCATCAAAAACAACATGAGGGCTTTCCTCCACGCAAAGAGTTCGATAGTTAAAAACTCGAAGGCTTTTTCGATTCGGGAGTATCCTAAGAATACTCCTTGATCGATTTGCTATCAAAGACCTTCAACCGATCTTTCCCATTGTTGTGGATAAAGCAAGGACGTAGAAAACATGAAAATGAGAAATAGAAGGAATTCTCCCTTTCCACAGTTCGTATGGCGTCTTCATGTGTTGCTTTGTGTCGGTAGTGATCGATTCCGAGTGTAACAGGGCGGTGTCGGTAGCATCAGCCCAAAACTTTGAGGGTAGTCCGAGAATCTGCGAGGAGCGTTCTTGCTTCGCTTCTTTGAGAGTTTCGTTCTTACGTTCAACAAGTCCGTTCTGGCTGAGGGGTGCGCGCAGCCGATGTCTTGTGCTGAATTCCCTCTTTATCGCAAGTATGTCTTAACTACCGAGTTTAGAAACTCGTTCCTCTCGTCGAGCGTATCTTCTTAATCTTGATGTTCTTTTCCACACCGAGTTTCTTCAGTAGATTAGGTAACTCGGTCCCGAACATCGATTTGTTGGCGATGAAGATGACCCAAGTATATCTCGAGAAGTCGTCTATGACGACGAGGGCATACTTCTTGCCTCTTATAGTCACTGGAGAGACCGGCCCGAATAAGTCCATGTGAAGCGTATGAAGGATTCCATCGGTGGAAGGTGACGGAATAGGTGGATTGCTACTCTTTGTTTGCTTTCCCTTCGGGCACGCTTCACAATTTCTGTCTTTGATAAACGATTCGTTGGGCGGTCCTCGACTTTAGAGTTCTTGACAAGCTTGTTCATGGTCTTGAAGTTCGGGTGGCCGAGTCTCTTGTGCCATAGCCACCGACTTGTTACCCGATTTAGTACGTGCGAGCAAGCAAGCCTCGGGTTCTCGCGGTATTCCGGTTTGCAACATAGATGTTCTTCCTCCGCGAACCCGATAACACTCGTTTTCCCCGTAGATTTGTCAACAATATCACGAAACCGGCGTCAAAGATTACTCGTTAAGATTATCACGAAATTGATCGATCGAAAGGAGATTATGTTGAAGTCCTTCAACATATGTTACTCTTGGAGGCGTGGCGGTCCCAATGTTCGGCGTTCCGTATCCCCTTGTGTAGCCTTTGGAATTGTCACCGAATTCACTGCGGGACCATCTTCTTGTACGTAGTTGGTCGCCGAGCTCTTCCGGTAGGTCATGTGTCTCGAGCGGCCGTCCACTATCCACGGGTCCTTATGCACCCGCAAAACGGAGGCATTTTTAGGTACCCTTTGGTTCGATTGGGTCCTTACGGGTTAGTGGGTGATTTCGGAACCCGGATCTCGTCTCGGGACCTTAGAAGTTCCGAGACTTCTTCTTCGAACCTTATCGGCTTTCTTCTCCACAGGACTTGGAGATACCGACTTCTGGCGATAATTTTGGGTTCGAGGAGCTCTCTTCTTCTCGAGTCTTAGCGCTTCTCCCGACCCACGGGCTCATAGTAGTACGAGCCGTGCGTGCGGGTGCTCATACGGTGGCTCCTTGTCTTGATTCTCGCCCATCCGACCTTCTTGATTCCCCCGAATTTGATCGCGGTGTCCCGGGGCTGGAACCTTTGGTCACCGCTTGTTGCTACTCGGCCGAGGTGTAATTATTTTCTCGTTTGTTTTTCGCCCGAGGTGTGGTGTCGGCCGGCTTGCACCTTTCCCTCGACGAACCTATCGGCCCGGGGGTTCTTCGAGCTTTTGGAGGTAGAAGCTTCGTGGGTATAGCCTAGACCTTCTTTCACGAAGTTGACCGTTGTGCTCTAAGCATGCTTTCAAGCTTCTCCTTAGCTCCCGTGTATTGTTCGGTCATCAATCCTCTCCGGACTTCGTCACTCCTTCCGAGTAAGTCATAGTCATTCCGCACGTCCGTGAGCTTCGACCGAGCTTGGCTATTTCGGTCTCTTTCTCGGAATTGTCCTTGGTCGAACCGAGATCGAGTCTCTTGAAGCCGAGACTTAGTCATGAGAGATTCAATCTCTTCCTTGAGTCTCGCAACTAGATCCACCGACTCAGTAGAGACCCGACAATCGGAAGAAAGTCTCGATTCTCGGCCTTTACTGTTCAAGTTCCCTGGATGGTTCTGGCTGAACTCTCGCTCGCTGAATCTGTTCCTCTAGAGATCATCGTAGGCTTGTACCACATCTAGAGGATCATACGTGACCGAGCACGTGTCTTGTGTGCTATGTGAAGAAGAGGTAATAATGCGTTTAGAATTTACCTCGGCCTCTTTCTCCGGCCATCGGACAGTATTCGGCCGACTCATCGAGAACTGTCTCTGCGACCTCAATCTGCGACGAACGCGGCTTCATCTTCGAAGAATACATGAATGTATCCTCCTCAATTGAGTTGTCGGATATCTCTCCGGCTATATAGCCTCGCCGTCTCTCGGCGAACTTCTTTCTCCTGGCTCGCCGTTCGCTCTTTGAGCACTGAGAGTTCGGGACAATCGTAGCGATAGTGTCCCTCCTTCTTGCGTTTAGTAGCGGTAGATGTTCCTTTGCTCTTACCAGTGAGTCTTTAGATGGTGGCGGCGAGACTCCGATTTCCCGCATTCGGTAGAAGGATTAGATTCTTCTTTCTTATGATAGTCTTTCTTACCCGAGGAAGAATCTCGGTTGTATTTCCTCGGCTTTTCGACTCTCTCCTTTTCCTCCTCGATATTTGAGAGCCATCGGTGCTAGGCCGGTCGGGGCCCGAAGTCTCGGAAGACTTTGCTGCGATGTGGCCACAACTTTGCTTGAGGAAATAGGCTTGGCTCCGGTATTGCTGATCGTTGCCTTGAAGGCGTGGTCGAACCGTGTGTCACCTGGAGCGCTTAAGCACTTTTGGGGTAGGCTATGCTCGAATTCCTCCGATTTTAATTTCGAAAATATAACATCGGGAGTTAGAGCATTTAGATCGGAAGCGACGTAAATAAGTAGCAAATGGAAGCCACTTACGTCGGGGCAACGCTCTCAAGATCTTGGTGTTCATCTCCTTGTTGGTGAACGACCTCCCCAACCCATTGATAACATTGACTTGATTGGTGAATCGACACTCGGCTCGTCAATGGTTTCGGTAGAGCTCCATTGCAAAGGCGTCAAACTTCGAAGCTCTAGCTCGAGCTTGTTCTCTTTGATCGAGGGGTTCCATGGCTCGGTACGGCCCAAGGCGTCCCATAGCTCTTTCGCCGTTTTGCAATCTTGTACCCTTCCGAGATGTGAGTCATCGAGCGTAGTCGGTATGGCATTACGTGCAACTCGGTCAAGGTTGTGCAACTTCTTTTCTTCGGGCGTGAAGCGAGATTTGTCTTTGGGAACCTTAGCACCCGGTTTGTGCTCCCACGCCTCCTCCCAGAAGCAAATACTACGCCGTCGATCATGGGAATGATCGGTCCCGACTCTAGGACATCGACATGCTTGTCGTGGAGTGACGTTAGGTGTGCCTCCATACGTACGCGCCATACCGTGTAGTTCTCTATTGAGAACATCGGCACCATCCTAATACCGACATATCGGACATTGTAAGAGTAAGAGTATAAGGATGCCGAGAAGATGCTTATGCGGTGAAAACGGTTTTGAGGATCGGTTCGAGAGGACCAAGATTTCGAACCGGCGATCGGTTGAACACCGAAAGCTCGATACCAATTGTTGGTCCGGAGACGAAAAGTCGGGTGTAGAGGGGGGGTGAATACACCTGAGCTCGCTTTCTTTTTCTCGGTGAAGGTCGGTGAAGCCGATGTTTGCAGCCGATGAACGAGTGCCAAGTAAGCCTTCGATCACGGGGTCAAAGTGAGTCGACTTACGAGCTCTTCTACCGACCGATGTCGGTATTACGAAACTCCGGTCGGAGACCGTAGTGCGGATAAGTGTTAGGCCCGAGTCGTCTCTTTTGAAAACGCGTTTTTGCAAGTTAAATCTTTTGGTGTGCACTTTATAAAATACGTTTTATGCAAACTTATGATTTTCAAGTCGGTTGAATGCAATGCAATAAAACAAGTAAATGAACACAAGCGATTTAACGTGGTTCGGATACGCAAGATCCTACGTCCACGGTCCCGAACAAGGCGGGAGAACTTGTTGATTATTCGAGCAAGCCTCGGCAGGGGATCTTGTCTTATCGGACGGTTCCCTCTAAGTTATAGTCCTTAGCGACTTTACAATCCAAACCTAAGTTTAGAAGGGAGGGAATATTCTCCAACTGAGAAGGAGTTCTTACAACAAGAACAATTCACTAAATGTGAACTCCTTCGGATCTAAGCTATGAATCTAGCAATGAGCTTAGTCTAGAGAAGATAGGGATCAAAGTGCTCTAGAGAGATGAACTACAAGAAGTGTTCTATGAAAACTAGTTCGTCTCTGGATAAGCTTGAAGGTTCTAGAGCGTTGTGAGTTTTAATGATATCCCTTGATTTCGCGTATATTCCTCTTCTTGAAATCTTCAAATCCTTCTCTATTTATAGTTGTGAGTTGTGACATATGTCCGTTGGAGACGACGATGCCACGTGTCACAAGCGTCCAAAGAAAACGGCCACTATTCAACTTTGTTGCGGCGGGCGATTAATGCGACTGTTCATGAGAGCAGCTTTCTTGTGTAGAGTAGGTAAGCGTTGTCGGCTTCTCATTGGTCGAGGTTTGTAGTTGGTGAGTGTCGAGTTGACCGTTCAAACTACCTCGTATGTCTTCTCGCGAACATTTGAAGGGACTTTAAGTCTTTGGGTCGCTTTTACGTCGGATACGATACTCGAAAGTCTGTCTTCTTCGGTGAGTCGTCGGACCGATAAAGTGAGCTTCTGATAGTCAGTTGGTCGACTGCGAAGGTATACTGCTTGCACTGGTTCTTCTACTGATGACCATCAGCTTGTAGAGAATGCTTCTATTGAGGTCCAGTCAGCTGATGCGGGATCTTCAACTGAGTTTGATATCAGCTGCTGACGAAGAATGCAAGCGATTACACTGATGACGTGGGGTTCTGAAAAGTATCTTCAACTGAAGATCAGTTCAACAAATACCCCTTACAGGACTTAGACAAAAATAATAAGCATTACATAACGTCTAACCTATACATCAGCTAATCCTATCGACACACTAATCTACTGATATCAGCTCGGTTTTGGGATCTTCAATTCCATAGTATTACTATGATTTCCCCCAATTTCTTTTAACCCTAGAACAGCTGAGTATCAATCTACTGACTCATATCCAACATATACCGACATTTGGTATGAATTGATATATTTTGGTATACGGTATATACCGATGTTCGGTATGAATCGGTTTACTTCGGTATACCGTATGTACCGCGGTATATCGGTACATGATATGTACCGAGGTTCAGTATGAATCGGTATGTTCGGTATACCGAATATAGTTCGGTATATCGGTACATGGTATGTATCGAGGTTTCGGTATGAATCGGTATACAGCAGTATGAGAAATCTCATACCGTTGCCGTACCGAAAAACTTCGGTACGGTATCATACCGTACCGAAAATCACGGTATACCAAATTTTCGGTATTTTCGGTAATTTTTCGGTACGGTATGTGCAGTATACCAATTTTTCGGTATACCGTAACACCCCTACTCCTGACCCTCTTAAAATCGGCCCCTACCTCAATTAACGGCTACTAAGTTTTTAGCATACACATCTAATAACAAAAACTAGACCAACATAGACATTACTAATATTTGAACACTAAACATTTGACAATAAGACAAGCTTATTAACATCTATGCCATTAGGGTTGTTAACAAACTGAACTTTATTCAAATAACTCGGGCTCAAGCTCAATAAAGCTCGACTCGAATTCGGGTCGACGAATATTCATCAACTTCCACATTCACTTTTTCAGTTGGATATATCAAATTGATTTTCTAATTTTTCATTTAGTTATAAAATAAATTAGACTTAAATTGTTTTTTTTTCAGATTAATTTTTAACTTTCTTCGATATAAATAAATATATATTTCAATTCTAAGAATTTGAGTTTCTTCCGAATATTTTTCTAACGATTTTATTTTATTATTTTATAATTGTCTTATAAACAAATTCAATAAAATAAATAGAAAATCTAAATGTTAGGCTTCCTACGGATTTTTTTTATAAAATAATGAAAAACTAAAGGGATTATTTTAAATTTTTTATAGATTTATTTTCCTATCAAAATAATATATATACAATTTTTTGAGTTTGATTTTTTTTCACGTCATTACAAATATATTTTATTTAATATAATTATATATTATAGAAATAAAATATAATAAAATGTGTTATGTTTTAATATGCTCTAAAAATGAGAAAAAATAACTTCTTACGATGACAAAATTATCTATGTTCGAGACTTACATATACGACTTATAAAGCATATTATTGGTCCAGAGACAAGCTTCAGGTGTAGGAGGGGGGGGGAGGGAATACACCCGAATGCAAATTTCAAACTACGAACGCGAAGTTAGCTTAGCTGAAGATTGCTATTAAACTAGTCAGTTAGCCAAATATACTTTCTCGATTGCGTGGATAGAGATTCTCCTACGGAGTACTGTCTTACTACCTTATGTCAGTGAACAATAGTTCAATACAAGAGTTGTGTGCGGAAGTGTAGCCCTAAAATAATCGTCTCAGTTGAAAAGCCGTTTTGTGCTGTTTGATTAAAACTCAGTTTTGTGTAATATGCACAGTTAATCAATGCAACAGTTAAAATCAACACAGACAGTTTTTAAAGTAGTTCGGACACACTGGGTCCTACGTCCACCGTCCTGAACTAAGTAGGAGTTCTTGTATTAATTGTACTGAGCAAATCTCAGTTGATCTATTCACATGACATATTCTCACTTGTTTGCTTATACTCAGTCAATCTGTACGCATGACATATATCTACTTATAGTCGTAGTGACTTTACGGTTCTTAACCTTTGAATGTTAGATTTTCTCCAACTATGAAGAATTTCTTATAATAAGAACAACTCAAAAGATGGACTTGTTGGTCCTGAGACGTGATTCAGGTGTGGGGGGGGGGATGAATACACCTGAATGCAAATTTCTTTCTCAAACGCGAAGCCAACTCTAGCTGAGTTTGCTACTGAACTGAGTCAGATAGCCAAATATGCTTCAGATCGCGTGGACAGAAAATCTTTTGTGTAGCTCCAATTGGTAATTAATTCAATGTCAATGTGAACAATTTTTGTCCTTGGTATAATGCTTTCTTGCCTTTTGAGGAGGATAACTTGTTTGTTTACTTGTTGTTTCTTGGTAGCCACCAAAGACGAGTGTCTGTCCTCATGGAGATGGAGTACATGGCAACCAACTCTATCTCATCTTCCCTGTTATTGGCTTGCCGCCTTTGCTATTTTGTAGTGGAAATTAAACTACTGCATCCCTTTCGTCGTCGGTTAGATTTTTGTCCAACATGTTGTTGGGGTTTGAAGATGGATTTTGAACGTGGTGTTTTTGAGAATGCAATGTGAATGGGGTCGCTTTTATATTAGGAGTAGCTTTTTTTTTTTTTTAAAATTCTTGCAAAAAAAACTTTTATGTGGAGGGAATATTTTAGAGGGATGCATTTGTGCTTTTTGATTTATTGCAATTTAGAATTTTTGGAATTATTTCAGCATCCACAGATTCCGATTCCCTCTTTTTTTCATTTTGATGCTCTAGTAATTAAATGATTTTTGTGCAATTGATCAATTTCTTGATATAGGGTCACTAGAATTCTTTTTCATCATAATTTCAGCTTTTGAAAATGAAAATTTATATATTCACATCTTGTTGTATACAATTGAAACTTTAAAAGGAAGAAAAATGATAAAAAGTAAAGTAAAGAATAAAATCATATGCTACCAAAAGTCAATACCTTAATCTCCGTGCCAAAAAAATCAGAAACTACTAATGGGACGGGGGGAGTGCTTTACTTGATTTAACTTATTTTTCAAGAAAAATATAATAGACTTGTCACAACAGTGGTTCAATGTTCGCTAATTTATTGACACGCCGCAAGTGTACAGGTACAATATAGAGAAGCAAAATCGATCTCGTAGAGACTAATTATACCTACTGCAGGGACTAATTGTACCTAGTGAATACTAATTCCTATTGTTATCCTCTATTTAGACTACAGAAATGGATGAGATGCTAAATCTAAAAACATGCAATTTAAATAAGCAAATAAATGAATTTCAAAGAAAATATGGAAAGCTTATTCTAAGATTTGATTTCAGTGGACGATTTATCAAAATTCACTTGAACAAATCAATTACTTGCAAGACTTATCTTTTCATAAAATGATCACAAATTTAGCCTAAAACCTTTTGGGCGTAACTAAAACATAGATTCTATGCTCGTAAAATTGTCTCCAAGTAATTACTAGCTTGTTACTCCTCAAAGCTTCTAAGATCTATTGTTCTCATATTAGCATCAAACCTTTTGGACGTTGAATAATTAACATAACTTGTATTCTAGATCAAGCATTAATCCTCCTCTCTCCAATCTCGAATTAACGCATCAAATTATTGCTCAGTTGGTTGCCAATCAACTAAACAAGCAATCAAAACATGAACACAAGAAAGAGAAACAAATCGTAACTGACTAGTAAGAGATCCGTAGTTAAATCATCCACCAATAAAATGATTTAGTTACTTATGAACAAAGTAACAAAACCAACAAAGTCACAAGAATTCATGTTCGAAAGTAAAAGAAATCGTAGAAGAAATCTAAAGTCTTGATTGGATTGAACTTGAATCTCTTGATCTCTTTTCTTTCTTCTCTTCTCCAGCTTTCCAATGATGAAATTTCTAAATTTAATAATATCGAAAAATGTGTTGGACGGCGCCTCTTAGAGGGTTTTATAGCCTCCAAATCTCAGCTTGAGTAAGGACGTTTAGGTGCTTTCAGCAATTTAGAATAGCAGGCAAGAATGAACACGTTGGGGTCGTAGATGGCTTCAGGATTCACAGAAACACCCCTGACGCGGCTGCATTGGGGTTGCTTCCTGCATAATCAAGTTTTGTTGTGCTGACTCTCACGCAGCTGCGTCTAAGTCGTCACAACTTATAGCTCGATCTTTTCTTGGCTCCTTCTCACTCGGTTTAAGTCCAAACCTCGAGCCGTTTTCACCCTTTTACTCGTGTCAAACTATATTTCAATCCATCATGCCCAAACAACATGATTTTCACCCATTTCTTTGTTATTTCAAGAAAAGGACGAGTATCACATTCTACAAGATTAAGCAAATTCACACCAAATACTTGTTTCCTAACATGATTTCTATCTAAAATCGACCTTAAAACACGCTATGAACTATGGGGTTAAAACCCATGTTTGTCATTCACTGTCTAGACACGGCTCTTACTGAAATCATGAACTGTCTATGAATCATTGAGTGAATTATAATTTTGGTGTCTAAACTTTCTACATTTTTTAGTTTTGGTGCCTTTACTTTAAAAATTGCAAATTTAGTTCCCAAACTTAAGAAATGCTTGTTACTTTGGTGTCTTCTATTGATTTAAAAATCAAATAACATCAATGATGATTTGGAGAAGGGTAAAATCATAAAAACACCTAATATTTTTTTTTAAAATACAATTAGTAATTGAATATTCTCAAGAATTAAAAATTTAATATCGTTAAAATTTTTATAATACAATTTTTTTACTAAGAACAAATTATTTATGTATATGGTTCAATTTTTATAAAAACATAATTTTTAGACCTCATTTAAGCATTGCAATATTTGTGTAACATAAAAAATATTATTATAAAAATTAAACATAAATCAAAATAAGCTAAACGTTGAAAATAAAAACATAAATTATTAATCTAGTAAATCAAATTAACATAAACTATTAAATTATTATAACCTATTATTTTAATAGTTTAAAATCATTATAATTATTAAAATAAAACTATATTATAAAAAAATTCACATAATCTTATAATTTTACCCTTCTTTAAATTACCATTAATATTATTTAATCACTAGTATAATAAAAGACATCAAAACTACATGTATTTCTTAAGTTTAGACACTAAATTTACAATTTTAGAAATTTAGACACCAAAACTCAAAAAATTTAAAAGTTCAAGCACCAAAATGACTATTCATTCATGAATCATTCTACTAATGTCCCGAAACCGTAAACTAAACCATAAGCATAATCTGATTGCTCGGGTCTAGGCACTGACCCCTACTGTCCGTCTCTAACTACGTCCCAATGTGCCTAACCATTTGGTCCCCTGGAATGAACCAATCCAGAGTTTCCAAGGTTCAATCTGGCTCTGACAGAACAAATTGACTTTTCGGTCTTATTTATTTCATATAATCACACACATATTTTTATAAATCTAAAATCAAGTAACTAAACTATATATACAATACAAATTCCCTTTATGCATGAACCTAGTTGGAGAGCAGACCCGAATCCGTTGCGAAGGACCGAAAATTTTTTGCCTCAATCTGGCAACATTAAATAATAGGTTTAAAAATAAGTTTCAGAATTGCATCTCCTCTTGGTCCAAAGCCGCAGCCAAATTACCAACTCTACCCCTACTATTGGCTGCAAAATCCCCTCCGCAGAACAATGAAAAAGTCGGCAACTTCTCCGGCGCAAATCCGACCAATCTATTCCCGCCCATGGCCTTGAACGCTTCTGCCTTTGGAACTTCACTAGTGGTTCGTTTATATGGTCCGAACCACTTAGCCTGCATGTAGGCCAAGCGGCGCCAAGGCGGCATGTTTAGCCCCACGCTCTTCAAAGACTTCCGAATGGCTTTTGACATTTGCCTCACCACTTGTTTAAGATCTTCAGGCTTGCCCACGAAGATTCTCGGAAATTCCTCTATCAATGAGGCGTAGCTGGCTCTCTCACGCGCGATTCTGAACTCTCCGGCGAGTGAAACTTCCGCTATAAAGCGGCTGCCGCCAGCGTTCACGTCCACGTACTCATAATTCCCCGACGGGTTGCGGCCGTTTTTCTCCCACTTGGATTTGCAGAGGCCTATTTAATTGTTCGAGAATGCAATACTTCAGATTCGAACATAATAAATGGATTATGCACAATGGAAATAGAAAAATGTGAAGGAAAATTATAAATAAGAACACAAAAAATTGCACGCAAAATCTCAAGTCGTAAGACTAATGTATATGATCGAACTAAGGGCTCGAATTTAAGGGGTACTCACTCCTTTGGATCCGCCCCACTTCGTGAAAACAGAGACATTTAAATATATCCATAATTAGATCCACATGTAATAATGTAATTGAAATGGTCCTTACAATTGCAACATGCATGGATTTTTCCATTATCTAACGCTATTAAACTATAATCTACTAGGCAATTAATAAATTCTATAATGACGAGAATATAATAAAGAAGTAAACTCACCGGCATCTAATCCATTGCTACGCAGCAGGGCCATCAGCCGCCGCTTGAATCCCGGCGAGTTCTGGTCACCGGCAGCTTCCAACGCCTTCTCCACCGCAGCCAAAATGCTTCTTCTGACGCCGTCATCATGATCGAATAATTTCCTCAAAGAATCTCGAAGTTCGAAGTCTTGAGAGTTACTTTCCGGTTCATCATCATCAATCTCGCTCTCGTTTCTATCTTGATCACTATCATCATCGCCATCGCTTCTCTGTTCTCTGATTTCTCTCTCGATAAAGGAGTTGATGAGATCAGACAGATCGGCCGAGTGTTCGCTGCCGCTGCTATCGCACGACCTAGCCCTAGACATCTCGTCGAAGGCGGCGGCCACCCTCTTGAACCTCACTGGAATATTCACCATTTTCGGAGATTCTGAACTTTTGTCTCTCTCTTGAACTCCACTTTAGAGAGAGTGATGGAATGGAAGAGGACGCTTGCGGTTGCTTAATGGTTTTATAGAGAGAGAATGGTTGTGTGGAGTTGGCGAGAGTTACAGCTCTGTGTCGTGATTATGGCGGAAAGATGTTAACACTTGCGAACTGTTTAGAAGGAATGGAGTCACCGAGTTAGGGGATGAAGACATAGTGTCGATATCACATACTTATATACTATTTGAGAACTTTGTGGTGAAACGTCCACGAGAAAATCATTGTTTGAGAAATAGAAGCCAGTGTACCTAGAGGAGAATCAGACCAGGTTCAGTTTGTCATCCAATCATCTTTTCGAGAAAAAGAAAATTCATAACCAGTTAGTAAAATATAAGAAAGGGTAAATGTACAAGAATAGCGATTTTTGATTAAAAAAAAAAAGTTTTCCAGCCACGAGATTAAAATTAGAAGTTTTTTAGCCACTTTCCATTAATAATATTAAGTGGATCCCATGTTATTGATTAAAATATTTTTTAGAAAATTAAAGCATTTTCAGTGGGTCAACTTGACAATTATACGATTAACGATTACACGATTCAATTTGAATTTAACGATTCACGATTGACGATAACAAAATTGAATAATAGAAAGCATAGAACGATTAATGATATTAAATTAAAATATTACGATTAAAATTACATTACATTAGTCCATGAAACATATAATATCCTGGCCTAACCCCATACATAAAAAACGTTAAATTGGCCAAATCCCCTATCTTTGCTTTCCCTTTGGTGGGCCGCGTCCATCTACAACCGCGAGGCTGACCCCTCTTTAGGGTTCCTTAGATCACATCATCTTTTCCACCTTGCATTCCAATAGTTTGAGATCTTCGAGCATCGTTTGTAGTTTTCCGTGCATGGCAACAAGCTCTTCGTGCATGAGGTCTACAACACGTTCAAGCTCTGCTACATGATCTGCAGACATTGTGGCTTCGTAAAATCGTGCTTGGATCCTGAAATAGTAAAAATTATGGGAGAAAGGAGGGTGTGTGTGTGTGTGATCAAAGTAGCGGTTTGAGGGGATTTAATAGGCACGAATTATGGGAAATGTGAGAGAGGAGTGTGTGTGTGTGTGATCATTAATGGTGAGACGATTGAAAATCTATCAAACCTGATGGAGGGAGATATACCATCATAACAAATTTTAATGATTATCGAGAAAAATCGAGTAATAAATGACGAACCAACGGTTTCGTGTAATCATGAACACGTTTCAAATTCCAACATTTTTTGGTAATCGTGATTGGAAGCATTAATCGAGTAGTCGACTTAATCGAGTAATCGTATTAAAAGCATTAATAGTGTTAATGAGTAATCGTATGAAAAACATTAACGAGTAATCTTATTAAAAACATTAATTAAAATAATCGAGTAATCAATCGTATTAAAAGCATTAATCGAGTAGTCGACTTAATCGAGTAATCGTTAATGAAATAATTTCATAAAATATATATATATATATATATATATAAATAATATAATGAAATACAACTTTCGTTATTTAATGAACGACAACTATCTTTCTTACATAATTCAATTTTTCTGACCTCGAGCATTAATGGTTGAATTTATATACATATAATAAATTGAAATTGAAAAACAAATTTAATTTTAAACAATGAAAATAGATTTAAGATGCAAACAATCCATCCAATCATATTATCAACGCCCGACAGTTTTCTTAAAGGACGGTATAAATAAGAGATGAATCTAGTAAGTCATCTTATTTTCAGTTTTCAGTTTTGAGGAATTTTGGTGCAAATATACGTTTTCTTTAATTCATACTTGCAAATATACATTTTCTCTAGAAATCTACATCTTCATGTTCATAACTAAACGATAACAATTATTGCGAATAATCATAAATGCATCCTAATGTTCATTATTAGACGATAACGATTTATTTATCTTAATATAGATGAGGTGACAACGTATTATTATTCGACACAGTGGTTAGTGGACATATCTAAATACGTAGGCACGTCGGTGAATTTTACAATTCAATAATTAGTACAAGATATTCACCAGAACCTGCAAACCTATTCTTCAACCACATGCCACGATTTTTTTTTTATCGTAAATACCCTTATGATGGTAGAAAGATTAAGGTTCCTTTGAATTGCGACGAAAAATTGATTTAGATGCTTTTTTAGAATAGAAATGATCCTATTGTTTATGTTACGAGCAAAAATATTGAATAATTTTTTTATTGTATTTAGATTTTGTTGCTATTTAATCTCGATTATATTTAAATGTATTTTTATTGTACTTCGAATTTATTTTTAATGTATAATTTGGGCCTAAAACACGATTGGGCTGAAAAATTAATTAGGCTGAAAACACGATTCTTAGAATCCCTGGACGATTAATGCTTACATAATTAAAGTATGCAATCGTTGAAATGGGATATTATTGCATTATAAATTATGACTAATCGCTCATATGTTAACTATTAATATTTTCATGATTATGTATGTTCAATAAATGTATATTAACAATAATTAATAAAAGAAAATATGAATGGATTCATCTCTATTACATATTATGTGATGTAAATGTAGCAACTATAACTTTCAAATGTAAGAGAATCTTAAGAACATTACTTAATAGTTTAAGATTTTACATAAACGCAGATATAAGTAATGATCTCGTAATCAAATCAAATATATTATGGGGTATTCAAGCATTATAATCAAATTATCGAAATGGATTAGATTGATTATCTTAGTTAGGTTTAGAGTTTAGGGTTTGAATAGGGTTCAGGGTTGAGACCCAATTCTTAGTTGCACGATCAAGACGATTACACGATTCTTAGAAGCCCCGAATGATTAATGCGTCTATCACGATTACATGATTAAGACAACTAGAACGATTACAGGAATAAATCGATTAATACGATTGCTCGGTTATTGCTTTTAGTACGATTACTCGATTAAAGGGACTAGCACAATTTGACGATTAATACGATTACTCGATTAATGCTTTTAATACGATTACTCGATTGACGCGAATAACAAAGTTTCAAGATTAATCTTTTAATACGATTACATGATTAATGCTTTTAATAGACAAATGCACCCTAAATTTAAATTAACCTGACGAATACGATTACGTAAAAATTGGTGGAAGTTGAAACAATATTCATCATTCCACCATACCGCCAGTTTTCATAGGAAGCAACCCATTTATAACACGATTTTTCTGGATAATCACTAAGATTTGCTATGATGGAACATCTTGCTCCATCAAGTTGGATATATTTGCTATTGTTTCACCATTAATGACCATAATTCTTGCCTATTAAATCCTATCAAACCGCCTCTTTGATCACACACACACACCCTCACTTTGATCACACACACACATACACTTACTTTGATCCAAGTATGTCTGCCAACTGTCTAGCGGAACTTGAACATGTCGCCAATCTCATGCATGAAGAGCTTGTGGCCATGCAACAAAAGCTGCAAATGGTGCTAGAAGATAAAAAAAACTCTTGGAAAGCCGATTGGAGAAGGTAATGGCCACCCCGCCCACGGAGCAGCCGGTGTTGGATGAAGCCGACGGAACCCTCATGGTCGTGGAAGAAACTGTTATTGTGTTTATCAATCCTCAACCTTTGTTTGACACGATCTCTTTGACTGTAACAGGAAAAATAGCGAGGCCGGGCGGTGCTCATTCTCATCGACTCTTCGATAAGCCGAAGCTTCATTTCGGCTGCTTTGGTTACCTGCTTGGGGATTCCCGTGAAACCTACATCTTCGTACAACATCAACATAACCAAAGGACCCCCCATCGAAGGCCTCGACATCTTTGGAGGTCCCGTGTCCACGACATATCGGAATCGTCGTCCTCAAGAGGGGTCGCCTCGCGGATGGGATGTGGACACTAAAGGGAAAGCCAAGATAGCGGGCTAGGTAGCCGGTCGAAGAGGGTAGGGGTTGGGGTAGGTGACGAGGGGGGAGGGGAAGAAGTCAGCCATGCATGCAGCCATCCATCCATCCAACTTCTATGAAAATCTCTCTCTCTCTCTCTCTCTTCTTTTTTTTTTTTTGATGGGGGATTAGATTAGAATATGTCTGTTTTTTCCTGACCTAACATGTAGTTATAATATTATTATCTATAATATTTTATTAATCGTTGAATGCCTTTTATTATTCGATAATCGTTATCGTTATTTTCAAATTGCCTAATTCATTCGTTAATCATTAATCGCCAATCAGTTAATCACTATCGAGAATTTGAATTTCTTAATCATTATCGTTGCCTATAAATCGCCTAATTAATTTGTGTAATCGTAAATCGTTATTAAGATAAATGAAAAGTGGGGCTAGCGTTGGGTCTGAATTTTAAACTCGAACGAAATAGTTAAAAACAAGGCAAATTGACAAAAATAGTCCTCAAACTTCGCGTTTTTGCGAATTTTGTCCTCAAGCAATTTTATTTTTTTGTTTTTTTGACCCTCAACTCCTTATTTTTGCGATTTTAGTCCTACTGTTAGATTTTCCGTCCATTTTAACGGTAATTCAATTTTAATTTTAAAAAATAAAAAATTAAAAGGGCTAAATTTGATTTTTTATTTATATGGACTAAAATTGCAAATGAAGAATTATTTGAGACCTATTTAGCAAAATTAAATAGTTTAGGGACTGATTTCACAAATTTTACACAAATAAGCTAATTGATTGGTATCGATGAGATTTTGCATTAAATATGCTAACGTCGCGCGCCGCACCAGCCCCGCCCCACGCGCCGCCGGAGAGCCGCCGCGAGTGCAAAAGCAATGAGCATCTGCGCGCGGCCCGAACAAGCGTCGCCGCAGCCGGCTGCGTGCTCTCCGCCTTCGCTCCGCCTTCGCTCCGGCCATCCTCTACCTCCTCTCGGCGGTTCCGGCATTGCCCGGACGTCTGCCGTGAAGAATGACGGTCGACATTCTTGCAGACGCGAAGAACAAGCGCTACCATGACATTGCCCAGACGTCGCCGCCATCTCTGCTGCCCAAATTCTCTCTTTTTGAGCTGTGATTCGATCAATTGAAAGAGAGAAAACGTAATTGGAACACTTACGACCACCGTGTAACGGATTCCGACCGAGATTAGTTCATCAATTTTCCGAATTTCAAACGATTTGCTGGAAATAATTCATGGTGAGTAACAAACTCCAGACACCGTTTTCGGTCCCATCTGGGATTGGATGACCCCTTATGACCTATTAACGCGAAGCTCGTGAGATGAGGGAATCCAGCGGTTTAAGCCGATCGTCGATCGGACACCGACGCAGCGCCCGAATCGCCGAACCCTAGAAACCGGGGTTTTCGTCCAATTTGAGGTTTCTTCTCCGTCTCGAATTTCGAACTTTCCGGAAGAAAAAAACAAGTACAAAAAATAGTACAAACGGCAAATAAAAGTATACACATTGGTCCTATCAATTACAAATTGACAAATTTAATGCAAAATCTCGTCGAGATGAAACAATTAGCTTATTTGTCTAAAATTTGTGAAATCAATCCTTAAACTATTTAATTTTGCTAAATAGGTCCCAAATAATTCTTCATTTGCAATTTTGGTCCATATAAATAAAAAATTCCGATTTTGCCCTTTTAATTTTTTATTTTTTAAAATCAAAATTGAATTATCGTTAAAATAGACGGAAAATCTAACGGTAGGACTAAAATCGCAAAAACAAGGAGTTGAGGGTTAAAAAAACAAAAAAAAATTGTTTGAGGACAAAATTCGCAAAAATGCGAAGTTTGATGACTATTTTTGCCAATTTGCCTAAGAACAAATCGCACGAATGACATGTTGAACGCAAATCTTTTGCTGCGATGAAATTTAGTACGTTGGATGAGGGGATACAATTTTATTGAGATTGTGCCCGTTTATATGGATTTGACGTTCGACTTGCTACTTTTGTGTTATGGGCTGATGAAGATAACATATCAAATGTTTGTTTTGGACGGAATTGCGATCAAATAAGTGAAGATGGATTCTAGATTTATTATTTACTTGTGTTGTTTTTCAATTTCTCTTTGTTATTGAACTGGATGATGTGGTGTTAT
Source organism: Lavandula angustifolia (assembly GCA_028984105.1). Classification (NCBI taxonomy): domain Eukaryota; kingdom Viridiplantae; phylum Streptophyta; class Magnoliopsida; order Lamiales; family Lamiaceae; genus Lavandula; species Lavandula angustifolia. The sequence continues at coordinate 15,295,186 of CM054818.1, read as the reverse complement.
TAATATGAATTTTGTACTGCTACATGCAATTGACTTTCGAAGATCGTGCAACTATTATTCGTGAAAAGTGCAGCTAATTTATATTATTAGTGAATTTTATGAATGTATATGAAAAGTGAACTTTTGCTACATTAATAGTGCAGCCGTTTTAAACTCAAAAACAGATAATTCTAGTCTTAAGCTACCCTACACAGTTAAGTTCACTAGCTTTCTTCATGATTTCTTCATTTATGTCATTCATAATATGCAACAACTTTATTCACGACTTCTTCCTTTATGCCATTTCATTCACAAGTGATAAACTTGTATATGGATCATTATGTTTCGTCTTCCTCCATTGAACTATCTTGCCGCATTCTCATTTTCGTAAAACAAGAACTTGCAGGTGTAAGAATCAAGTCCCTAATGATTTTAATTGATATAATTCTGCAGAAATTCATTTACATGAACTCATTATATGTAGTTCACGAATTAGATCCAATGGAAACACAATTCATTCAAAACATTTATATGTTCAATAATTGCATAAATATTTTGAATTAATGACACTTTTATGATACATTTACTACACAATTTAGTTGAAGCAAAACTGCCAAAATTCAAAAATCAATCAAAGAAGTTTCAATTGAAGCAGAATTCATTCCCCAAATTCATATGTCCAATCATTCCATTAGCATATTCTTAAAATTTACCCCGAATTCATTAACAAATTTTATATGCTCAAATTCATTCGAATATCAATCACAATCAATCCCTAAAATTTACAAGCAAAATCAATCGAAGTAGATTCATTTCAAAATATTACATTTCAATAACTGCACAAATTATTTGAATTAAGTGTACTTTTATGATAAATTTTATTGCACAATTTAGTTGACGTAGAATAAAATAGATTTAGTAGAAGCAAAATCAAAACCAAAATAAGTCGAAGAAGATTCAATTGAAACCTATGTTATTAAACCCGGCCCGATCATTGACCCGGAAAAATTAATTTTAGTGGTTCAACCGGTCGAACCGATCGAACCGGTGGGTCAACTCGGTGTAATATAATAAATATTAAATATCTTTTAATAATACAAATAAATAAAATAAATAACTTAAAAATATAAAAAACCTAATATTAATATAATTTGAAGTAAAAAATTAACCTAGTATTTTCCATGTTCAAACTTCATAAATAGAATTAGTACATTAGATATTTAAAATTTAATTTTTTTTAATTAATATTACCGGGTCAACTGGGTCAACCGGTTACCGGTTACCGAGTCAACCGGCCGGTTCTGCCGGGTCGTACCGGGTCAAAGGCCAAAATCGGTTTTTTATTGACCCGGCCCGGATTTTTCACCGGGTCACGGTTGAACCGGGTCAACCGGCCGGGCCGGGCCGGTTTTAATAACATAGATTGAAACCGAATTTATTTATGAAATTCATATGCCCAATCATTCTATAAAATTAGTTTCTCAAAATTAACTTAGAATCCATTCACAAATCAATTTCAAATTTCGTAATCGTTTGTTCCACTTAAATACAAGAGAATTAACAAAGCTTTATAGGAATCGAGAACCCTACCTTCAAGTTTTAATGGCCATTCGTTCCCTTCGGTTTAGGGTGAGTCGTCGTGTTTGGAATTCCAACGACCTTGGCAATTCCTATCCGGCGAAAGGAAAGAAAAGGTTGTGGGCGATTTCTCCCAATCAAATTACAATCATGGACCGATTTTCGAACGACTCGATTTTCGCAAATGATTGAGAGTGGGAAAGGATTTTGTTCTTGCTTCGGGTGGGAGAGAGTGGGGCAGACGTATTTTTGGAAGATTTTGAATTGGAGCCGCAAAAAATAAAAATCCCCTAATTTTTAAGATTGTAATTTCCCCTTACTCTTCGTGCGCTTATTTTCCTTAGAAAGTTCATCGAAGTTTTCAGTCTGATAATTTGTACTATGTAAATTCTGTCTGTTTTGGCGCCCACCTGGGCAGTTGGACTGTATTTTCTGAGTTGTTTTGCATATTTTCGAGCTGACTTGGCATGTGACAAGGATCCAAGGTGGCAGTCGTATCTTGAAGGCCTAAGGCGCGTTTTTGGAGCCAATTAGACAAAAATATCAAGAAGGGAAGCTTGAAGATAAAAGAAAAGAAGATATGGAAATATTTAGATATTCTTATCTAATCAAATTTTTCGATAATTAAGAAGTACACCTTATTTCTACAAGGATTGGTGCGCAGCCATATATAAGTTAAGGAGAGGAGCGAAATTCATTATCTATCATTCATCCTTTATTCACTTTTCACCATCCAAATACCACAGCAGCAGAGAGAGAGACCGATCGTTCAACATTTAGTTTTAGAGTTGGGAAAACAAACACTTGTTCAACGTATTCATAGTTCGTTGTTGGAGATTATCGTTTATTGCTTTCGAATTGGAGATTGGATTATATCACTCGGTATTTCTTAATCTTTCAGTTTCACTTTTTAGTATTCATGTTTCTAATTTCGTATCAAGTTGGTAGTTAATTTTCGTGCATGTATGTTGGTCCCGAGAGTACGTTCAGGTGTAGAGGGGGGGGGGTGAATACACCTGAACACCGATTTCTCAACTTAAACACGAACAGTCCTTTTCAGGAAAGTGTCGCACTGAACAAGTTCAGCAGACCAGATAAGTTGTTCTGAATTGTGTGGCGAGTGGACCGACTCTACCGAGACACGCTAGGCGACTTGGAGTCAGAATTCAGTATCGTTCAGATAGAGTTCAGTAGTGCGGAATAGTATAGGCCCAAATTCAGTTGAGTTAAGAAAACGTTTATATCAAAACAGTTTCAGTAGATTAGTGCAGTTTGTTAAGTTTGCTGAAACTCAGTTGAATGATTTGAAAGATATTTTCAGAATGAACAGTAAATCAATGCAACAGTAAAATGCAGAACACAGAACACAGAGATTTTTAAAGTGGTTCGGAACCAACAATCCTACGTCCACTGTCCCGGATGATCAGGAAGCTATGTATTATCTCGAGATAGTCTCGGTTGGTTTGTCTGTTGGACAAACACCTGGTCTTGAGATTTATATCGAGCAAGTCTCGGTTACAAGGTTATCAAACTAAGTGTTTGAAAAACTCTCCAACAGTGAAGGAGCCCTTTACAATAAGGATCAGTTCAGAAGTGAACTCCTTCGTCTAAGCTATGGATTTAGGCGGTTGAGCTTAGGTTAGAGGGATAGGGAACAAGGATGTGGCTTCTAGAACGACGAACAGCTGAGTGTGAGCTTTGGGTTCGTGTAACGTCGTTTGGATACTAGAGGCCGTATAATTCAATTAAGCTTGGTTCCCTAAGAGCAGAAGTGTAGTCTTTCACGGAGATTATTTCTTCGAACTTCTTGCGGAAGACTTAGGCTTTTTTGAATTTGCTTGTTGAATGCTCTGTGTGTTCTCGTGTATGCGAATGTTCGGTGAGCTTCAATTTGATTTATCCCTCTATTTATAGAGCAGAGATTAGGATAGATTGGAGACGACGATCCTTTGTCTCTCTCTTTTGGGTAGCTAACGGCTCTTTGAAGTATGGTGGCAGTGTCATTTCCTTCCATTTCTGGAAAGTTGTTGACTTGCAGCTTTAATAGATATAGGATACGTGGCTGCTTGTCATTGGTCGAGGTTCAGGAAGTGGTTGAGACAGAACAGACTTCAAGGAGATCTGAAGCTGACTTCTCTCTTCCTCGTATTGACTTTGCTGATTTGACTTTAAAGATCCTGACAGTCGGAAGACTGTCTGGCCGTTGCTGAGTCTGATCTCTGATTCAGTAGCATGCTCCTGCTGAGTCGGCTTTACTAAAGATCAGCTCTGAGTTCAGTAAACTACTCCTGCTGAGTTCAGTTCTACTGACTTCTTTCAGTATACTGTTCCTGCTGAGTCCAGTATCACTAAGTCTTCTACTTCTGGTGCTGAGGCAGGTAATCTACTGAGTGCCTGAACCAGAGCAGAGTGTCTGCTGAGTCTGAAACCTCAGAGACAAAAACAGATTACAACGCAATGGTTCACCAATCAATGTAGGGTTTTGGGATCTTCAAATCTTCAGCAAGTTTTCAGAGCACAGGGCTACTGAGTGAATGTCAACTGAGAAGACTGAATCATTTCCCACTATTCATTGCTGTTGCTGGGGACTGAATCATCACCCAACAATGTTATTTTCGAGTTTCAGCATGATTTATTTTCTACCCGCTGTAATCGTCTGCCTGCCCAGCCAGACCAGTTTGCGTAGCTAAATTCTTTACGGGCCGGTGGGACGTGAAGCACACACACTAATGGTTTCGTGAGACTTAGGCCTTAATAATTAATTATTGAGATTATGAATTAATCTTGGTTAGTTAATCGAGTTAGTTAAGATAGGCTTGATCAACCTAGGTTAGTTTAATTTGTAGCTAATTTAGTACTTCCATCGTTTCTCGTGAAATAAGGATAGATAATTTGGTAGGAGACTATTAGATGCCCACCATACGAGTAGACTCATAAATTGAGTTCCCTTAGTTCTTAAAGTTGATTAGGTGTTAAATCTATTTATTCTCTACCAACGTAGGTTGCATCTAATTTAGAGAAGTAGTCGTTTCAATGCCCACCATGGCGGCTATCGAATAATTAAGGGTGAATATGAGACGTGTCAGTTTCATTACGGCGGCCTATAACTAATTGATTTAGTTCACTTTTAGTGTCGAGGATCGGACTAGTGTGTGTGAATCATCTTGCTGGACCTTTTTCTTTGCCTATTTTTATCCGTCTATTTATTTTAGTTGTTTACTTTCTTGCCTAGTTTAGAAAACCCCCAAAATTGTGTGGTCGCTAACCAACTCTTTAGATTGATAGGAATTGTATGTCTAAAATCTCTGTTCTCTATGTTCGATACCTATTTGCTATACTAATCTGAGCTCTAGCAGTCTTGCAGGATTTATTTGGTGAAAACAACGATCACCACAGTCCCTAACATTCAATCCTTAAGAGTGTGAATGTGTGAATAAATTGTAGCCATCTAATTTAGTGAATGAACGATTAGGATTTAGTTTGAGTTTTAAATTAGCAAATTACAGTTGGACGAATAAGTTGCACTTAAGGGTAAAATTTACATGTTTTATACTTAATAAAACTTACGTAACCGACTACTTCCTCTACAAAATTGACATCCATTTTCATTAATCATTGACTGCAATTTTAATTCATTTGTACTGTACTTTGAAAATTTATTAATTTGTTAGAAAAATTTGGAGACGTACTATTATAAAAATTTAAATCATCAAACAAGAAAAAAAATGAAAAATAACAAATGCAAATTTACTTGATGAAAAAACCATCGATTTAATATGAAGATTAATGAAATCTCTTGCGAATTAAGGAGTGGTTGTTAAATGTGTAGAGAAATATGGGAAATAATGGAAAGACTATCATCTTTTGCGGTTATGAAATTCTATAATTAAATATAATATTATTTAATTAGCCTTTAAGTGCAATAATAATACACTATATGTGCAATTCTAGAGTTTTAATATAAAAGGAAAATTAGACCATTCAATCCACCAAATCAAAGGCCATGATTTGTTCACACGTTTGTTCACACTTAACCTCCTCCTATATATATATATATCAAATTCCACCAAGACCACCCTTGTGCGCACCAAAAATATAAAATTTCCGACTATATATGTTTAGTTAGACGAAATAGTTTTTCGATACTTTCTTTTGTATATTCATTTTTCACTTCTTTACCAACAAAAAACTTCGGTGGGCTATCATCATTAGAGTAGGAGATCATCCTGTCCCTATTTTTTTTTTGTTCCAATCTTGTTCCTCAATAAAATTACTTATAAAATTGTAGGATTTCTTAGTTGATTGTAAACCTGTACGAGTTTAGAGTCATAAGATAAATTGGGATAGTAGATAAGTTCCCCATCATTAAGGATGTCTATTAGAATCGTATCCCATGAAACCCACCCTGCAGAAGCACATAACGAGCCTAGACCAAACCAATGCGGTCTGGCCTTATATTTATTTTTAATTTACTAATTAATAATTGGACGTTTTTTTTGTTTTATAATTGTGATTGACGTGAAACGAGAATTCAGCTTTCTCTCCTCGCCCAGATCCATATTGATAATTTCAATAACAATATTCAAAGCGAGAGCCAACTCCTTAAGCAATCCTGCACTATCACCGGTCTTCAACCCGAGGAACTCCGACGAGCGAGTGGTGTGCACGTGCCTAACTTGCTCTGGCGGTTGCACCACTATCACAGGAATATCTTTCAGCATCTCAACTTCAATAGCAGACAATTGCGCGCGGAGAAGCCATGGAAAACAATGTCGTATGAGTGGATCGGCTAGTAGTCGGATCCTCTGCTTCAAAAAACTGGGTTCATTAATGTCTAAAGGATTGTTTTAATTCATGAATTAGAACTTGAAAATGAGGTTTAAAGTCTAACAGCATAATTTGATAAAAACAAATCCAACATATCCGATAAATACGACGATTATTTTCGTTAAATTATCACGGTATGTTTATCAAGCATGTAGTATTAATTCTTTATCGTAAAATTATTTAAAAGTTTTCAACATCTTAAAAACCATATTTTAGTAACAATCTCGAGTACTGAACTTCATGATTTTATGGCTAATTACTCCAGCATGAAAATTAATGATACTCGAGGATTTCAGGTGAATTCAATATCTAATTTAGTCGAGCCAAACTCTGTCCACATTCATTGAATCTTTCAGGAATTATATGATGCTAATCAGCAAATCATTGCACAGTATATTGATTCGCATTAGTCCAAAAGTATGCATAGATACATTTTAATGGAACTTTATATCCGCATAAATGCAATAATATTGAAAATAGGAGGAAATGCTATGATATCATATGAACATGGCCATGTTTCAGTCCCGATACAATATCCCGATATGACCCGGAAATAATTGAATTGCTGCATGAGAGTTCAGGTGCATTGCGTCTATCATCATCATGTGCCCAATTCCTATGAAATAATAATCCAGATTTCTGAAATAATATTATTATAACAAATGTTAAAACTTTCAGATTGAGTCTTTGTGGTTGGGCCTTCTTATGATAATCCAGTTTTAAATACTACGTACTAAACTAAATTGTATTTGGGCCGTCGGAGAGGAGAGTTGGGTCTATTTTCCATGTCAATCCTAGACTTCAACTTAAGGATTGGAAGAGTCAATTGATGATAGAATCAAATTTTAAGACAAACTTTTAATAATAAAAAAAAATTACTAGAGTTTAAGGTTATGAATGTATAAAAAAGTAGCTTTTTTAGTTTTTTTTTTCTTTTTTCCTAAAACGGATTCAATTATATTTGACTTTGGTAGTAAATACTCCCTCCGTCCCATTGAAAGCGTCTTGTTTTCCATTTTGAACGTCCCATTGGAAACGTCTTGTTTCTAAAAAAGGCAATAATATGTGGACAAGATTTAACTATCCAAAAGTCAAACAATATACACTACACATTATCATTTTCTTAACATCCGTGCCCATTGGAAACAAGACGCTTCCAATGGGACGGAGGGAGTAGTTAGGTACAGTCTAATTATTCGTGGGTGTCAGTAAAAGTTTAAAATTTTACTCATTACCAAGTCATGAATTCAAATGTATGAGTACAAGTTTGGCCCAACTGCATTAACCGGGCCAGTTGGATCACCGATTCCATTCCTGATTGACCCTAACAAGTCTCGTCAGGTCAATGTCCAAAATGGAATCTATTTATTTATTTTTTATTTGTGAAAATCGACTTGAATTGATTCAGGTCCGAATTAAACTGGCAGAGTCAATCCGGATTTGAAAACAGTAGCTACTATAAAATCCCCACCAAAATCGAACATTTCTATCATTTATATATTTCCATATTCCACGTCCAAATAGTAAGGATATTATTTGGACCGTTTTAATGGACGAAACCGTTTGTTTATTCGATAACTTGGCTGAATATATGATAGTAAAATGAAAATTTCGTAATTTATTTAATTGTGTGAAAAACCAATTTTTTATATTTTAAGATGCACAATTAATATAAATAATAAAGATGTCAATAAGCTTAGTTGAAGAAATTACGGGTACGTATTTTATTAACCTGGAACCTGACAGATAATGTGGCAAACATTTTCGGTGTTGCAACTTATCCGTAAAAAAAGTATCAACACGTTTGTAGAGAGAGAGAGAGAGAGAGAGTAGTGCTGTTACCTTCCAATTAATCAGTTTGTGCACGTGTCCTCTTCGCCTTATATTCTACTGCAGATGCATGAAATCCTGAGCTTTCTTAACCAAAAATTATGAAAATAATATGAACCAGAGGCGGATCTACAGGTTAGCTGGGCTGGGCTCCAGCCCAGTGCAAATTTTTATACAAATGTATTTATTGGTAAGAATATTGATAATTCGGGTATTTAGCCCAGCGGTAGGTGTATGTGGATTTTCATCAATTGACCCGGGTTCGATTCTTGAACCCAGCAGTTTCTTTATCTATTATATTTTATTTCTATTATTATTTTTCTTTGATTTCTTTTATTATTTTGTACTTTATTTTTAATACTCTTTTATTTATTTCTTTGTTTTCCTTGTTCTACTATTGTTTTTAATACTCTTTCATTTATTTATTTTGTTTCCCTTATCCTAGTATTATTTTCCTGATTTTTTTTATTACTTTGTACTTAATTTTTAATACTCTTTATTTATTTCTTTTGTTTTCCTTATTTATTCCTTTTATTTATTTCACACTTTTAAATATTCGTATTAATTTTCTTTCATTCTTTTTTCAGCCGTATTTTTATGTTTTCTCCTAAATTCTTATTTAATTTCTTTTCTTTTCTTTTTAATTTTTCAATATCTTTTTCTAATTCCTTTTGTAGTTTCGCATTATTTTCTAATTCCTTTTGTATTATTATTACTTTTTTGGTTTATCAATCTCCTAATTATAGAGTTTTGGATGAATTAGTTATCTCGTTGAAATTTTTGTTAGTCAAACCTTAGTCTATTATTTTTTGTTTGAGAAAATACACAATATTTATTTGAAATGGGTTAGGAAAAAATTTATTCATGTATAATAATTTATATATCATACAAAAATTTAAATGTGGTAATATCTATTTATACCCATATTTATGTATTGAAGTCTCTTGGGCACAACTTATATAAATATTAAAATAATATTTTTATATATATAAATAGTTGAAATTTTACTGTTCAGCCCACCCCAGTATACATTTCTGGATCCGCCCCTGATATGAACCATGGACCTGAATCCCAAATCACTGACGATCAAAAGTCATAACATATTAACCAATCTACAATAAGGACTTAAGTGGCAACAAAAGATAACACGTCAGGATTTCTAACATCGAACCATGCCCTCATTTAATTACTTATGAAATAATTTGCTCAAATAATATGTAAAATCAAAATTTTAAAATATCTTCAATGGGTCTGCTCTACCCACTTTAATCAAATGTCTTCATCAAGCGGATATCGAAATAGTATTTACGCAGTTCCCGTGAAAAATCAATTTTTTTTTGGCTTTCTTTATTGAGGAACTTGCAGTTCCCTATCTTTAGTGTTCATAAGATAAACTTATACATATTGATTTTTATAGAATTTGAACTCATGATATGTCATAACCTTATTCCACGAAGATACACTAAAATTCGTAGGAATAAAGGATAAAAATATTTTAAAATCATGATTAATATTTAAAATTATATCAACTGTGTATAAAATGTTGGAGAGTATTAAGAAATAAAAACGATTATATAAAAATTATAAAACAAATTATTGAATAAGTATCTGATAAATGGTGAATGCGGGTCACGAGCAGAGGACTTTTGTGGTAAAGTAATAACGGAAGTGGCTGGGGGGATTAGTAGGCACGTGTCTAATCGCCGCACTGAAAGGTGGAAGCATCTCCACCCTTACTTGTACCAAAAACACTACATTTCTATGAACAGAAAAATTAAAATGAGTAAAACTATTACAGTACTTGGGAAGTCCAATTAACTTGATTTCTGTGTACACATTCAGTTTCCACTCGCAAGACGTGTCACCCGTACTGACCGCCCCGTCTGCTCGCTTATTTATATGGGTAACTCCGCCTACACTAATTAAAGCTATGAAAACTCCCATGTCTTAACTACCTCTCTTTTTTTTCTTCCGTCGCCCTTCTTATACTTTCTACTCTGTAGGAATCAAGTATGGCTGCTGCTGCCTTGAAGGTCTTGGCGTTTGCGTTTGTGGTGGTGGTGGTCGTGTCTGTTTGTCTATCCGGCGCTGGTGTTTCTGCCGAGACCCACCACGTCGTAGGCGGGCCTAATTTCAATGTCACGGATTGGCTGTTGGGCCGCCTCTTCACCGTTGGTGACAAATTACGTAAGCGCCCTTCTTCTTCCACCGCTGCATGCTTCTTTAATTACTCGTGTTTAATTATGCTCGTCCTCTATTTTGGCAGGGTTGGAGGATTTGGGTGCAGATGAGAGTTTGGTGGAGGTTAAGGGGGTGAAGGAATTGGAGTCGTGTGACGTGGCGAACCCAATCAGGATGTACACGGAGGCGGTGGCTCTGGAGGAGGAAGGCGTCCGCTACTTCACCAGCGCCAACCGGGAGAGCTGCAGGAAGGGGCTGAAGCTGCCAGTCGCCGTCCGCCGCGGCCATGACTTCGACCCGGACGAGCCCTACCCTCCCTATAAGCGTGATGTGCCCTCTCCGCCGCATAAGCATGACGAGCCCTACCCTCCTTACGAGCCTGACGTGCCTTCTCCTCCACATAAGCCTGATGTGCCGTATCCTCCCAAACCCCCCACCCCGTCGGCCGCCGCCCGCCTCAAGACGTTGTATTTCCTTTTGGCTGCTGCACTCTCGGTTTACTGCATCTAGACGCCACTTTTAGCTGCGATGATATGATGCTGTTAATTATCGTTAATAATTAATAATACTGTTATTAGTTGGATAGGAGAGACTCATGAAGCTTGTGAGTGATGTGTTGTTGTGCTTTCAGACTCTTAGTCGTTGTTTCTTTAACCTTAATTTTTGCAGTCGAGTTTATTACTATTGTTAAATTTTGTCTTGAGGTTGAATTAGATGAGACACGCGCGTTTGTGTAGCTCGTGGGAGTCGGACACACGTGGGCTGTTGTAATGGAAGGCTCATTTCGTGTCACCTCATGGCCGGTCCTGACACTTCGCGTGCCCTGTTTGAAAGTAAAAAATAAGCTCATGTAATACATACAAAAAAATTAGTTTTATTAATGCAAAAATTATATATTGAACGTACCAAAGCCAAAGCCGCCCATCGCAAACTCAGCATGAGCTCCTCCTTCAAACTTAACTTTTTGTCTTTTTTAGATTTTTCAAAATCAGAAGTCTGTTTTCTAATCTCGGACTCAAAAATCATATTTTAATTTTATTGTTTGTTTATAATTTCAATTTCAATGTTTTTTTATAATTCCAAACTTGTTGTCTTTTCATTTTTTAGGGAAAGCAGGTTTTTATTTCTATTGTTTCTTTACAACAAAAATAATAGAATAACTAGTTAAGAAATGAAAAACTAACAAAAGCAATTTTAAATTTATTGAATTGAAAATGAATTTAATATGGACTGCTTTTTTTCAAAACTGAACTGATTATTCATGATTGGACCTTTGTTTTTAAATCGGAGTTGATTTTATATGAGTAGATTTATTAACCTTGCAATATGAAATTGAATTGACTATTTATAATTGGACCTTTTCTTTGAAATTGGAGTTGAATATGTACCGATTTATTAATCTTTCAATGTATGTAATGTAAATACCTGAGTTGGTGCCCCTTAAAATGTTGGGCCCTGAGTGGTCGGGCCTCCTGCACCTACTTAGGGCAGGCCCTGTGTCACCTTTGTGGGTGTGCTCTTTTACTATCGACCGCAAAAGTAAAGTTGTCTTGCAATTAAACTGCATAAAAGAATCGCATAAAACTTCTACTTTGACTACTACTACATCATACTTCAAATTACTTCCTCGGTGCGGTAATGGGTTATCGTTCTGGGGTTTAACTGCTTCAGCATATGGAGGTACTTGAGTAGCAGCTTATAAGAATCGTCGTGATCGCCGTAAATCATCGTGATGGCCATGTTCCGACCACGAAGTGCCTTGTAGTACTTAACTTCGACACCGAATCTACGATGCATCTCGTCAATGATGTCGCGAGGTCTTATCATGGAGCACTCACAGTTCTTGGCACCAATAGATCGAAGTCGAACTGACATGTGTGCTTCTTGTCCACCTTGTAAATTTCCCAAACATCTGCAGCCTTTCTCGCACGCAAGATAAACGGACACGACTTCCCGTGCAAACACCCGAACCACGTATATTTTCTGTCTGCTTTTAACACCATAAAAGACCGCTGATGCTCTAAGTGCCACACGCCGACGACCCCTGTATGCTCGTCTCTACTCCAGAAGACCGAATCCTCCTCTAGAACTTCGTCGTTACCGCATCCAAATCAGGACAACCAATGATTCCGGTTTGAGCGATAGGAAAGAAGGGAACTAGCCAATTTGCGATTTCAGGAATCAAGTCGCCATCTTCCTCCTCCAATGACGAAAGGGTGATGGGTAGATTACTCGGTTGTTCGAGTAATGTCATTGGCCGATTGTAACCACCCGCATTTCGCATCCATGTTGCGAACTCCAACATGGTACTGTAGATCCTTTGATGTTCGCCATGCTCGTCTTCATCAAACTCTATTGGTCCGGAGATGAGTGTCAGGTGTAGAGGGGGGGGATGAATACACCTGAGTACAAGTTTTTCCTCAAACGCGAAGGACAGCTGAGCTGTATGTTGCGACTGATGAACAGTGTCAGATAGTAACCTTCTGATCGCGGGTCAGAGTGACTCAATTGCTGAGTTTATCCTACTGACTTTTGTCAGTATGAAAATCTCAGGCGAAGAGTTAGTGCGGATAAGTGTAGGGCCCGATAGATTTCGTCTCGATTTGAAAACGTGTCACAAACCAAATCAGGCGAAGAGTTAGTGCGGATAACTGTTTTCGCAAACCAAATCAGTTTTGGCTAGTGCACTTTTAAATACGTTTCATGCAAAGTATGAGTTTGTAAATTGGTTTGAGAAAAATGCAATAAAATAGTAAATAACACACGCAATTTTTAACGTGGTTCGGATACGCAAGATCCTACATCCACGGTCCTGCTGAACAGGAGTTCTTGTTGATTAATCTTAGCAAGCCTCAGCAAGATATCTGTACGCTGGACAGACCCTTCTAAGTTATAGTCCTTAGCGACTTTACAAATCAAACCGAAGTTTGAAGGGGAGGGGATTTTCTCCAACTAAAGGAGTTCTTACAATAAGAACAGTCACAGAAAGTGAACTCCTTTGAAGGTTCTAAGCTATGGATGTAACAGTTGAGCTTAGATAGAGAAGAGAGATCTAAAGAAACTCTAGAGAGAAGAACTAAAGATTTTCAACAAGGCAAGTTCTTCGCTGGATCTTCGTGAATGCGCTAGAGTTTGAATGCTTTGAGCGTGTATCCCATTTTGATATCCCATGCGTTGAGCTCGAAAAAGCTTCTCTATTTATAGTCGTGACCCAGACATTTGTCCGTTGGAGAAGACGATGCCACGTGTCACAAATGTCCAAGAAAAACGGCCATAAGTTTCGAAATAGTGTCGCAGAGTGGTTGGTCACTGTACATGAGAGCAGCTTTAGTTGCAGAGCAGGTAAGGCTTTGGATGCTTCTCATTGGTCGAGGTTTGTGGTAGGTGAGACTTGTTAGACATCAGTCTTCATCTGAGTTGACTCTCACTCATCCTCGTATGATCCTCTGCTGACTTTCGAATGTCATTAAAAGTCGGGTCGTTGTTTCCTGTCGGATACAGTAGATCTGGCACGATCGTACTAACTTCTTCATCTGAGTCGGCTGATAAAAAGTCTTCTACTGAGAGCAGTCAGCTGGTGACTCTGAAGGTACTGAGCTCTATACTGTGTTCTTCACTGGAGGTCAGTTGATGAGAAATCTTCTACTGATGGTGGTCAGCTGGAGACCTAAGAACACGAGCTCTTACAGACTGATGACATGGGGTTCTGGAATTTAACTTCCTACTGAAGTTCAGACCAACAAATACCCCTTACAGGACTTAGACAAAACAGATAACGAAAATAAGAACAGTCTAGCCTATTACATCATCTAGTCCGAAAGACAACACACTAAGGGTACAAGATAGGTTGTGGGATCTTCAATTCCATAGCGATAAATCACTATGATTTCCCCCATTAGCGAGATAAATAATACATGAACTACTAATGACAGTTCAAAGTACCCTCTAAGTGATGATCTAATCAATCACTGACTCATAACCCAATAGACTCCTCTTCGGCAATGTAATCCGGATCATCCGAGTCTGTCCAAACATCGTTATGTGCTTCTTGTTCTTCCTCCTCCTCCTCCTCCGGCTCATCCTCCGCCTCCTCCTTATCCTCCTCCTTTTCTCCTCCTCTCGCCCGTCACCGAAGAAGTTATGTCTGTCGAAATCCCTAATGGATTGCTCAACTAGGTCCCGATCATTAGAATAAGGGACATGCGATCGGGTTTGCCACATACTTGTTCCGGCTCCATCACTCGGACTCGTCGTCACAACACAAACAGTGGGATCTGCCTCAAAGCCGATGAGTCGATTCAAATCTTCATCACTAGTCATTAGTGACTTCACGAGTCGACTGACGCGATTTCTCTCGAGCAAATACAATAGATACGGGGTACGCATCAAATTTGTTTGCGTGATTGAATCAATGGTTGTTCTTAGAGATGACAACAAAAGTAGGCAGTGCGGAATTGCTGCAAATTGTTCATCCCCATATCTGTATTCAAAACCCTCAAATATTCCTTCATACTTGACCGTTATGTGTGTCCATTCGGTCATCTAAGCATACGTTAAGATTTAAAATATCTCAGTTCTCAGCAAAATAATTGTATATCTCCGTAAAACTTTAATGTAAGTAAAACACGAAGAACTAAAATACATTATTATGATTTGAATTTTTTTTATATGAAATAAAAAGTGTGAAGAATATAATGTTTATAATATAAGTAGAAACGTCGTATAATGAGGATATTAAATTAATATAGCAAACAGAGAACTATGTCACATTTTACATTGTAAAATCCATGTTGGGTGACTAAATACAATATTAACCATATTTACAATGTGATGTTTTAAATATATCTGTAGTGTAAACCCTATTTACAATGTAACACTATTTAAATCTATAGAAACGCTTTAAATATATATATATATTTAAAAAGGGATACGGTTTAAAATATGCTACATAGAAAATTCTTAACATTCCTCCATTATTGACTTTTATGCGTGTCCATTCGGTCATATAAGCACACGTTAAGATTTAAAATATCTTAGTTCTCAGCTAAATACTTGTATATCTCCGTAAAAATTTCAATGTAAATAAAAAACGAAGAACTAAAATACATTATTATGATTTGAATTTTTTATCATATGAAATAAAAAATGTGAAGAATAATCAAGTTTATAATATTATAATGAAGATAAAAAATTAATATAAGAAACAGAGAATTATGTGATGTTGGTCCCGAGAGTGAGTTCAGGTGTAGAGGGGGGGGGGTGAATACACTCGAATCCAATTTTCTCAACTTTGAACACGAGCATCCTATTCGGGATAATGCCGCATCGAAATAATTCGGCAGACCAAATAAGCGTTTCCGAATCGTGTTAGGCTAAAAGTCGACTCTACCGAGATCTCGCTATCCGACCGAGTCGAATTCGGTGTCAACACGTAGAAATTCAGTGTGCGGAAATGTGTAGGCCCTAATCAGTTGAATGAAAAAAACGTTTTATGCAAGTCTCAGTTCAGCAAGTGGTCAGTTCAGTATGCTGAGACAGTTGAATGATTTTAAGAAGATTTTTAGTATGAATAGTAAAATCAATGCAACAGTAAGAGAACGTAAGTAAACGACACAGAGAGTTTTAAAGTGGTTCGGATATCAATCGATCCTACGTCCACTATCCCGAAAGTTCAGGAGGCTATTTAATATACTGAGTTAGTCTCGGTCGGCTTGTGCACGTGGGACAAAGCTGTGGCTTGGGGATTATACTGAGCAAGTCCCAGTTTACAAATGTATCAAACTAAAGTGTTTGACAAACTTCTCCAACAGTGAAGGAGTCCTTTTACAATAAGGATTGGGTTCAAATATGAACTCCTTCGTCTAAGCTATATATGGTTTCGGTTGAGCTTAGGGTTAGAGGGATAGGGAACGAGAGTGTAGCTTCTAGAGCGACGAATAACTGAGTGTAGCTATAAGTTCGTGTCACGTCGCTTGGATACTAGATGCTTGGTTGTCGGTTCAGCTTGGTTCCCTTAAGAGCTAAAAGGTAGTCTTTCGCCGGAGATAGATCTTTAGATTCTTGCGGAAGACTTAGGCTTTTTGTTTAGGCTCGTTTTAATGCTCTGTGTGTTCTTGAGAGGTTTTCTCAAGTTCGCGCTTGTTCTTTTTGATTTCGGTGAGCTTCAATTCTTGAATGATCCCTCTATTTATAGAGAAGAGATTGGGAAAGATCCGTTGGAGACGATCTTCTTCTTTCTCTCTCTTTTGGTAGCAAACGACTCTTTTGAAGTAGGTAACAGTGTACTTTCCCACCTTTTTAGGTAAAAGGTTGACTGCAGCTTTAGCAGGTGAGAAGACACGTGTATTCTTGTCATTCGTCGAGGTGGATAGAGTGGTTGAGACAAGCATGCACTTCAAGGCAACCGAAGCCGACTTCTCTCTTCCTCGTATGTGACAATGCCGATTGTCTTTCAAAAGTATTCGACGCTTCGATGTCGCCGATGCCGAGTCCGATCCCGTATTCGTAGGTAGATAGCCGGGGAAAGTCTCGAAGATCGGCTCCGAGTTCGATGAATCGCTCCCGCCGAGTCCGGGTCCATCGACTCTTTCAAGATATCTTGCTCTCGCCGAGTCCAGTATCACTGAGTCTTCTACTTTTGGTGTTAAGGCAGATAATCTACTGAGCGCCTTGACCAGAGCAGAGTGTCTACTGAGTCTGAAACCTCAGAGACAAACAACGATTACAACGGAATGGTTCACCAATCAGATAGGGTTTTGGGATCTTCAAATCTTCTCAACAATCAGAGCACTAGGCTACTGAGCATGGTTCAGTATAGAAGATAGAATCATTTCCCACTAAGTGAAACTATGCTGAGGACAGAATCATCACCCAACAATTTCCCCCTATTTGATGATGCCAAAACCTATCATCTATGCTAACACTAAATAAACAGAAACAGAGCTCCTTACAATATTACAGGTAAGATCAGTGGAGTTGTTCCAACAGTTCTAGACTACTGAGAAAACAGGGCAAAACACAATTTCCCCCATTACATAGAAACTAGACTAGCAGAATCTAACAAAGTAATAAACTGACACGAAAGTAAATAGAAGTGAGTGTGTGAGTCAGTAATCACTTCAGTGATTCTGAGTGTTAAAGCATAATACAAACACGTCCGGATAGACAACAAGTGGTTGTCGAGCCAAAATCGATTTGTATATATGAGTGATTCGGCCAAGATAATTACAAATCTTGCTAAGCTAGAAAGAACAGAACTAAGCCTAGGAGCCCTTAAACTGCTTGATCCTGTCCATGAATCCTTGAGATTGCGTCTCTGGCAGTGGCACTCCATACATCCGGTATGTATTCTTCCTCAGCTTCAAGTATACAGCAAAGTCTGCTGGCTCATCTTCGTGCAGTTCTCTTTTTGATGCAGCATACTTCACTTCAGCTTCTATTGACCCAAAGATTGAGTCATCATTTCTTCTAAGTGGAGGTATGATTCTGGGCTCCAGAACACTGACTTCTATACCTTCAGATACGACTTTATGCAAGTATATGTATAGATCAGGTTCAGTTATCATCATCCAATCTGTGTAGGCATCAGCCTTAGTCATGTTGGGCCGGAACCTCCGTAAATAATTGCGCTTGATGAACTCTATCTTTGAAGATTCCCACCTCTCGAGTAAATTGAGCGGTATCCAATTATGTCTCGTCCTGGCCATCTCGTGCGATTTCGGATCAACCGGCTTCCCGAACCTTTGGTATTGATAAGGAATATCGGCTTTTGAAGGTACTCTCAGCCTGGCCTCTTCCTCAGTCCTTTTTCTCAGTGCTTCAAGGTCTGCCTTCCAGATTCTCTCTCTGGCAGCCTGAACTTGTCTAGCCTCTTCGCCTCTGTATAAGTATCTGTTCATTTGGTCGAATATGGCCTCAATCTCATCATCTTGGGCTTCAGTGGCTTTCTGAGGAATGTCTTTAGATTCAGCAGGGGTACTTGATTTTTCTTTTAGCGTACCCTGCTTCTCAGTGCTTTGCTGCTTTTGCTCCTCTTTCTCCCTATCTTCTTCATCCTCGATAATCAGTTTCCTTGGAGGTATCCTAGCAGGCTTTCTTCCTCCTCGAGCTGGAGCTTTTGTCTTTCCTTTGACAGGCTTAGACTTTGGTTTATTAGCGCTTCTATTTCAAAGAATCTCCCTTGCCGCCTTCTCATCGACTGCAATTTGAGCCTCCTCCTCGACTGAAATGTATCTCTTCGTTTTCTTAGCCGGAGGGGTCGGGAGAGTCAACACTTTCTTGCCTTTTCCCCGAACGAGTGGAGGGAGAGGAGCCTCTTCCTCTCTCGACTCTTCCTGCTCAAGCATACTCGCAACCTCCTTGATAATATCGGTCGGAGTCCGGGTTGCATGAGTAGCACGGGTTCCTGAGCCACTTGGGCCAGTCTCAGCTGTGCTCGCAGCCAAGACACCCTGGGCCTTACCCTCTGTCTGAGTCTGAGTCTGAGTCCTGCTTATCTCAGTCACGGACTTAAGTCTTTTTCTCAGTACTCTTCTCTTTTCCTTCCCCCTTTTTGGCATCATCAATTACAGCCGGGGTAGGGACGAGTACTTTCTTGTCTAGGCATTTGTAGACAGCGGACAGTTCGTCCAGTCTGTCATGGATCTTTGTCAGCGCCAAGTGTAGCTCATTCCTCTCATTAGTCAGTTCCTCCGAGTATTACTTATGGGAGAGGTCAGCTGCTGCCTTGAATTCTGTCAGCTTCTCAGAAATCTTATCTTCCACGACCAGTTGAATGTTGTCAAGTCGGATTTCCTTGGCCTGGGCTTGTTCAGTGAAGGACTCAGTATGAGTGGACATTGAAGCCTTGAATGCTTTGAGAAGTTTGGCTTGTCCTTCCTGAATGATTCTGAGCTGATCATCAAACTGCTTCTGCTGCTTAGCCAAAGCTTCGGATACGATTGCAGAGACATCAGGGGCGGCTGATTTTGATACTGATGTTTTCAGCCCCTGAAGCTCAGTGGTTGTGGCTAGCGTAGTCTGTTTCCACACCTTGTGGACGGCCTTCGCACGAGCTAGATTCTGGATTCCCTGAGCGGTGAGAGCTTTTGCTATGGATCGAGATCTCTTGGCAGTTGGGCTGGGCGCTGCTTCATAAGTCGACTCCAGCAAGAGCTTAGCGGGCTCTGCTGAGGATGAAGCACCAGCCGTGGACTTCGCAGGTCCAAGGATACTGAGTGGAGGATGAGCTTGTTCAGTAGCATGTGTATCCTTGTCCTGGGGATTTCCCTCATCGGCTTTCTGTGGCTCGAATCACCGGGTGGATCTTGACCATCGTGGTCTCGATCCATCTCGAGGGGTGCGAGTCTTGGCCGGTTGCTAGCTGCCTGTCATGTATCATTGTCAGCATAGCAGCCCTCAGGTTCTCCATGGTGCTGAGGTCAGCAGGCTCAGAGTAGCCTATTTGCTCCCTCAACTTCAATTCTTCTTCATGAAGCTGCTGGCAGGAGTAGTGGAGTACTAGACTTTGTAGATGGGGCCACTCCTGAAATCGCAGCAACATGTGGAGCCTTGCTGATTTTGCAATGAGCAACAAATCAGAGTAGTCAGCAAGCTTTGGAATCTGTTGAAGAATCTCTCGGGATGCTCTGGATACGATCACTAAAGCTTCCATCCCAATCGTCTCTTCTTCAGATGCTGTCTCAGACTCCAAGTCTATGGGAGATGTCTGAGTCTCAGCAGGGGGCATACTGCTGAGTGGTGGAACTGAGAGGGGGCTGTCAAGACGCTGAATCTCTTCGCTATGTGCTTCTGTAGCATCCCTTTGTTCCACTTCTACGGGTTCCTTAGTGGAGATGGCCTTCTCCACTGATTGAGTCTTCTCAGATGATTCTGACTCGTCTATCAGCCGCTGAGGCTGAATAGGTTGCTGAGTAGCCTGAGCAGCAGGAACTTCAGGAGAGACCTCAAGTTCAGTAGGCACGTCCGGAATGGCTTTCCTCAGTTTCTTAGCTGGTGCCTTTGGAGTTTTTGCTGGAGGTGTTCTCTTCTTCGAGGGTGTAGCCTGCTGAGGCTTAGTCTCGCCGAGTTACGGTGAGGGACTGACCCGATCTCGCCGAAGAGCAAGCGATCTTGTTGTGGAATCTGACCTTCTTCACATTAAAATACTCCTTGTCATTGTAGGTTATTGGTTCAGATCCGCAGATATCCTCTATCATTATGGACAGCTTCAGTCCATAAAGAAGCTTGCCCCTTACACTCAGCGTGTAAGAGGCCTTGTCGAATTTGGCCGTCTGAGCCATGAATTCACGGATAAAGAACTCCATCTAATTGATCTGAGCTCTATCATATATGGCCATCATGAGCTGGATCTTGAACCTCGATACTTGATCGAATGAGCCTGCTTGGCCGGTCAGTAGCTGCGTCACAATATAAGCCAAAGCTCTGTACTGAGGCAGCATGTTGTTTTTAGGAAAAGCAGCTCTGAAGGTCGTGGGCTTTCCACAGAATATTGTCAAGTAGCCATCTACAAGATCATCATTGTACCCCACAGTACTTGCTCCTTCAGAAGGCAGATCAAAACTTCTCTTTAGCGCCTCCTTGATTGATATTTGCTTCAGTATCGGAGAAGCATCATTGATCTCGTGAACGGTGAATCTTCCGATTATGTCCCCGTCTACTGAGTCAGAGTTAAGATAAACTTCGGCCACCTGCCTCGGGAGGAAATATGTCGGCTTCCTTGAAAGAAAACTTTCAAGCCCTGACTCTCTAAGAGCTGAGAAGATCTCGTCCATATAATCGAGATCACAGGCGTCGAACTCCATGGTTGGCTCGAACCAAACACGGTCCTTGTCTAGGATTTCTTGCATGTTAACTGGAGTAGACACCGAAATATTTTGACTTGCCATTGTACACCTGTTACACGAGCATTTATCAGTATCGATTTAAATAAAACAGTTTGTATAGCGATTCTGAAAAAGAAAATTAATTCGTGTAGCAGTTGTAATAAGCATACCGAAAGAGAGATTGAGATTTTGAAAGGATATGCAAGAGGGGATTGTAAGAAATGATCTCAGAATTTTCGGATGCAAAGGATTTTAAGTGCGGTAATGGCGGTTTCTAAAGATACGATCGAATATAAGTCTATCGTGAAGATGAACAGTTTCTGATCTAAGGCTGAGTTTAAACTTGCCTTATGAGATGGACGGTCAAGATTAAAAGATATATACTAAGTAATGATCACATATGCCACCTAAGTCAAAGCCAGTTGTAAATATGCCTGAGTAGTAACTGTGAAAAGACAGGCATTTAATGCGTGCAGAGTTCAGCAAACTTATGTATGGAATGTCGTGCAATAAATATGAGCCGTTAATAATAAATGACAAACTTAGGATATTTAATAGCATGCTGAATCTTCATCATAAATGCATTACTGTTTTATTCGTTACTACTGAGTAGAGATACGCAAACCTGTCAGCTGAACATAGCAGTCAGCTGATACCTCGTGTAGATGGTTTTCTGTCTCTATGTACTGAATTTACTTAGTATTGAGAGTGATCATTCCCCCTTACTGAATGATCCTCTCCTGGAACCTTCTTACTGACTGGGGTCAGTAGGATCCAACAGACCTAGCTCTACTGAAAGTTCTCTGAATCTGGATTCAGCTAGAGGCTTGGTCAGTATATCAGCCCTTTGTTTGTCAGTATGGATCTTCTCCATTCTGATATCCTTCTTTTCGACATGGTCACGAATGAAGTGATGTCTGATGTCCACGTGCTTGCATCTTGTGTGAAGTACAGGGTTCTGAGTAATTGCAATGGCACTGGTACTGTCGCAGAAGATTGGCACTTCATTTTGAGTGACGTCATAGTCTCGTAGCTACTGTCTCAGCCAAAGGATTTGGGCGCAGCAACTTCCGGCAGCCATGTATTCAGCTTCAGTAGTTGATGTAGCTACTGAGTGTTTTTTCTTTGAAAACCATGAGATCAGCTTACTGCCAAGGAACTGACATGTTCCTGAAGTTGATTTTCGGTCGATTCTACATCCTGCAGAGTCAGCATCAGAGTACCCAGTTAGTTCAATATTATCATCAGCTGGATACCATAAACCCATGTCAGGTGTTCCTCTGAGATAGCGGAGAATCTTCTTTGCTGAGTCCATATGGCTCTGCTTCGGATTCGCCTGAAATCGAGCACAGACACCTACAGCATAAGTTATGTCAGGACGTGTAGCTGTTAAGTATACTAATGAACCAATTACAGCACGATATTCAGTTTGGTCTACTGATACTCCCTCTTTATCAAGATCAATCTTCATGTTAGTGTTCATCGGGATCTTGATAGGTTTGCCGGATGTGCAACCGAATCTTTTGATGAGGTCTCGAGTGTATTTGCCTTGATTAATGAACGTCCCCTTTTCGGGATTGCTTGACTTGAAAACCAAGGAAGTAGTTCATTTCTCCCATCATTGACATCTCGAACTTATCCTTCATCATCTTTTCAAATTGCTGACACATAATGACATTCTTTGATCCAAAGATGATGTCATCCACGTAGATTTGCACAAGTAATAGGTCTTCTTCCAGTCGAATGCTGAATAGAGTGCGATCTACTGTGCCTTTCTGAAAACCTTTCTGAAGAAGGAACTCAGATAGGGTATCATACCAAGCCCTGGGTGCTTGTTTTAACCCATACAGAGCCTTCTTGAGTCTATAAACTTGATGTCCCTGCTGAAAGCCGGGCGGTTGTTCCACATAGACTTCTTCTTTCAGTACGCCGTTCAGGAACGCAGACTTCACATCTATTTGATATACTTTGAATTTTTGATGTGTTGCGTAGGCTAGGAATAGTCTGATTGCCTCCAATCTTGCAACTGGAGCGAAAGTTTCGTCGAAATCTATTCCCTCAGCTTGACAGTAGCCTTTAGCCACGAGTCTTGCTTTGTTCCTTACCACAACGTTGTTTTCATCTTGCTTGTTCTTAAAGACCCATTTTGTTCCAATTGCACGTTGATGCAGGGGTCTATCAACAAGTTCCCAAACATCGTTTCGTTTGAACTAATTTAGCTCCTCCTGCATGGCTATGATCCAGTCAGCATCTTTCAGTGCATCCTCAATCGTCTGAGGCTCTTCAGTAGACAAGAAGCAGGAGTATAATGCGCTTTCTCCTTGACAAAATCTGGATCTTGTCTTGACATGTGCTGAAGGATCTCCAATGATTAGATCAGCAGAGTGAGCATCTAGCCATGTTCTACGATGTTTTAGCTCTTCATCTGAAATTTGATCAACACAGATAGTAGGTGAGTTAGGCATTTCAGTTGTACTATTCTGAGATTGAAGAATTTCAGTAATAAGAGTATGATCTACTAAGTCACCAGGTTCAGGGGCATTCAGCTCAGGAACATTACTAGATGTTCCCCCTGAGTTGTTACTCTCAGTAGTGGTCTCAGTTACCTCTTGGGTTTCTTCATCGACCTGAGTTACCCGGGATTGATTCCGTTCGGGAGAATCAATCCGCTCCGGCTACTTGCTCTGCTGGTTGAGATTCAGTAGACTTGTCTTCAGTTTCTTCGTCTGAATCATCATCCCAACATAGCTGGATCTTTTCAGGTTTGTCTTTTAAGCTTAGATCCTGTAGCTGCTTACTAATGTCCTCAGATTCAGAGTTAGAGTTATTGCTCCTGTCTTCAGTAGCAAACTCATTAAAAACAACATGAGGGCTTTCCTCCACTCAAAGAGTCCGATAGTTGAATACTCTGAAAGCTTTGCTGACCCGAGAGTATCCTAAGAATACTCCCTGATCTGACTTGCTATCAAAAGTCTTCAGCTGATCTTTCCCATTATTGTGGATAAAGCATGAACAACCAAAGATATGGAAATAAGATAAAGAAGGCTTCCTGCAGTTCCATAGTTCATATGGTGTCCTCTTATCTTTGCTTTGTCGGTAGAGATCGATTCCGAGTGTAACATGCAGTATTGGTAGCTTCTGCCCAGAATTTGGTTGGGAGTCCTGAATCTGCGAGTAGAGTTCTAGCTGCTTCTTTGAGAGTCTTGTTCTTTCGTTCAAAGCAACTCCATTTCTTCGAGGTGCCCGGGCGGCACGATGTCTCATGCTCTATTCCTTCGCTGCGAACTCCTCTACCATGGAATTAAGGAACTCAGTTCCTCTGTCTGAACGTATTTTTCTAATTTCGGTATTCTTCTCGACACTGAGCCTTTTCAGAAGCGTTGGTAACTCTGTTTTGACGTCAGACTTGTTGGCAATGAATATGACCCATGTGTAGCGTGAGTAGTCATCTATGACCACTAAAGCATATTTCTTGCCTCTGATCGTCACTAGGGAGACTGGACCGAATAAATCCATATGTAGCAGCTGAAGGATTCCATCAGTGGAAGGAGATGGAACGGGTGGATTTTGTTTCTTTGTTTGCTTTCCCTTCAGACATGCTTCACACTGAGTGTCTCTGCTGAATACTTCATTCGGCAGTCCCCTTGCTAGAGTGTTTCTTGCTAGCTTGTTGAGCGTCTTAAAGTTGAGATGGCTGAGTCTTCTATGCCATAGCCACCCCGTCCGGTTGTCATTTTTCGCCAATAAGCAAGCTTCAGGTTCAGTTGAGTTCCAGTCAGCCACATATATGTTCTTTCTGCACGAACCTGATAACACTGTTTTCCCTGTGGATTTATCAATAACATCACAGAAACCAGCATCAAATATCACTCTATTCGAGTTATCACAAAATTGACTAACAGAGAGAAGACAAGCTTCAGGTTCTGCTGAGTTCCAGTCAGCAACATATATGTTCTTTCTGCGCGAACTTGATAACACTATTTTCCAGAGAGAAGGTTATGCTGAAGTCCTTCAACATATGATACTCTTGGAACTTTGGCAGTCCCAATGCTGAGTTTTCCATATCCTCTAGTATAGCCTTTGGCATTGTCTCCAAACTCGATTGTGGGTCCTTCTTCAGAGATATAATTCTTCAGTAGACTCCTTTGGTATGTCATGTGTCTTGAGCATCCGCTGTCCACATACCATGGGTCTTTACGCACCTGCAAAACAGAATTATATTCAGGTACCCTTTATTTTTGATTTTGGGTCCTTAGATGTTAGTTTTAGTAACCCAAATCAGTCTAACAACCCCGGTGGTTTCGGCGAGTTTCTTTCCACTTGAGTCAATATACTTGACCCTTTGGACCGGTCGAGCCGACTTCTTAGTCGTTTGAGTTCGGGAGTCCGGATCTTCGAGTTGGTGGACTGCTGACCTTCGCCTTTTGTGCGTTTTTCTTCTTTTTCTGACTCTTGGAGCCTCTTCTGACTATAGGATCATAGTAATATGACCCATACTGAGCTGGATGTGTCAACCGAGGTGGTCCATACCGATCAACCCACTTAAGTTTGCTAGTTCCCCCTTGACTGAACTGGGGTGTTTGAGTACTGATCTTCTGGTCAGAATACTGATGCGTAGGATGAGATGCTTTCATCTTTTGTTTGTTCTTTGCTGAGGGGTTCAGAACATTTGCATTGATTGTTTCTCCTCGAACAAACCTATCAGTTAGACGCATTTCTGAGTGTACGGGGGCAGATGAGGAAGCTTCCTGGTTGAAGCCAAGTCCTTCCTTACAGTGCTTGGGCTTGTTGCTTGCTAGCATGGCCTCCAGCTTCTTTTCAGCGCCCATGTAACGCTCGGTCATCGGCTTTTCCGGGATATCATCACTTTTCTTGAGTGTATCATGTTCGGTCGAAGTCCCGATAGTTCTTGCTTGATGAGACTCGGTTTAGTATCTTTCGAGTCAAGTCATTGGTCGAACTGAAATCCGATCTTCTTGATGCTTTGAGACTTGGCCATCGGAGAGTTTATCTCCTCCCCGAGTCTCAACACAAGTCCTTCGGCCCGTAGCAACCCGACTCTCCCGAGAAAGTCTCTGATTCTCCACTTTCAGGGTATCCAACTCCTGAAGAGTCTTACTGAGCTGCAGAATCATTTGAATTTGTTCATCTAATAATTCTTCATAGGCGGTCGTGATGTCCAAATTCCCATCTGCACCTGAAACAGTGTCGTGTGTGCAGTGTGAAGAGGAATTAAGTGGTTCATGTGAGTTTACCTCATCCTCTTCTCCTGCCATTAGACACTTTTCAGTTGTTTCTTCAGCTTCAAGCTCTAAGGCCATGAAAGCTGCTTCATCGTCAGATGAGTCCATAAAGGAGTCGACTTCTTCTGAGTCGTCTGAGATTTCGCCGGCTATGTAGGATTGTCTTTTCTGAGCAAATTTCTCTCTCCTTGCCTTACGTGCTGCGCGTTCAGCACTACTGAGCTCATGACAATCATATTGATAGTGTCCTGGCTTTTTGCAGTTGTAGCAAGTGATGACTCTTTCTTCTTTGCTTTCACTATCCTTTGATGGTGCTGAGTCATCCTTCTTTCTGCATTCAGAAGATTGTGAGTCAGGAGTGCGTTTTGGTGTATAATCTGACTTACCTTTTGTGTCTCGGTATGCTTTAGTCAGTTTTCTGCGCCTCTCCTTCTCCTTCTGATACTTCACAGTGAGCAACGCGTACTTCTGAGCGAGACTTCCTTCTTGTAGATCATTGAGTGAAGGTTCAGTCTTACTCGTTGTCTTGCTCGTCGCGGGAGATGCTGCGCTGACTGATGCTTTGAAGGCATGGTCAATTTTATTGTCAGCTTCAGCTCTTTGCTTTCGTTGAGGTCTGTCGAACTCAAACTCTTCTGCCTGAAGTTCTGAAAAGATATGGTCAGGAGAGACAACATCTAAATCATAATGTCGCAATAAAGTGGCAAAAGGTGTCCAGTGTCCGTCCGGCAGTGCCCTCAGTATCTTGAGATTAATTTCTCGGTTGCTGAATATCTTTCCCAGCCCATTGATGGAATTCATCAGATTCGTAAATCTGACGTTCAGATCTTCTATTTTGTCACCAGGCATGAGAGACAAACTTTCCAGCTTTTGGAGTTCCAGCGCCAGTTTGTTAGCTTTTATCTTCCAAGTTCCACGACTCAGTAGCGCTAGAGCGTCCCAGAGTTCCTTTGCCGTTTTGCATTCCTGAACCCTGCCAAGATAAGAATCACTAAGAGTGGTCAGTATGGCATTTCTGGCGACTCGGTCTAAGTTGTGAAACTTCTTCTCTTCAGGAGTGAAGAGACTTCTGTCTTTAGGGATCTTCTTCCCAGTCACCATTCCTCCTCCTTCAGCTGGGTCCTGAGTCACGACACTATCGATCTTGGGAACAATAGGTCCATCTTCAAGTACTTCAGTCATACTATCATGGAGGGATGTCAGATGTGCTTCCATTCTGACTCGCCATACTCTATAATTCTCTACCGAGAACATGGGTACCATTCTTATACCTGACATATCAGCCATATAAAAATAATGATATGAATGTAGAGTGATATGCAGTGAGGAAATGTTTTCTCCGGATCCGTTCAAGTAGACCAGTTTCAAGATAACAAGAGTCTTAAAGAACTCCTACTCTGATACCAATTATTGGTCCCGAGAGTGAGTTCAGGTGTAGAGGGGGGGGGGGGTGAATACACCTGAATCCAATTTTCTCAACTTTGAACACGAACAGTCCTATTCAGGATAATGCCGTACTGAAATAATTCAGCAGACCAAATAACTGTTCTGAATCGTGTTAGGCTAAAAGTCTGACTCTATTGAGATCTGCTAACTGACTGAGTCAGAATTCAGTGTCAACAGTAGAAATTCAGTGTGCGGAAATGTGTAGGCCCTAATTAGTTGAATGAAAAAAAATGTTTTATGCAAGTCTCAGTTCAGCAAGTGGTCAGTTCAGTATGCTGAGACAGTTGAATGATTTTAAGAAGATTTTCAGTATGAATAGTAAAATCAATGCAACAGTAAGAGAACATAAGTAAACGACACAGAGAGTTTTAAAGTGGTTCGGATATCAATCGATCCTAGGTCCACTGTCCCGAAAGTTCAGGAGGCTATTTATTATACTGAGTTAGTCTCAGTCAGCTTGTGCACAGGACAAAGCTGTGGCTTGGGGATTATACTGAGCAAGTCCCAGTTTACAAATGTATCAAACTAAAGTGTTTGACAAACTTCTCCAATAGTGAAGGAGTCCTTTTACAATAAGGATTGGGTTCAAATATGAACTCCTTCGTCTAAGCTATATATGGTTTTGGTTGAGCTTAGGGTTAGAGGGATAGGGAACGAGAGTGTAGCTTCTAGAGCGACGAACAACTGAGTGTAGCTATAAGTTCGTGTCACGTCGCTTGGATACTAGATGCTTGGTTGTCGGTTCAGCTTGGTTCCCTTAAGAGCTAAAAGGTAGTCTTTCGCCGGAGATAGATCTTTAGATTCTTGCGGAAGACTTAGGCTTTTTGTTTAGGCTCGTTTTAATGCTCTGTGTGTTCTTGAGAGGTTTTCTCGAGTTCGCGCTTGTTCTTTTTGATTTCGGTGAGCTTCAATTCTTGAATGATCCCTCTATTTATAGAGAAGAGATTGGGAAAGATCCGTTGGAGACGATCTTCTTCTTTCTCTCTCTTTTGGTAGCAAACGGCTCTTTTGAAGTAGGTAACAGTGTACTTTCCCACCTTTTTAGGTAAAAGGTTGACTGCAGCTTTAGCAGGTGAGAAGACACGTGTATTCTTGTCATTCGTCGAGGTGGATAGAGTGGTTGAGACAGTACAGACTTCAAGGCAAACTGAAGCTGACTTCTCTCTTCCTCGTATGTGATAATGCTGATTGTCTTTCAAAAGTATCTGACAGTTCTGACTGTCTGCCGATGCTGAGTCTGATCCCGTATTCAGTAGGTAGATAGCTGGGGAAAGTCCCATCAAGATCGGCTCCGAGTTTAGTGAATCGCTCCTGCTGAGTCCAGCCTTCAACGACTCTTTCGATATCTTGCTCCTGCCGAGTCCAAGATCACCGAGTCTTCTACTTACGGTGTTAAGGCAGATAATCTACTGAGCGCCTTGACCAGAGCAGAGTGTCTACTGAGTCTGAAACCTCAGAGACAAACAACGATTACAACGGAATGGTTCACCAATCAGATAGGGTTTTGGGATCTTCAAATCTTCTCAACAATCAGAGCACTAGGCTACTGAGCATGGTTCAGTATAGAAGATAGAATCATTTCCCACTAAGTGAAACTATGCTGAGGACAGAATCATCACCCAACATGTGACATTTTACATTGTAAAATCCATGTTGGATGATTAAATGTAATATTAACCATATTTACTGTTGGTCCCGAGATAAATGTTCAGGTGTAGATGGGGGGGGGGGGGGTGAATACACCTGAAAACTTTCTCAACTTAAAACGCGAACAGTCTTATTCAGGAGAGTGTCTTTGTTGGACATGTTCAGTAGACCAAGTAAGCTGTTCTGGATCGTGTGGACAGAGTGACTGACTATACTGAGGCCTGCTAGCTGACTGATGTCAGAATTCAGTACCGTTCAGTAAGAGCTCAGTAGAGTGAGGAACTGTGTAGGCCCGATTCAGTTGATTTTGAAAACGTTTTTATTGAAGCTGTTTCAGTAGGTTAGTGCGTTCAGTTTAAGCTTTGCTGAAACTCTTTTGTATGATTTTATAAAACGGTTTTTCAGTTATGAACAATAATCAATGCAACAGTAAAAACAGAACACAACAATTTTAAAGTGGTTCGGATATCAAACAATCCTACGTCCACTGTCCCGAAAAGATCAGGAGGTTATTTTATTATACAGAGTTAGTCTCAGTCGGTTTGTGCACTGCACAAACACTGGCCTTGAGGATTATACTGAGCAAGTCCCAGTTTACAAGGATCAAACTGAAGTGTTTGACAAACTCTCCAACAGTGAAGGAGTTCTTAACAAAAAGAACAGTTCAAGAATGAACTCCTTCGGGTCTAAGCTATGAATATGTTCAGTGTAGCTTAGGTTAGAGGGAAGGGAACAAGAAGGTGGCTTCTAGAGTGATGAACAATGAGGAATAAACTCTCTGGGTTCGTATTCGATCACTTGGATACTAGAGGCTTTGATTCTAATCAGCTTGGTTCCCTTGAGCAAGGATGTCGCCTTTCGCTTGAAGTGTTTCTCTGATGTTCTTGCGGAAAGCTTTGAGTTCTGTAAGTATATTGCTCGTAATCGCTCGTTCGTGTTCTTGGTTGTCTTGTGCGATTTGATTTTCCCTCTATTTATAGAGGTTAGCCATGGATAGATCCGTTGGAGACGAACGATCCACGTGTCACTCTCTTTGGATAGCTAACGACTCTTTTAAGGAATCTTGCAGAGTCTTTTCCTCCATTTCTGGAAAGAGGTTGACTTGCAGCTTTTATCAGAACTTTGACAGCTGGCTGCTCGTCATTGGTCGAGGCGTAGAAAGTAGTTGAGACAAACAGACTTCTAGGCAGATACTGAAGCTGACTTCTCTGATAACCTCGGACGACTCTACTGATTTAACATATAAGATCATCTAACAATAAGGAAGACTGTCAGGCCGTTGCTGAGTCTGACCGGGGGTTCAGTAATATACTCCTGCTGAGTCCAACTCTACTGAAGGTCAACTCTGAGTTTAGTGAACTGCTCCTGCTGAGTCCAGTTCTACTGACTCCTTTCAATATGCTGCTCCTGCTGAGTCCAGCACTACTGAGTATGGACACCTCTCAGTATGCTGCTCCTGCTGAGTCCAACACTACTGAGTCTTCACTCCATGGTACTGAGGCGGATAGTCTCCTGAAGGGTCAGCAGACAGAACTCTGAGCCTGAACCATGCTGAAGGAATGTCTATTGAGTCTGAAACTCTCAGAGACTAAGGCATTACTATTACAACGAAAAGGTTCACCAATCAAATTAGGGTTTTTGGATCATTCAAATCTTCTAAACAATATACTACTGAATCATCTTCCAACATTTACAATGTCACGTTTTAACCCTATTTACAATATAACACTATTTAAATCTATACAAACGCTTTAAATATATATAAAAATACGGAAAGATTTTAAAACATGCTACATACAAAATGCTTTAAATTATAAAGAACATACCTTGTGCTAATATGATGAAAATGTAAATCGAGATCTAACTTTGCGCAAAATACGAATATGAATTTTTTTTTCTCTCTAAATCTCTCGCTCTCTAAAGTGACGAAAAAATGTATGAATGTATGCAAGAGTAACTCTCTATATATAATTGGGTTGAAAAATTATTTCATTAATTAAATAATCTAGAAAAAAAATTAAATACAATTATGTACAACTCACGTGACAAACATAATTATTTAAGGGTCCTATTATTTAATTGATAACTGACGTAATTCAGTTATCAAAACTATCAATAATGACAGTTGTCGAATTGGACTCATTTTCAAACATTGACTGATTTTTCTTAAATTCAAGTAAAAAAAGAAGCTGACAAGATGGGAGGAGGTGATTGCTACAACTGACGCGCGGAGGGAGTTAACTGCTCCAGCCGACGAGATGGGGGAGGGGGGGAGTAGGCCTGCAAGCTGCAGCCTACCCTCTAGGCTACCTTTTTAAGTGCAAAAAAGTAAGAACGGATATGTATGTATTTTTTTAGAAAATGGATTTCCTTGCATTTCTCAATCTTCAAATGAGTATTTTTGCACATGACCCATAACAAAATATATGAACTCTCTTCCACCTTCCACTGAAAAAAGTTCATCAAAAGAGTATTACTGCTAGTAAAACCATTTGAAGAATCAATAGAGAAATCATAAGCATAGGCGGATGGAGTAGTTAGCTGGGCTGGGCTCCAGCCCAGTGCAACCCAGTCCGAGAAGAGTTAATTTATTTAATAACTATTGTTCAGCCCACTCCAAGCTCACCTCAGCCCAGCCCAACTGAATAAATATTTTATGGCCCAACTCCCAAATTCTTAAACTACACTAAGTGGCAGTTTGAATATATAGCATAAACGGTAGGGAAAAGGTGGAGTTTCTCGAAGGAGGGAAACAAAAGCAGAAAAAGGGAAGTAATTTGCAGGACAATGTTGGATAGTGAAAGCTAGGGTTCTTCTTACTTGTGTCGTAAGAATTGTCACTGTAAGTTTGTTGTACGAATTTTGCGGTGTTGTCATTTTCTGCGCATGGTAATTTTGGTAGTATCGTTAATCGTTTAATCTTTCTTTATCTGAGTAGTTATGGTGATTTTTGGGGTAGATTTTGTTGCCTTTTATTGTATTTTCCTTGCATTAAATTTGTGAATTAAAGGTTATTCAACGGATTGGGCTTCACAATTTTCCAAGAATTAAAGCTTAAAAGCTGGAGTAACTTTCTGCTCTACTGTTTTAACTGAGAATCTGATTCAAATATCTTAATGCAAAAATCAAGTTTATATTTTTTTTCTTTTTCCCTCGAAGTCTGGTAAGTTAAGACTAATTTTTTGTTTATTTGATTTCCTTGGTTGGTTAATGGTTACTGTCTCTGTGGATGGTTGTTTTGTTAGGTAGAGGAGTGGAAGTGTGTGTTGCCTTGGTTTGTTGGTAGAAAAAGCAAGGGATTTTGCTTATTTTTATTTTTTAAGCTTCTCACTATGTGCTACCTCTGTAATTTGTGTTGTATTTGTCTTTGTTCAAGAATCTAATTTGTGTTAGGTTTTAATTGTGGAGTATATAAGTATAATTATAACATTATGATGTATGTGAGTGCATCACTCAAGCTAACCTAATTCCCATTTTAATTCTAGGTTGTTATTCATTTCATGGTAACCTAATTCAGTTAATTTGTTGTGGATTGGAATTTAGCAGGTAATTCAATGGACGACCAACATATAACAAAGAAAGGAAAAAGGCTTATATCATCTTTCTTTAAGAAATGTGATCGACAAGAGAGTGAAGGTAGCTCAGAACCTTCATCGACACCTATCCAAAGTCAAAGTAATCAATCTCATTCAACGCCGATAGAGCAAAGTCCCTCTATTCCATCTTTACAATCAGATACACGCATTGAGCGTGATCCCCTGCATAAGGAAACAATTGTCGGAATATCTTGTAAATTTGCGAGAAGCTAAGAGGCGCGAGTATCTACAAGAGGGACCTTATCAACCGAAATTGGCGGTGTATCATGTTTCAAAGTTTGGCACTCAAAATCGGAGTTCTCAAAAGTCATGGTTTGACAAGTTTAAGTGGTTGGAATATTCACCTACCACATATAAGGCATATTACTTTTGTTGCTTTCTTTTTGCAAGTGATATTTTTATATATAACGAGTCAAAATTTTACTATTCAGCCCACCCAAGTATAGATTTCTGGATCCGCCGCTGATTATAAGCCTATAAATTAACATTCTACAACACTCCAGTCCATACGCAGAAGCAATTGATAGTCATGTTCAGATAAATATACATGCGGGTGAATGCTGATAGAGGAAAACAATTGATGGGCCACATGTAAAATTTCCTTCTCTCCAACCATAAAAATAATCACAATTACTTCATTCCTATCTGCTCACTTTATTTTTGAATAAGAATTTTTTTTTTCCTTTTTTTAACTAAAATAGCTTTTCAGCCACGTCAGCATAGAATTGCATAATAAGGATGGTAGTCGAATAGAATCGAAGCAAATATTACTATATTCGATTCATATTTTAATTCGTTATTTGAATATTCATATTTTTATTCGGTTAGTGTTCGAATATTAAATCAAATTCGTATTCAATTTGTCCTTTTTTTTAGTATTTACAAACAATATTATTATATTCAATTTGAATATCGAAATACAATTTTATTCAATTCGAAACTATTCGATTCAAGATTTTCATAGGAAAAATTTAAAATAATAGGAAACAATATCCAAATCCAAAATCTAAATATTAGTGATAAGAGAAATTTGACGTTCTCAAAAAGGTAAAATAGATGCGTAGTGCTAATCAGAAGAAACTAATTTGAAGCACACTGAGAGAGTAAAGTAAAAGACTCAAGTGTAGCTCTTGTGAGTATCTGCTGGGCTTGAATGAAAGACCATATTTTTTTTCCTTGTCACTACTAAGCCGGCTTGACGACGGTGTAGGAGTCCTATCCTTTTCGGTGTCACCGGAATGGAATGATCGGTGGTGTTGAAAAGCGGCAGGAGGTCTAAGGCAGATAGACTTTCAAAAGAATTAGAAATGAGCGACGAAAACTTTTAGGAATAGACAATACTCCCTCCGTCCCACTAGAAATGACACGTTTTCCTTGTTGGGACGTCCCACTAAAATTGACACGATTCTAAAAATGGTAAAGATTGTGTGGACCACATTTAACTTATCAAAAAGTCAAACAATCTACACCACATAACACTACTTTCTTAATTCCCGCGCCCAAAAGAAACGTGTCACATTGGGTGGGACGAAGGGAGTAGTACATATTTAATTTTTATTAATATTTAAAATGTTGGATTACATCAGATCCGTCAACCATATAATATAACAACCATATATTCATTAATTATATGGTCATGAAAATATATAAATTTAAATAATACTTCCTCTATTCCGTTATTATCGTCCGGTTTCGGCATTGAAATTAATTTTTTTAAGTGTGTATTTTATGAGTTTTAATTATATTAAGAAATGAGGACAATTTTAGAGGAGTGATTGGTGGAAGAAATGAATTCATCCAAATTTTAGCAAGACATAGTTGAGACAATCAATCTTTTTCTATTTCTTTTCATATTGTATTTAAAGAAATAATCTAAAGTTTTCAAAAAGTTAAAAATCATAAATTTATGAGTTCGGAATGGAACAAAAATCGTGTGAAAGATAGATTTTTGGAGAGAGAGTATGATAATATGAGAATGAGTAGTAAGTAGGAGGGACCCACTTCATTTTTTGTTTAAGAGTGTTTTTTGCTATTTTAAGAAAGATGACCGTAATAGCTGGACAACACGATTAGAAAATAGGACATAATAGCGGGACGGAGGGAGTAGTAATTAATATTCAACTATCCCCTAAAATTACAAATATTATATATTAATGAGTTAAAATTATTATATAAAAAGTGTTATGTACTTAATCGAATAGTTACAAATATTGAATCGAATATCATAATTTCGTATTTATATTTGAATATTTATCGAATTGAATTGAATATTTATATTCGAATTCGATTATCAAAATCTCGAATACGAATATCAAAATTCGAATACAAATACCAAATCGAACAGAAAAATATTTGATTCGATTACAACCCCATGCATAGATATTCACGGCTATCATTCTTATTTCTGTTTATGCATATCATTAAATATATATATATATATATATATATATATATATATATATATATATTTTAAATGATAGTATCTTTTGTTCATTTAATCACATAGATGATTTAGTTTAATAAGATTTTATTATTCAATACAACTATGAAAATAATATATATTTTAAATGATAGTATCTTTTGTTCATTTAATCACATAGATGATTTAGTTTAATAAGATTTTATTATTCAATACAACTATGAAAATAATTTACTGAATATTAAATCCGCTAAACACAAAGTGACAATGATTAAAAATTAAAAGGAACTGTAGTGTCTCTTATTGTAGAACTTTTAGGATGGTGCGTCTGCAATCCGTTAGGGGCCCCGCAAATAGCGGGCAATGCAGGATCCCATGCGCAATACGCGCGAAGATAAAATTTCTGAGACGTACGCATACCGCAACTTCACTTCTTTTACTCTTTACTTTCTTTACTCAGTTCGTCCCCTTTCCTTTCTCTGCTCTTTTAAAAATGAAGTCCTCCCACAGGCACCGATTTTCCTCATCCACCGCCGCTTCCGCCGCCACGGTCGTTTATACTTTTCAGAATGATAGCTCAGCCCCTGTTCCCGACTCCAAAATCGCCCATCCAACCTCGGAACCCATCCCCATCACTGTTCACCTCCCTGCTGATACCCATTCGGTAGAATCCTCCGCAGCTATGAAGATACAGGCGGCCTACAGATCTGGCGTTGTCCGAGCTCTTGTAAGGAAGATCTCCGCCGTCAATTCTGAAGCCAATCGCTGGCAGAGACTCATCCAACGCCAGGCATGATTTCAATTTCAGTATTTTTCTTTATCGAAATTAACGAACGCATGCAATGTGTAATTCCACATTGGAATTACTCGCAAAAGTAACTCAATTGCTAGATTCTAGTGGAGTTTATTCCGGTTTTTCCTTTTCAATCCGTTGAAATTGTAATATGGATCCTAATTATAGCTCAAATTGAAGGGAAGCTTCCTATTGGTGGATGTTATATTTTACAATTCTCTACTTGATCAGTACACATAGTTGCTACTTTATGTAGTTAGGGATGAACACCGATGGTAGTGGTAAAAAAAACGCCGTTAGCATCATACTGCTTACGAGTGGTAAATGATTTTTTTTATTGTTTACCGCACTGTGGTTATCATTACCGTTGGTAAGGATAAAAAAATGTTTATCGTAAATATAATTTACCAATCACGCATCTCTAACATAGTTTCACACTAACAAGAAAAAAACTATTACCCATTTCGACTAATGGTCTCCACTTATAAATATAAATTTTCCATTTGAGCTAAAATGTCAGCTAAATAATATAAGAACACCATTATAGGTTATTATGAAGGTAAAACGTGTAAACAAGAGATTTAGAGTTATTTTACTAATTTGATAATTTTTATATTAATAAAAAAATTAAAAATTTTATAATATTGCATATTATCGTTGGTATTAATGGTAATCGCACTTATGGTACGGTTACCATACTTATAATTGCGGTATTTTCAAAATCATTACCGTTTACCGCTTGTTTATGAACGGTTAGTTACGGATGGTAAGAATTACCGTTGGTAATCGGTAAACCGATGGTAATGGTAAGTTTTTGCTCATCCCTATACGTAGTCGTCCAACTAGTGCCTAATTTTATGTTTATCTCAAAGTGTTGTACCACCAGCACAAACCTCTAAATGCAATGCAACAAGTCAGTTGATGCTTAACAAACATGCTAGATTGGCGACTGTTTGTGAAGTACACTATTTACATCGTCAGTCACTTAGTTGAGGAGTAAAGGCAACAAACCTTTGAACTCATATGTATGTTTTACATATCTGGCAGGAGACGGTTGATGCGGTACGCGGCAGCGCGCGTGAGAGGATAAAGATCAACGAGGCAATGATGGGGTTGTTGTTCAAGCTTGATGCGGTGCCCGGACTTGATCCTAATGTAAGGGAGCTGAGGAGGCGTGTAAGTCGCAAGATAGTGGGGTTGCAAGAGATATTGGATGCAGTTTCGGATACTAGAGTTGATCAATGGGACGGATACTTGAGGGACTGGGACGACATGGTTGCGGGGCTCGAGCAAGAGGTCTGCCGAGAAAGGGGAGGTGGGAAGGAAATGGAGATGTTCTGTGCTGAGAATTTGGGTTTCCAGTGCCTGCAGAGATTTCTTCGCGATCAATAGCCTTAGGTACACTTACATATATTATACATCTAAAGTTGATAGTATACATAAAACTAATGTTGTTATTACTCCTAGCTCCTTCAATCTAAAGCACTAAGCTGTTGGAACCATTCGTAACATTTTATTTCCGTTTGTAAGCACACTAGGCCTTTTGCAAATCAACTTCTACTAACCAATGAAAAAGTTTATCAAAGATTATACATGTTCGTCTTCAACCGGATTTCTTTGATACAAAGGGGAGAACCAGTGATCATATCATATGCTAACTTGTAAATAATTTATTCGAAAGTTATAAATAAATAATTTACAAGTATATTCTATTTAGAAATTGTTATAAACTAAAAGGAATAAGGGAATAATAGAGAGAGTAGGAATGAGAGATGTGTATTATTATGAGTACCAAAGATCTCTATTTATAGATTTACAAATGGGTTCATGGGTTTTTATGGTTTACATGATCATCAATATATATATGGTAAATATATATATAAAATATATTGACAACGCTCTCCCTTGATTGACCATCCCTAAAAGAAACTCCTGCCTCATCAAAACCTTCCTAGAAAAACACATTGGGATAAAAACTGGTAGAAAGAAAAAAGAGTATAGCCGCTCCCCGTCAATATAGTCATTAAAGATCCTTGAGTCGACATATATCGATCTTGCGTATCATCTTCTTGAATGTTGATGTTGGTAATGTCTTCGTAAAAGAATATGCTAGATCATCACTTAAGCGAATTTGTTTGATGCTGATGTCACCACTCTTTTAGAAATCATGTGTTACATTGGATGCCTCATCTGTATTCAGGAGCAACCTGTTATTGGAGAATGATGCTTTGAATACTATGTCCTTCTGCCCACTGAATTGGCAGAGATACAGTTGATAGATGTCTCCTTATATCCGATAGGAGAGATACCCTCGTTGGGTAGTTCGAAACTCCGGCGAAGGCAGTCAGCAACGTCTATATCAGCAATTTTGGCTTCCTAAACGTTGTCTTTGACTTCTTGCTGATATGCGATGCAAGATATGTCCTGAAGATCTTCGTTCTGGCGAAGATTCATATTAAACTCCGTGACCTGTCTGGGTAGGCAAAGATGAGGAACCTTAGATAACAGGGTCTGAAGGCCGGTAGATTGAAGAGCGTCGAAGATAGGTGCCATGAAATCGACATCGCAAGATCGAAACGCTAGTACTGGCTCGAACTAGATTCTCTTGTGGTTAATAATCTCCTCCATATCTGACGGGATCAAAACCTAATTACTCGGAGAACTCGCCATTTAGATGTACTGAATCTGCAAAATGAGTGTTAGCACTTGAAAATAGAGTAAGTTAGTTAAATGCAGATAAAGTTTAAGAGATTTACCGAAGATATAGTGCTATGAAAGTAGTAGATTTCGTATGCAGTTAGTTTGCAGAGCACTAAGATATTCGATAATGGCATAAAATAGTTTCAGATCAAGGATACGTGCATATATATATCTCATATGAATATGAACGATTTATTCAGCATGCGGCTGAGATTAAACTGAATTTGAAACATGGACGGCTTAGATTAATTGTTATAAGAAGTTATGATTACTTTGCCGCCTATAATCTCGACCTACGTATCTATCATCTAAAAACTAAGGTGAGATGACATGCATTTAATGCACCGCAGTTAGTATTTGGAATGTCGTGCTTTTAATGGAATGACATCATAAGAAAATAAAGGCGGGAAATAAATGCAATGACATGCTGAATGAGATATGCTGAATAAATACTCATAACCTGTCTGCAGAACATAGTAGTCAGCTGATACCACTGTTTAGATACTGAATAGTTCAGCAGTAGTGAGAGTAAGTTCTCCCTTACTCAGTACTTCCGGGATCGTCTTAATGAGTGCAGTTAGTAGGATCTAGTAGACCTAGTTCTACTGAGAGTTCGTTGAATATGGTCTCAGCTAGAGGTTTGATCAGTATGTCTGCCCTTTACTAATCAATATGGATTTTCTCCATTCTGATATCTTTCTTCTCGACATGATCTCTGATGAAGTGATGTCTTATGTCCACGTGCTTGCATATTATATGTAGAACTGGATTATGAGTAATTGCAATAGCACTGGTACTGTCGTAATGATAGGCACTTCATCTTGACAGTTATCATAATCTCGCAGCTGTTGTCATAGCCATAGAATCTGGGCGCAACAGCTTCCGGCAGCCATATATTCAGCTTCAGTAATGGACGTTGCTACTGAGTGTTGTTTCTTTGAAAACCATGATATTAGCTTACTGCCGATAAACTGACATGTTCCTAAGGTTGATTTTTTATCGATTCGACATCTTGCTTAATCAGCATCAGAATAACCAGTTAGTTCAAGATTATCATCAGCATGATACCATAACCCAACATCAGGTGTTCCTTTCAGGTATCGGAGAATCTTCTTTGCTGAGTCGATATGACTTCGTTTGGGATTCGCCTAAAATATTGTGCATACACATACAACATAGGTTATATCAGGTCTGTTGGTAGTTAAATATAACAATGGGCTAATAATAGCATGATAATTAGTTGAGTTAACAGATACTCCCTCTTTATAAAGATCAATCTTGAGATTTGTGTTCATGGGTATCTTTACTGATTTGCTGAATTCGTAGCCGAATTTCTTGATGAGATCTCTAGTGTATTTCGCTTGATTTATGAATATTCCCTTCTTAGATTATTTCACCTGAAGTCTAAGGAAATAATTCATTTCCCCCATCATCGAAATCTCAAACTTATCTTTCATCAACCGTTCAAATTTCTAACACATGGTCATATTCTTAGATCCAAAGATGATGTCGTCCAAATAGATCTGCACCAGTAGTATGTCATTTTCTGACTTAATACTGAATAGGGTGGGATCTACAGTTCTTTTATTAAAACCTTTATGAACTAGAAAGTCTGAAAGGGTATCATACCATGTCCTGGGTGCTTGTTTTAACCCATACAGAGCTTTCTTGATTCTGTATACTTGATGTCTCTGCTGAAAGTCGGACGGTTGTTCTATGTAGACTCCTTCCTACAGTACGCCGTTCAGGAAAGCTGATTTAACATCCATCTAATAGATAGTAAACTGTTGATGAGTTGCACATGCTTGTAACAGACAAATGGCTTCCAATCTTGCAATTAGAGCGAACGTTTCGTCAAAGTCTATTCCCTCAGCCTGACAATATCCTTTGACAACTAGTCGAGCTTTATTCCTGACGATGATGTTTTCATCTCGCTTGTTCTTGAAGACCCACTTAGTTCCTATCACATGTTGGTGCCTGGGTCTGTTTACAAGCTCTTAAACGTCGTTTCAGCTGAATTGATTGAGCTCTTCTTGCATAGCAGTGATCCAGTCAGCATCATTTAGTGCATCATCAATCGACTGAGGTTCTTCAGTAGACAAGAAGCAGGAGTGTAAGGCGTTTTCTCCTTGACGGAATCTGGATCTTGTCTTAACGCTTGCTGATGGATCTCCGATAATAAGATCTGAAGAATGAGCATCTAACCAAGAACGTCGACGTCTTGTTACTTCTTCTGGGATCGATTCTACACAAATAGTATTATGAGGAATTTCAGTAGTACTATTTTGTGATTGAAGCAATTCAGTAACAAGAACAGGATCTACTGAGTTACCAGGTTCAGGGGCATTCAACTCAGGAACATTAGTAGTTCCCCTTGAGTTGTTATTCTCAATAGTGGTCTAAGTTACCACTGGAGATTCTGCATCAACCTGAGTTACCTGGGATTGATTATGTTCAGAAGAATC
The DNA here is from genome assembly GCA_028984105.1 of Lavandula angustifolia. Lineage (NCBI taxonomy): Eukaryota > Viridiplantae > Streptophyta > Magnoliopsida > Lamiales > Lamiaceae > Lavandula > Lavandula angustifolia. The sequence goes on along the minus strand of CM054818.1, from coordinate 15,253,659 downwards.
AATCGGTTCAGCTACATCACTTGTTGGCTGATTTTGGATTTCATCATCTGAATAATTATCCCAACAATGCTGGATCTTTTCTATATTTTCTATTAAGCTTAGATCATGTAGCTTGCTGCTGACCTTTTCAGCATCTTACTAAGAGCTTTTTTTCCAATTCTCAGAGGTAAATTCGTTAAATACAACATGAGGGCTTTCCTCCACACAAAGTATCCGATAGTTAAAGACCCTAAAAGCTTTGTTGACCCTGGAGTATCCTAAGAATACCCCTTGGTCTGACTTGCTATCAAAGACCTTTAACTGATCCTTTCTATTATTGTGGATAAAGCACGAACAACCAAAGATAAGAAAATGCGAAATAGAAGACGTTCTCCCTTTCCATAATTCATATGGTGTCTTCATGTGTATCTAAGTCAATTAAGACCGATTCTGAGTATAACATGCTATGTCAGTAGCTTCTACCCAAAACTTTGATGGTAGACCTGAGTCTGCGAGTAACGTTCTTGTTGCTTCTTTGAGTGTTATGTTCTTTCTTTCAGCAAAGTCGTTCTATTGAGGTGTGCGTGTCGCTGAGGTTTCGTGCTGGATCCCTTCAGCTTCGCAGTAGTCTCTCATCATTGAGTTTAGAAACTCTGTTCGTCGATCTGAGAATATTCTTCGAATCTTGACGTCCTTCTCGACGCTTAGTCGTTTCAGCAGTTTTGGCAGTTCAGTTTTGACGTCAGACTTGTTGGCGATGAAAATCACTCAAGTATATCTTGAATAGTCATTAAAGACTACAAGAGCATATTTCTTGCCTCTAATCGTCACTAGAGAGACTGGCCCAAATAAATCCGTGTGGAGCAGCCGAAAGATCCCATCAGTAGACGGTGATAGAATTGGTAGATGGCTTGATCTGGTTTGCTTTCCCTTCATGCATGCTTCACAGTTCTTGTGTCTCTTAAATACTTCATTGGGCAGTCCTCAGACTTTCGCATCTCTTGCTAGCTTCATCTTTATTTTGAAGTTCAGATGACTTAATCTTTGATGAATCTAATTCGTACAATACAAATTATGTCTGTTTTGGCGCCCACCTGGGAAGTTGGACCGTATTTTCTGTGTTATCTTGCAGATTTTAGTGCTGATGTGGCGGTGACGAAATGCTGAGGTGGCAGACGCGATTTGGGGGTTAAAAGCTTGATTTTTGGACGAAATTGTAGAGAAGGAATGTGGAGGATAAGGAAAGAGATGATATGGAAAGAATTGGATATTTTATATCGAATTAATATCTTTCCATATCGGATTTAAAACCTACTTCTACAAGGAAAATGAGCTGCCATATATATAAGAAAGGAGATGAATGAAAATCATAACATCTTTTTGAAGGAAATATTAGGGTTAGGAATGATACCTTCCTCCTTCGTATGTTGTCGCGGCTTTGATTGTTGCTCCTATGTCAAATCTTCTGATCTGTGTCCCGACCTTTTTCTTCCTCTGGGTGGTCAGAGAACTGAAGAAAATAGATTATCGTCTCTCACTCAAACTCACGCACGACGTGTATGAATTGTGAATGTGTGTAATCTGTTTCTGAACAGAATACTAATATATATATAGGCTTCAAAAGCCAATATAATATTAATATATTTGTAGCTCATTAATTTAATTATATTTCTAATGGGCTTCCACATAACCAGCCCATAATATAATTAATTAATTTATTGGGCTACTAATATTTATCAATTAATTGGTCCAGATAAATAACATTATTAAATAATGTAAAAATACATTAATCTATTAATAATGATTTATGAGAGACAATAAATAACCAGGCAACTAATTGGGCCAGATCAGGGATCCAATACAAGAAATAAAGCTGGGCCTCAAATTAATTAATTATCCATGCTCAGCCCAGAGCAAAATTAATTAATAAACACAGATTCATTCCACTAGAGAATCCGTGCTGACTTACCCCCTTATCCCAAATTGAGCAAGTGCTTGTATTTTAGACTTAATCGATCTCCGTATTTAAGATAGAAATATCCGTTAATTAATTAAGCTCACTGACAGCTTAAATTAATTAACATCTTATATTCCTGAGTAGTAGCACTCGACCTTATTAACACACCTGAACTTAATCAAACGGCCGGGTTTAGTGTGCTAATCCTTTCGAGTTCCTCAGGGGATATTATCAACCCATTTTACTAAGATACGGCTGCAAGATGCAGACAACCAGCATGAGCCACAAATAACTACTAACACCCAAAATACGTAGATCTGGTCGCGATGACGTTCACCATAGTAGGTCAAAGTGATAGATAGCCAAATGCACTCAGCTGAAGTCTTACCAAGCTTAAGACCAGCTAAGTCACCGAGATCTTGGTTCTCCACTAAGGTCAGTTAGGAGAACACATCTCACTGTGATCCGTCAATACACCACCTTCAGTGTACCAGTAAAGACAAGCAGCTAAGACAAGCCACTTCTTATCTAAACTGCAGCTTAAACCGACAACTTATCCTGAAGTTGTCTCAGCTGTGATAACTGTTTATATCTTGTCAGTTCAACCAATTTATGTTGTCTTCTGTGATACCCGACACACTGCACAAATCTAACTTTTGTACAAGATAAAGGATTACATGTGCAAATATATACATTTATCAGATAGGAGAATAAAATAGTGGCAAGGACAAAAACACATTGTATACAAGCATAAAACCTGCTTCCAGTATACAAAATCACAACAATTCTCCCAGTTATACTAAAGCAAACTTTTAGTATACAATGTGTCAGTTCTAGGTACAAACTAGTACTCAGCTATCTATCCTATCTATCACTGCATCTTCTCCCACTTATACAAAAGTTTATGCAGTCCTAAGTGGGGGGCATCTCTACCACTCCTAGCCACGAACATGCTTTTCATAAACCCGAACTGGTAAGCTCTTCGTGAAAGGATCAGCTAGGTTGTCTTCAGTTCCAATTTTGTCAATCACCACGTCTCCTAGATGTACGAATTCTCGTATGATATGGTACTTCCTGTCTATGTGTTTAGACGCCTTGTGGGATCTAGGTTCCTTTGAATTTGCCACTGCACCCGCATTATCCCAATAAATTGTGATTGCTTTAGGAACATTCGGAACAATATCAAGATCCAGGAGGAAATTCTTTAGCCAAACTGCTTCTTTAGAGGCTTCTGAAGCAGCCACATACTCTGCTTCCATGGTTGAGTCCGCAATGCATTTCTGCTTTGCACTCCTCCATGAAATGGCTCCACCTCCCAAGGTAAACACATAACCCGAGGTCGACTTCTTCTCGTCTCTGTCAGCCTGGAAATCCGAGTCCGTATAACCCAAAGGCACTAGACTGTCTGACTGGTAAACAATTCTATAATCTCTAGTCCGTTTAAGGTACTTGAGAATATTTTTGGCGCACCCAAAGTGCGCTTGTCCAGGATTAGACTGATATCTTGAGACCATGCCTATAGCATATGAGATATCTGGTCTCGTACAAAGCATTGCATACATGAGACTACCGACAACAGAAGCATATGGTACTAGTCTCATACTTTCTATCTCTTCAGGCGTTTTAGGGCACTGATTCTTAGATAGAAAAATGCCATGTCTGAAAGGTACCGAACCTCTCTTGGCATTTTGCATGCTGAAACGAGCAATAATAGTATCAATGTAGGACACTTGTGACAAGCTTAACATCCTTTTCTGGCGATCTCGTATAACCTCAATCCCAAGGATGTAAGCAGCTTCACCTAATTCCTTCATTTGAAACTGCTCGGATAACCATGTCTTTATGTCTGATAACACTTCAACATTGTTGCCAATGAGAAGGATGTCATCTACGTAAAGCGCAAGAAACACCACTATTCCATTAACACAGATGCGGTACACGCACACCTCGTTAGGACAGGATACAAAACCATAGGATTTGACTACCTCGTCAAAACGCTTGTGTCATAACCGGGAAGCTTGCTTAAGTCCATGAATAGACTTCATAAGCTTCCAAACTAGATTCTCTTCGCCCTCCTTCACATAACCATTTGGTTGTTTCATGTAGATGTCCCTACCTTTTTCAAGGTGACCGTTTAGGAATGCGGTTTTGACATACATTTGCCAGATCTCTAGGTTCATGTGAGCTGCTATGGCAAGGAGAATACGAATGGACTTGATCATTGCTACAGGCGAGAAGGTATCTTCGTAATCGATACCTTCTTTCTGGGTAAAACCCTTCGCCACTAGCCTGGCCTTAAACGCCATGATCTCTCCATTAGGTCCTCTCTCTTTCTCTTGTATACACACTTACTACCAATAGCCTTGCAGCCCTCAGGTAGTTCAGTGATCTCGTATACATCCATATCAATTATGGACTTAAATTCTGAGTCCATGACGATTTGCTAGGAATCTGCATCTACATCTCCCACTGCTTCGTTGTAAGTCCAGGGATCCACGGTATCTTGTTCATCTGCTGGGAGATGATCTAACGTCTCCCCAGTGAACATATACCGATCAGGTGTAAATATCACCCTCCCACTACATCGAACAGTGTCAGGCGTTGTGTTAACAGATTGCGCAGTTACTCGTGGAGTACTATCTTGCACAACTGGCTGTTCAAGTGGAACTCGACCACCTTGTAATTCCTCAAGGATGATGTCGACTCGAGATTTATGGTTATTAATGTAATCCTCTTCTAAGAACAACGATCTTCTGTTCTTTAGGATCATAAAAGTATCCACCCTTCGTTTCCTTCGGATACCCTATGAACAACATCACTTCTGAACGTGATTCCAATTTGTCGGCCTGCCTATTTAGCACATAAGCAGGATAACCCCAAATCCTTAAGTGGTGCATACTGGGTTTGTGCCCGCTCCACAACTCGAAAGGGATCTTTTGTACCGACTTAGAAGGCACATGGTTCAGCAAGTATGCTGCAGTCTCTAGGGCATATCCCCAAAAGGAAACTGGCAAAATTGCATAACTCATCATCGACCGAACCATCTCTAAGAGACATTGGTTCCTTCTCTCTGACACACCATTCTACTGAGGCGTGCCCGGTGCTGTCAGCTGGGATGTAATCCCACATTCTGTCAAGTAGTCCTTGAACTCGTTGGATAGGTATTCCCTACCACGATCAGATCGTTGTGTTTTGATTTCTATACCTAGCTTCTTCTCCACTTCTACCTTGAATTCCTTAAAGGTTTCAAAGCAATCCAACTTGTGGCGAAGAAGGTAAACATATCCATACCTAGAGTAATCGTCAGTAAATGTGACGAAGTACTCATACCCTCCACGAGCTTGTGTAGACATAGACCCACACAAGTCAGAATGTATCAAACTTAATACTTCTGTGGCTTTATAACCCTTTGCCTTGAAAGGCCTAGTCATCATCTTTCCTTCCAAACAGGTTTCGCAAGTTGGAAATGGTTCAACTTGGAGAGACTCCAATGATCCATATACCACCAACCTTTGAGTCCTATTAAGATTGATGTGACCTAGTCTTAAGTGCCACTGATAAGTTTGGTTTACCTTAGAAGACTCTTTCCTCTTCTTAGGATTTGATGATGAGGAAGCAATATTAACAGAAATACGCGGTTTACAAGTAATAGTATATAAAGATCCGTTTAATGGTCCACCACAGTTAAAATCATCGTCTTTCATGATAGAGACTTTACTATCAAAACTTGATTTATAACCATCATGGTGCAGAGTTTTGAAACAGAAATAATGTTTCGCCTAAACTCAGGCACATATTAAACATCTTTAAGTACTAAAACAGAACTATCAAAAGATAGATGTAAATCTCCAATGGCAATTGCAGGAACTTTCGATCCATTGCCCATTGAGACTACCACTTCGCCATTGCTCAATTGCCTTTTCTGCAAGAAACCTTGCAAGGTGTAACAAACATGATCAGTTGCCCCCGAATCCACTACCCATTCGTGGGTAGAAGAGGAAACCAGAACAGTTTCAGTTACAAGAGCGACTCGCGTCTCTTTCTGTTTTGCCTTCACATCTGGATTATAATTATTCCAGTGTCCTTTCTTACCACTCTTGAAGAACCTTCCTTTCTCCTTTGACATTCGCATGTCGCCGGTAAGGACCGTCTTCTTACTCCCACTGCTTTTCTTGAAATGTCCACCCTTTCTGCTCTTTTTTTGGTTTCCGCCTTTCGGAGGATTCCTTGAACTACTAGGGATATTCAAGACTTGAGCACTCTTGCCCTTTCCTATAACCTCTTGGACCGCTACCAAAGATTTGAGTAACATACTCATAGGAAACTCGTTCTTAGACATAGCGGTCCTAAAACAGAAGTTCTTATAGGACCTTTGCAGAGCTTTTATTGGGAGCGGTAAGATATCTCTTCCACTCTATGAAATTATTTAAAAATTGTTAAACCCGTTAGGGTTTGGTTGGTGAGACTGTTTAGAAACTCGAAAATTATTCGAACAAACATATCTGAAAAAATTTAATAAAAGCATGTAAGAAAGTTATATTTGCACATAATTCGTAATTAACCATCATTGTAACCTTTTGAAAAAACCAATGATGTTAAATACTCGAATAGCCCTAGAGATCACACTCGCAAGCCACTAAGGTGGACGTTTACTCGTGTACCCCTAGACCAAGCTCTATACCTAGCTCTTTAATTCCAATCCACACCTAGGTTCTTAAGACGAATGAAATTAATAATCCGATATCTCTGGACCATGTCACTATTAATATTAAAACGCGGGAAGGGACTTCTCAAGAAGTTGTACCCGCGGTGACATCTAAGATTTGACCATTAATTTGACTGAATTAACATCAAATTCTCAAAATTGGCATACTTACGCGAACCATACCGCTTTCAATTTGATTTAATTAGTCATCTTATTTAATTATTATCTGCTAGAGTACTCGTGTTTACTAGGCAAGCAAGCCACTCAGGTGGACGTTTACGGCTTCGCTCCCACTACTCAATAATAATTAAATAGTACATTAGAAAACCCATCTCACAAAACTCGTGGTTCAAAAATACAAGCACGCCACTGAGGTGGACGTTTACTCATATAATTGTTCCACTTTTGTGTAGGGTCCAATTAATGGAGGTCCGGTTAAATATTTAATTTCCAATTTAAATGGAATCCAATTAAACATTTATTTTTTATTTGCTTAGTCTTTTTCTTCAAAAGGTTCGTTTTGAATCATGCATATCCACATAATTCCTAAAGCATGCAATTTCTAAGCGCACATAATAAAACGTGCTCGCGAAAAATAAAACATGCTTTAATAACGACATATATCCTATTTACAAGCTTTTCTAAGCGCAATTAATCACATAATCGCATGCTAAAGCATAATAAAAAATAAATACGCAAACAGGAAATTTAAAGTCGTTATCGGGCTTTAAAACACGTAATTACTAACTATTACATTGCCCGATCAAAATACAGCTCCTCGATCTTCAAAATCTTCGAATCTGGAAACTCCGTCGAAAACTGCATCGAAAACTGTCGTCGCCACGTCATCAGGGGGTCTGCCACGTGGCAGACCAGTCAGCAAAAACTGACGTGGTGCGCCACGTCAGCGTCATCATCAAGTTTCTCTCACCGCCGCCGCCGCCGCTGCTGCTGCGCGGCCGGTTCTCTCCGCGCCCGCCGGCACCGTGGGCGCGCCGGACGACGGCAAGTCGAGAACCGACGGCCCCGCTTCAAGACGCCGCCGCGGGCGGCGCAGATCTGCGCTGCGCGCAGGCGCGTCTGCCGCCGCACCGTCCTCGGTCGTCCCCGACCCTCGGACGTCTGGGCCGTGCCAAACGGCCGGCGATTTCCGCCACCCCGATGGGTTCTGCGCGATGAATCGCGCCTCCGCCGCCGCCGCCTTCGCCGCCCGAATTCTCCCTTTCCGAGTCGCGATTCGATCAATTGAAAGAGGGGAAACGTAATTGGAACACTCACGACCACCGGGTAGCGGATTCCGACTGAGATTAGTTCCTCAATTTCTCGAATTTCAAACGATTCACCGGAACGAATTCATAACGAGCAGCCAACTTCAGACGTCAATTTCGATCGCATCCGGGATCGGATGATCCCTTACGACCTATCGACACGAAGCTCGTAAGACGAGGATTCTAGAGGTTAAAGCTGATCGTCAATCAGACATCAGACGCGCTGGGAATCTCCACCGCAAGATGCGGCGGAACCCTAGAAAACTAGGGTTTTCTGGCCAATTTGGGGATTTCTGGACAGCACGACCACTTCTCCTTTCCGACGCTATTCCGTACAAACCAGAAATCGGAATGAGTCGTGCGACCTATCTAGTCAAAGCTAACAAAACAACGAACAAAACTATCTAAACGGATCGGAAATATGATTCATCACGCGCCCCCACGCACCTCCTCAAGCTGGCGGTCGTGTTGTGCCAGAAACTAGGATTTCGCCCTTTTCTGTCCTTCCGCGCCGTCGCGCCTCGATTTTCGTGCATCGAACCAAAATACAGTACAAAAGTAGTACAATCACGTAACACATTGGTCCTATCAACTACTCGTGGATTTTCTCACGAGAAAAATGTTACAACGGGGTCAAAATAGTGGCTCGCAGGCCGCCCTAAACACGAAAATTAACCCGATAACGACGGAATTGAACCCTAATCATACACCTAACAGCAACAATCAGAGTCTAAACCAGGCTCTGATACCAATTGAAGGAAATATTAGGGTTAGGAATGATACCTTCCTCCTTCGTATGTTGTCGTGGCTTTGATTGTTGCTCCTCTGTCAGATCTTATGATCTGTGTCCCGACCTTTTTCTTCCTCTAGGTGGTCAGAGAACTGAAGAAAATAGATTATCGTCTCTCACTCAAACTCACGCACGGCGTGTATGAATTGTGAATGTGTGTAATCTGTTTCTGAACAGAATACTAATATATATATAGGGTTCAAAAGCCAATATAATATTAATATATTTGTAGCTCATTAATTTAATTCTATTTCTAATGGGCTTCTACATAACCAGCCCATAATATAATTAATTAATTTACAGGGCTACTAATATTTATCAATTAATTGGTCCAGCCAATTAATTCCAGATAAATAACATTATTAAATAATGTAAAAATACATTGATCTATTAATAATGATTTTTGAGAGACAATAAATAACCAGACAACTAATTGGGTCAGATCAAGGATCCAATACAAGAAATAAAGTTGGGCCTCAAATTAATTAATTATCCATGTTCAACCCAGAGCAAAATTAATTAATAAACACAGATTCATTCCACTAGAGAATCCGTGCTGACTTACCCCTTTATCCCAAATTGAGCAAAGGCTTGTATTTTAGACTTAATTGATCTCCGTATTTAAGATAGAAATATCAGTTAATTAATTAAGCTAACTGACAGCTTAAATTAATTAACATCTTATATTCCTGAGTAGTACCACTCGACCTTATTAACACACCTGAACTTAATCAACCGGCCGGGTTTAGTGTGCTAATCCTTTCGAGTTCCTCATGGGATATTATCAACCCATTTTACTAGGATACGGCTGCAAGATACAGACAACCAGCCTGAGCCACAAATAACTACTAACACCCAAGATACGTAGATCCGGTCGCGATGATGTTCACCATAGTAGGTCAAAGTGATAGATAGCCAAATGCACTCAGCTGAAGTCTTACCAAGCTTAAGACCAGCTAAGTCACCGAGATCTTGGTTCTCCACTAAGGTCAGTTAGGAGAACACATCTCACTGTGATCCGTCAATACACCACCTTCAGTATACCAGTAAAGACAAGCAGCTAAGACAATCCACTTCTTATCTAAACTGCAGGTTAAACCGACAACTTATCCTGAAGTTGTCTCAGCTGTGATAGCTGTTTATATCTTGTCAGTTCAACCAATTTGTGTTGTCTTCTGTGATACCCGACACACTACACAAATCTAACTTTTGTACAAGATAAAGGATTACATGTGCAAATATATACATTTATCAGATAGGAGAATAAAATAGTGGTAAGGACAAAAACACATTGTATACAAGCATAAAACCTGCTTCCAGTATACAAAATCCCAACAATTTACACCATTTCGAGACGGAGAGAAGGAGTAGCTGAGAGAGAGAGAGATTAACACCATTCATCATAGTTCAGATTTGGAGAAACAAACATTATTTTTAATTCCGTTACTTAGTTTAGTTTGGAGATTTCGACTTTGTTTTACCGTTTGGATGATTTAGATTCTTCGTATTGACATTTTTTGATCGTTTAGTTTTAATATCAATTCGATTTGTATTTTGATTTAGTTCGTAGAGCTGTTATTGTTGGTCCTGAGGTAAACGTTCAGGTGTAGAGGGGGGGAGGGGTGAATACACCTGAAAACTTTTTCTCAACTTAGAACGCGAACAATCCAATTACGAGATTGTCTGCTGAATAAATTTAGTCGACCAGGCAAGCTGTTCTGGATCGCGTGGATAGAGTGACTGACTATACTTAGGCCTGCTAGCTGACTAATGTCAGAATTCAGTACCGTTCAGTAAGGGTTCAGTAGCGTGTGGAATAGTGTAGGCCCAATTCAGTTGAGTTGCAAACATTTTTAATGAAAATTATTTCAGTAGATTAGTGCACTCAGTCAAGCTTTTCTGAAACTCTGTTGTATGATTTTGTAAACGATTTTCAGTATGAACGGTAATTCAATGCAACAGTAAATGAACACAACAATTTTAAAGTGGTTCGGATATCAACAATCATATGTCCATTGTCCTGAAAAGATCAGGAAGCTATTTTATTATACTGAGTTAGTCTCAGTTGGTTTGTACGCTGGACAAACACGTCCTTGAAGATTATACTAAGCAAGTCCCAGTTTACAAGGTTCAAACAAGAGTGTTTGACAAATTCTCCAACGATGAAGGAGTTCTTTACTGTAAGAACAGTTTAAGATATGAATTCTTTCGATTCTAAGCTATGGATATTTCAGTGGAGCATAGGCTAGAGGGAAAGGGAACAACGAAGAGGCTTCTAGAGTGAAGAACAATGAGGAATAATCTCTCTGGGTTCGTGTTCTATCACTTGGATGCTAGAGGCTTTGATTCTATTAAGCTTGGTTCTCTAGAGCAGTGTAGTCGCCTTTCGCGTTGAGTATTTCTCTGAAGTTCTAGGCGAAAGCTTGTATCTTGTTCGTTCAATGCTCGTTAAAATCCGTGTCTTCTTCGATTTTATTTTCCCTCTATTTCTAGAGGTGAGCTATGGTTAGATCCATTGGAGACGAACTATCCACGTGTTACCCTCTTTGGGTAGCTAACGACTCTTTTGAAATCGTGCAGAGTCTACCGTCTTTTTCAGGAAAGTAGTTGACTTGCAGCTTTTTACCAGAACTTTGACAGCTGGCTGCTTGTCATTGGTCGAGGTGTAGAAAGTTTTTGAGACATTCAAACTTCAAGGCAGATACTGAAGCTGACTTCTCTGATGTGTAGAACCTCGGACAACTCTACTGATTTAACATTGAGAACCTCTGTCAATCAAGAAGACTATCAGGCCGTTGCTGAGTCTGACCAAGGGTTCAGTAGTATACTCCTGCTGAGTCCAACTCTACTGAAGGTCGACTCTGAGTTCAGTGAACTGCTCTTGCTGAGTCCAATTCTACTGACTCATTCAGTATGCTGCTCCTGCTGAGTCCAGCATTACTGAATCTGAACACCTTTCAATATGCTGCTCCTACTGAGTCCAGCATTACTGAGTCTTTACTCCATGGTACTGAGGCGGATGGTCTACTGAGGGTACAACAGACATAACTTCTGAGCCAGGACCATGCTGAAGGAAAGTCTACTGAGTCTGAAACTCTCAGAGACCAAGGCATTACAATTACAAAGGAATGGTTCACCTATCAAATTAGGGTTTTGGGATCAGCCATATCTTCTAAACAATCTACTGTTGAATCATCTCCCAACAATTACAATTTTCGTGCATTTAATTTTCGAATTTCAGCATGTTTTGCAGTCTGCTCAGTTTAGTCGTCCGCCTGACCAGTCAGACCCGTATGAGTAGCTAAATTTTAAGGGGCTGGCGGGATGTGAAGCACAGGTTTTAATGAATTCGTGAGACTTAGGCTTTAATAATTAATGACTTAGGTTCCAAATTCATCCTGGTTAATTAATTGAATTAGTTAATTTAGGCTTGATCACCCTAGGTTAGTTTAATCCATATCTAATTTAGTACTTCCATCGTTTCTCGTGGGATTAGGTTAAATAAGTAGCACAATTGTTCTAAGAACAATAGGATTAATTTGGTAGGAGACTATTAGATGCCCACCATACGAGTAGACTCCTAAATCGGGTTCTCTTATTTCTTAAAGCTGATTAGGTGTTAAATCTATTTATTGCCCACCAACGTAGGTTGCATCTAATTTAGAGAAGTAGTCGTTTCAATGCTCACCATAACGACTATCGATTAATTAAGGGGGAATATTGGATGTGTTAGTTTAATTACGGCGTCCTAGAACTGATTGATTTATAGGGATTAATTTATCTTTAGTGTTGATGATCGATTGTGTGTGTGTGAATCATCTTGTTGGATCCATTTCTTTGCATACATTTATTTCGAATTTATTTTAGTTGTTTAATTTCTTGCTTTAGTTTAGAAAACCCCAAAAATTGCGTGGTCGCTAACCAACCCCATAGATTAATAAGAATTTAATGTTAAAATCTTCATTCCCTGTGTTCGATACTTGTTTTCTATACTAATCTAAGTTCTAGCATTTTGCAGGATTTATTTGGTGAGATCAATGATCACCAAATTGGCGCCGTTGCCGGGAACTGTGTTATTTTTAGCTTATTTTTCTATTGATCTTTTGTGTTTTTTTAGTGTTGAATGGGCAGGTCATCCCGTCCTTTTCTACACTTTGATCCGAAAATTGAAAAGACTGCAAAAAGGAAAAGGATGGCGACAAAGCTGCAAAAGCAACAAGTTCTGTCTCAGGCAGAAACTGCTTCAACCGTCCGTGCGAGAGGACAAAAGCGAAGTTGCCGACGAACCGGCAAAAAAAGTAGCGTAAAACCGCTCCGACCGGGCAAGCGAACTACTTTTCTGACGAGAGCACTTCAGATTCTGAAGAAGAAGAGATGGGTGATGCGAATAACACACCTTCGAGGATGAATACTGGATCATTCGACATGGGCGAGGACCTACCCGGTCCAATCCAGATTACTACAAATGACAGATTGATGTAAAGCTCAATATGGTTGCTTCAATACCAAAGTTCTACGGAAAGGCGAATGAGAACCCTAACTATTTCCTAAAGCAGTTCAATCAAGTCTGTCATCTTCACAGACAAGGTAATTTGGACGCATTCAATCTCAAGGCGTTTCCTTTCACGCTTCAAGATGGAGCTCAGACATGGTTCTCGAGTCTTCGGCCGAATTCAGTTTCCACATGGTCCCAAATGCGCACAACCTTTTTGAAGAAATACTTCCCTCAATCAAGGACGAATGCGCTCAAGAAGCAGATATCCTGCATTGTTCAAGAGCTTGATGAGAGTTTCGGCACATATTGGGAGAGATTTAGGTAGCTTATCGATAGTTGCCCAACCCATGGATATTCGGATGTAGAACTCCTATAGATTTTCTACCAAGGCATAAATGATGAAGCAAAGGCTATGGTTGATACGGTCCTAAAAGGGAATTTCCACACAAGTCTCTATGAAGATGCAAGGAATATCATTGAAGGACTTGTAGAAGTCCGTCAATTGGTCCCATTCAGACTTTATTGACGAAGTTGATGCAAAGGTGGACGAAAAGATCAGCAAGCCAGAAGATAAGTTGGATCAATTGTTGAAGAAAACTTCTTGTACTTCAAGTTTATCGATTGCAGATCACATATGTGGAGCTTGTGGAGTGAAGAGACATACGTCCTTACAATGTCCGGGAGAAGAGGCTAATGTAGCCGGTAATTGGAACGGACAACAAAGGGGTTACACGGATCTAAGATGGAGACAAGAAGAGCAAAGGCCACACCACCCAATCATTCTAGCCACGGATTAATCAACCCCATCAGTTCCAGCCGCCATAGCAACAAGGGTATCAACAATCCTACAAACCTCCACATCAAAGGTAATTTCCGCAGCAGAGTTAGCCGTGTGGCCAGACCGACCAGAGCAGTTCGTTGGAGAGAATGATGGCGAAAATGATAAATTCTCAAAAGGATGCAATTGCTTATCAACATCAGATGCAAGAAGAGATAAATCAGTCCAAGAGGGATCATCAAAGCACCTTCGAGAATTTATCCAAACAAATCTCCTAGTTGAATTCTTCGATTCAAGAAATAAAGGCAAGTCAAGGGCAGTTATCTTCGCAAGTCCAACCCAATCCCAATGCTATGGCCAATGTAAGTTAAATTAGTATGTACGGTAAAAAGAAAGCCATAGAGGAGACACTAATTGTAACCTATATGCCACTATCTGAAGTGCGCGTCGGCCTGGCCAAGCAGACCCTTCAATCAGAATCTGAGTATAAAGGAAATGAGTTCGAGCAAGAAACTAATGGAGAGCAAGGTGCCCATATACGCAAGCACGTGGAATTTCCACAAAGTCAAGTACAACAACTCATCCACCGCTATGACTATTTATACCGGACACCTACCCTTGGTACAGAGAAACCCTACAGAGCCTCACATCAAATGACCTCAGTCGTGCCTCCGCCTGACCAAGCCGACCAGGGATCCTCTTTGCTTGAAGAATTGATGGGCAAGATGATTGCTTCTCAAAACGATGCCATTTCATATCAGAAGCAGATGTAGAAGGAAATAACTTCAAATCATGATGAGATCCAAGCCATGAAGAGAGAAATGAAACAATCGAAATGGGAGCAACAAAATATATGGGAAAACCTTTCCAAGCAATTGTCCAAGTTAAATGCCTCACTTCTTGATATGAAGAATAGCCAGGGGCAATCACCTTCACAAACCCAACGTAATCCGAACTCCCATAATTGCAGCCACATCATGTTGAAAGAAGTTGCCCAAACCAATACCGATGGCTAGCCCTCAAAAATATCAATGCGAAGCGATGCACCAATGGGATCGGCCCAAGTCGAGCACTCCGACAGAATCTGTAGCAAGGCCGAATACTGAAGTAGAAGAGCAGACTGACAGGGAGGGTCGAACTGCCCAGACAGAGCCTGAAACTATGCTCCCACCACCATTTCCTGAGGTGTTGGAGAGGAAACGGACACCGAACACGGAATACATGGATTATGTGAAGCTATTCGAGAAGCTGAAAATCAACATACCTTTCCTCGAAGCCGTGAAGATTCCCCAATTTGGGAAATTTGTCAAAGACTTCATAGCGGGTCAAATTCAACAGTCCGGGAAGGTGTTGATGGATACTTCGGTATCGGCTATCATCCAAAAGATGTTGCCTCCCAAGTGCGTGGATCCAGGTATGTTTACTTGACCTTGTCTTATGGGTAATGTGATGGCTAAGCAAGTTATGTGTGATTTGGGTGCATCTATCAATGTTGTGCCACTTTCTGTGTATAATCAATTAACTGGAGTGGAGTTAGTGGCTACTAGGGTGATTATACAACTTGCTGATAGGTCATACATTACTCCAATAGGTTTACTGGAGAACACCCTAGGCAGAATCAACAATTTTATCTGTCCTGCTAATTTCTATGTTACAAATACCAATGATAGGGAAGTTGAGGGTACTGTGGGTGTTCTGTATGGTAGGCCATTTTTTGAGACTATTAGGGCAGTGATTGATGTTGATGAAGTTTCCATAAGTGTTAAGTACCATAATGAGATTTATGTTCATTTTATTGCGGATGCACTTAAGAAACCTAATGATCATGAGAATGAAGTTGCCCTTTCTACTAACGTTATTGAGAGCTCTGTCCAAGAATATCTTGAGAAACATTTGTTGTAGGATAAGATGGAACTTACTCTCACATATGGATTTGCTGATTTGGATGCCAAAGACAAGAGGGATGAAGAGATTAAGGAGAGCATCATGACACTCTATAACTCACCCGAAACTGCTACTGTCAGCAGTATCGGTCACTTACCCAAGCAGACGGATTTTGACAGAATTTTACTATTTAAAGGGAAACCACCAGATAAAGCTTGTTATTCTGCCTCTGTACAGAAAGTGTTTCACTTGCCCAGGCAGAGCGTTTACAGTAGACTGTTATCTTCTGAAGATCAGCCATGCATTTCAAAGCTGAAGCCCCAACTTGAAAGAGACAAGCAAAGGGCAGTAAGGGAGCAGACTTCCATCATTTGGCAAGTGGATAGACCATCAACCAAGTGTGAGAAAGAGTTTTGGAGAGAGGCTTATGATAATTTCATGTGGTATAAAGACCGTGGGAATATATTGCATCGGGTGTTCAAGGTAGTGGATGGGGCTCCACTATGCACACCATCACAAGGTTGATCTTGGAAGATAGTCTAGCCAGAGACTGTAAAGAGAGGCGCTACCGGGAGGCAAACCGAGTTTATTTTCATTTATGTCCTTTATGTTTATCATTGTTTGGTCTTTGTTTTTTGTGTTGTTTTTCCAGATCTTGGTTAAGAAGGATGTTGTAGACTTAAGTGTAAGGAGGAAGTTTCATCGCCGATTTGATGAGCTAGAGCAGACTGTCCTGCCCCGTCTATCCAGGTGGGGCGATATGTGATGTCGGTTCCCCTTTTTTTTATTTTTCTGTTCTTTGAGTCTGTGTTTTATTTTTCGTGTTTTATGTGTTTTTGTCTTGTTGTTGAGTCTTCACTTGATCTTGGGTAGAGATCAAGTGTAAGGAGGGTGTTACTTGTTTTTGTTTTGTGATTTTGTCATGTTTCTCCTTCCTTGTTTCTCTTTTCTTGCATTAGGGCATACAAGAGGCTAAGTGTAAGGAGGGAGGTCTTTACGTCGTTTCACTTTGTGTCCTCCTTTCTTTTTTGTCGAAGCATGGCAAAATTTGATGTTTTTGATGCACTTTTGTTCTTTATTTTAAGCATGTTTGATTTGTGCTTTATGTTTCAATATGCGAGCATGTTAGTTGTTGTGAAGAGTAGGACTTGGTGCACATTTGTATGTAATTTGAGATGAGAAATAATAAGTAATTAGTAGATCGAATTTTACACATATTCCGTATAATAGACTTGAGCCTTTAAAGTAGGACACTTCCTACTTATTTCATTGAGAGTATTTGTCCACGAAGTTGCAATAAAGGTGAGTCACTTGCGATACATGATAGGAGGCACTAGGAATTAAATCATTTAGCCGCGACAATACTTTCCCACCCTACATTGACAAATTCTTTGATTTAGTCAGAAAATATTAGCCGAGGCCTTTTTAGCTTTCTCTTGTCCTATGTCTTTGCATGTTTTACATGCTTTCTTGAGATTGATCTTATTATATATGTGAGGATAGTAGATTTAGTCCTCTGCCTGACCAGCTGATTCATGATACAAACTATTAATTGGCCGGAAAATCTTTGAAAATTCTGCACGTAAAGTTGTAGAAATTATGGCCTGACTGCCCAGACAGACGAGTATGTACCCAGTTTCAGTAAAAAGAAAAAAAATGTGGTAAAGTTGAATTCAAAGAAGGGTACTTGTGTATGATTTGGTAGCATTTGATGTGTAATTTTTAGTGGTGGGTGTTGTTTATCTATTCTTCATTATCTCATTATAAGCAAGTATGACATGCATGGCATTGATTTGCATTTCTTGGAGCTTAGAACCCCTAGGACCCTTACCGATGAAAATTTATCTAAGTCCTACTCCCCATTACAACCAAAAGAGAAACACCTCCTTGATGTTGCATTTGTGATAATTTTTTATCGTGATAGAGTGGACTATGTTCTTTGAATGGCTTGACCGAACCTAGATTAGAGAGTTTTGTGTGAACCGTGAGGATGATCCACTTTTGCTTAGGTTTTTGACCAAGTTGATATTTGTGTGCCTAACCTAAACTTTGCAATTCTACTTGTTTGATGAGATTCATATTTGCATGGTTTGGCTTGTTTGACTACTTCTTTGAGTGTGGAGATTATGGATATGATTGGTGCTGCTTCTTGTCTTTGTTCGTGTCTTGTTCTTGTTTTTGTTCTTGTCTTTGTTTTTGTCTTTTCCTTATCTTTTCTTGTCTTATTTTTGTCCTGTGTCTTTTTATTTTGAATCTTGAGTCTTGGGGATTGACTGAATTTGAATAGTACGTATTCTTTTTTGTTTCTTATACTTGAGGGCAAGTATAGTTCAAGTGTAAGGAGGTTTGATGAGTCTAATTCGTACTATACAAATTATGTCTGTTTTGGCGCCCACCTGGGCAGTTGGACCGTATTTTCTATGATGTCTTGCAGATTTTAGTGCTGATGTGGCGGTGACGAGATGCTGAGGTGGCAGACGCGATTTGGGGGTTAAAATATTGATTTTTGGACGAAATTGTAGAGAAGGAAGGTGGAGGATAAGGAAAGAGAAGATATGGAAAGAATTGGTTATATTATATCTAATTAATATCTTTCCATATCGGATATAAAAACCTACTTCTACAAGGAAAATGAGCCGCCATATATATAAGAAAGGAGACGAAATAAAATCATAACATCTTTTACACCATTTCGAGATGGAGAGAAGGAGCTGCCGAGACAGAGAGATTAACACCGTTCATCGTAGTTCAGATTTGGAGTAACAAACATGATTTTTAATTTCGTTGGTTAGTTTAGTTTGGAGATTTCGACTTTGCTTTATCATTTGGATGATTTGGATTCTTCGTACTGGTATTTTCTGATCGTTTAGTTTTAATTTCAGTTCCATTCCTGTTTTAATTTAGTTTGTAGAGTTGTTACAATTTTCATGCATTTAATTTCCGTATTTTAGCTTGTTTAGCATTCTGCCCAGCTTAATCGTCCGCCTGCCCAGTCGGACCCGTATGAGTAGCTAAATTTTAAGGGCCGACGGGATGTGAAGCACACACTTTAATGAATTCGTGAAACTTAGGCTTTAATTATTAATCACTTAGGTTCCAAATTCATCTTGGTTAATTAATTAGATTAGTTAATTTAGGCTTGATCACCATACGTTAGTTTAATCCACAGCTAATTTAGTACGTACATCGTTTCTCGTGGGATTAGGCTAAATAAGTAGTACAATTGTTCTAAGAACAATATAATTAATTTGGTAGGAGACTATTAGATGTCCACCATACGAGTAGGCTCTTAAATCAGGTTCCCTTAGTTCTTAAAGCTGATTAGGTGTTAAATCTATTGATTGCCCACCAACGTATGTTGCATCTAATTTAGAGAAGTAGTCGTTTCAATGCCCACCATGGCGACTATCGAATAATTAAGGGGGAATAAGGGATGTGTCAGTTTAATTACGGTGTCCTAGATTAATAGAAAGTTAATGTTAAAATCTCCATTCCCTGTGTTCGATACCGGTTTTCTATACTAATCTAAGTTCTAGCATTTTGCAGGATTTATTTGGTGAAAACAACGATCACCAATCTTCTGTGCCATAGCCATGTTCTATTATTTGACTTTGTGTGTGCTAGCAAGCAAGCTTCAGGTTCAGCGGTATTCCAATCAACATAATAGATGTTTCTTCTCCGCGAGCCTGATAACATTGTTTTTCCTGTAGATTTATCCAGAACATTACAAAACCTGCGTCAAAAGTCACTTTATTAGAGTTATCAGAAAATTGACTGACTGAAAGGAGATTATGTTGAAGTCCTTCAACATATGATACTTTGGGAATTTCCTGTAGATTCTTTTGATGTGCAATGTGTCTTGAGCACCGCTTTCCACGATCCAAGGGTCCTTTAGCACTTGCAAAATAAAAAGCAAATGCAAGTACCCTTTGGGTTCAGGTTGGGTTCTTAGAGGTTAGTAGATTTTGGGACCCAAATCTGTTTGATAACCCTGGTGGTTTCAGATATCCTCTTGCCTTGTTATCAGCTGATCTCTCTGCTGAACTAGGAGATGCTGACTTCTTTATCTTCTGAGATTCAGGTTTCTTCTTCTTCTGTTGAACCTTAGGGCTTTTGTTTCTGGGCTCATAATAGTATGATCCATACTGAGACGGTTGTGTCTGCTGTGGGTAGCCATACTGTTCTACCCATCTGACCTTCTTGGTTCCCCCAGAATTGGATCTGGGTGTTTTGGGGCTTGAACCTCGGATCATCTTTTGGTAGCTGGGCTGAGGTGCTTTCATCTTCTATTTGTTCTTTCTCTGGGGGGTTGAGGATTCAACATATTGAGTTTCCCCTTGGACAAATCTCTCAGCCAGCTGTTCTGAGCTTTTCTCTCCAGAAATAGTTGCTTGATAAGTGTAACCAAGTCCTTCCTTTCTAGAGCATGGTCTTTGTGATCTTAGCAACTTCTTAAGCTTTTCTTTAGCTCCTATATATTGCTCAGTCATTAAGGTTCTCCAAACCTCACCGCTTTTCCTCATAGCTTCATACTCATCATTGGACTATGCGAGCTTGTCCTTTAGATTGACAATTTCAGTCTTTTTCTTAGAATTGTCCTTGGTCAGAACTAAGATCTCTAATTCGTATTGTTGAGACTTAGTCATTAGAGAATTGATCTCTTCCTTCTATCTCAAAACAAGTCCTTCAGACTCAGTAGAGTCCTGACAAATCAACGAAAATCTCTGATTTTCAGTTCTCAGGAGTTCAAGCTCCTGAAGTGTTCTACTGAACTGATTGCTCATTTGAATCTGTTCCTCCAACAGATCCTCATATGCTAGAACCACACCTAGAGGTTCACCTACAATAGAGCTTGTGTTGGGTGTCTATGGTGAAGAGGGGCATATATTAACATTAGAGTTTACCTCAACCTCTTCTCCAGCCATAAGGCAAAGTTTAATATCTTCTGCTTCGATTGCCATGAACGCTGCTTCATCATCAGATGACTCCATGAATAGCTCTTCATCGCTCATGCAATCAGATAGTTCTCCGGCTATGTAGGCTTGCCTTTCAGCTCTTCAAGGAGATAGCTTTTCTGATATACCTCTTCTGCCTTGTCTTTCAGCACTTTCAGTAGCCGTGAGCTTTGGACATTCACATTGATAATGCCCTGTATTTTTGCAGTTGTAACACATCGAGCTCCTTCCTTCTTTCCTTAGTGTCTCATTATGTCCAGTGGAGGCAGTCTCAATGTTCCTGCATTCAAGTAAAGAGTTAGATTCACCTTTCGGATGACTATTTTCTCTCTTACCTTGATAGCTTTTAGAAGCACTCTTCATCTTTCTGAGCTTTTCCTTATCCTTTTGGTATTTAACTGCAATGAGAGCGTATTTCTCAGCTAAGTTATTAGCGGTTGGAATCGTCATTAAGCTTTCAGCTGATTGACTTGTAATTTAGGGACTTGCTCCAGGTGTGCTGATTGTTGCCTTATATGCATGATTCATTGGCATTTCAGTATCAGCACTTGGGGTATGCGGAAGGTTGAACTCAAACTCCTCTGCTTTCAGTTCTGAAAATATATAATCAAGAGTAACAGAGCTTAATTCAGTTCTTCGCAAACAAGTAGCAAAAGGCTCATCATTCAGCTAAGGGTTTTGGGATCTTCAAATCTTATCATACTGAATCTCATACCCAATAATGTCTGATATGTCAGGTATTAGGATTAGGGGTGAAAACGGATCGGATATTATCCGCCCGATATGGAGCCGGATCCGATCGGGATCAAATTCGGGGAGCAAATCTAGTATCCGGTCGAATACGGGTTCGAATCCGGATAGCCTAAATCGGATACGGATTCGAATTTGAATTTCACATTATTCGTCCGTATCCGATCTTTCCCGTATTTAATCGGATATTTCCCAGATTATGAATTCGGATATTTAAATTATTTAATATTTAATTTTATATATATATGTGTAGAGGGAGAGAGATAAATTAATGGCAGATAAAAGCTAAAAAGCACGAAAAAGTGGTAGATTTATTAGTAGTGATGATGTGTTAGCCGATGGGCCAATAAACTCTCTCTCTCCCTATTTTATTATAGTTGGCCGGAGATGAGCATTCAGGCGGCGCATGGGCAAGCCTCGAAAAGTTATTATGGGCGTTCATGGGCCCTTTCAAGAAGATGGAGCTGCATAATATTGATAAAGCTCATAGTAGATAATTCAAAAGCAGGGCCCAAAAAAGAATATAAACTAATTTATGTAATTTTAATCTTCAATGGTTCTTCACAAAAATACTAAAAATGAAAATACCTAACCTTAGTATAAAAAAAATGCCTATCTTCCTCTCACTAGGAGTTCTTTGCTTTGAGGTAGGATGGTTCAATCAAGCAATGTATGGGTAGAATGAAAATGAAATTAGGAAATAGGGCAGAGTAGAACTAGGAGTAGGAGGAGGACTAAGACCTAAGATTAAGAAAAAAATATTAAAAAAAAAATATCGTCTCAGCTCACCCTCAAAACCTTATCTCTCCCTCAAAACTCTCATCTGATCGTCTCTCCCTCAAAACTCACCGTGCCGGCGTGCCACTTCTCGACGCCGCGACGCGCCGATGCCATATATCCGATTATGTTATTCATAATGGATAGCATATTAACTATAATTTGCATTAAAACTTCTATTAAATATTGTATACGTGATTGCTTCATATGTTGTAGTCACAAATAGATGGGTATTTATTAATCATATTATCCGATTATAGTTATTCGAATTCGATCCGAATTCGTCATATATCCGCATGTATTCATATTCCGAATATTCTGAATCTGTATCCGTATCCGGTCTTCCCGTATTCAACTTCGAATTCGAGAAAAAAATATGGGATAAAATATGGGAAAAACACTATCCGTCCGTATTCGACCCGTTTTCACCCCTAATTAGGATGGTACCCATGTTCTCAGTAGAGAACTATGCGGTTTGGCAAGTGAGAATGGAGGCACATCTAACGTCACTGTATAACAGCATGACGGAGGTCCTTGAGAAAGGTCATATCATTTCCATGATCGACAACATCGAATTTGCAGCTGAGGGAGCAGTAGGTGCAAGAACTGGAGAAAAAGGTCCCCAAGGACAAGAGTCTTTTCACGCCAGAAGAAAGAAAGCTGCACAACCTTGACCGAATCGCACGAAACGCTATACTGACAACGTTTAGTGATTCATATATCGGAAGGATGCATGACTACAAGACAGCGAAACAACTCTGGGATGCTCTAGCGGTGCTGAGTCAGGGGACTCCACAATCCAAGGAAAACAAGCTAGAATTGGAACTACAGAAGCTCGAAGCTTTCTGCATGACACTTGGAGAAGCAATTGATGATTATAGCGTAAGATTTTCAAATTAGTTTAATATTATCAATGGGCTAGGAAAAACGCACACCAATAAGGAGATGAACACTAAGATCTTATAAGGTTTATCTAGACCTAAGTGGTATTCGCTTGCTACTTATTTGTGACGTTCCGATCTTAATACTGTCACTCCTGATTTTATATTCTCAGAACTCTAAGCTAAGGAATTCGAGTACGGTCTACCTCAACCTAGCGTCAGTGCTCCAGCTGACATCTCAATGGATCATGCCTACAAGGCAACCGTTAGCACTACATGAGCCAGTCCATCTACAACAAGCAATTCAGCAGGGAGCACAATGCAAATCCCAACTGTGAAATATCAGAAGGAGAAAGGACAAATTAAAAAGATGAAGAGAGTTACCAAGAACTCTCACGGTATGAATGAAAACTATAAAAAGAAAGAAGAGTCTTGCTCTCAAAATAATTGCAGGAACACTAATACTACTGCCGATACCAAGAATGATACATCTAGAAGAGAAGGCAGGATATCAATGTGCTACAACTGTAAATAGTTGGGACATTATCAGGATGAGTGTCCTGTACTCTAAGCAGCTGAAAGAGCTGAACAACAGGCCAGAAGAAAGAAGTATGCCATGAAAAGGCAACATGCCAACATAATCGGAGAAATCTTCGATTGCACAAGCGATGAAGAAATGCTCATCGAAGTGGAAGATGCTGAATTGTGTCTAATGGCCGGAGAAGAGGCTGAGGTAAATTCTAATCACAATATAAATCCATCTTCACCAGACACACATGACACATGCTCTATCGCAGGAGAACCTTTAGACTTGGTTCTAGCCTACGAAGATCTGTTAGAAGAACAGATTCAGATGAGCACTCGGTTCATTGGGACAATTCAGGAGGTGGAACACCTAAGAGCTGAAAATCAGAGACCCTCAATGAAAGTCAGGTCCCTACTGAGTGAGAAGGACTTGTTTTGAGACAAAAGGAAGGGATTAATTCTCTAATGATTAAGTGTTAACAACAAGAAGATCTAATCTCAGTTCTGACCAAGGACGTTTCTGAGAAAGATACAGATATTGCCAGTCTACATCAGAAGCTTACTCAAGTCAAAGCGGACTACGAAACACTGAAAAAGAGTGATGAAGTCTGGAGAACCTTAATGACTAAGCAATACATTGGAGCTAAAGAGAAGCTTGAAGCGATGTTATGAGTACAAAGACCGTCCTTCACAAAAGAAGGACTTGGATACAACAACAGGGCATCTACTTCAACGTAGAAAAGCTCACAAAAGCTGACAGAAAGATATGTTCAAGGGAAAACTGAGTATGGAGAATGCCCACAGCCTCAAGCAAGGAACAAACAAAACCTAAAAGCACCTCAGACGAAGAATCAGCAGATGACCAGAAGTTCAAGCCCCAAAACACCTATGGGGAACTAATGTCAGATGGGCTGAACAATATGGGGAACCAAAGTGGACTCATCCAGCGTAGTATGGATCATACTACTATGAGCCCAAGGCCAGGAGAAGTCCAAAAGTTCAGATGAAGAAGGGGACTCCTGAACCTCAGTCAGTCAAGAAGTCAGCATCTCAAGATCCTGCAGTGAGATTTATTGATGACAAAGGAAAGATGTTGTCTAAAACCGCCAGGGTTGTCAGACAGATTTGGGTTCCAAAAACTACTAACATCTGAGGACCCAATCTGAACCTAAAGGGTATATGAATTTATTTTCATTTTGCAGGTGCTTAAGGACCCTTGGATCATGGACAGTGGATGCTCGAGACATATGACACACCAGAAGAATCTACTGACCAACTAAGTTCAACAAAAAAGTAAGATATGTTGAAGGGCCTCAACAAATCTCCTTTCAGTTAGTCTATTATGTGATAACCTTAATAGAGTCTCTTTTGATGCGAGTTTCTGTGATGTTATTGATAAATCTACAGGGAAAACTGTACCATCAGGATCGCGGAGAAAGAATATCTATGTTGTAGATTGGAATACTGCCGAACCTGAAGTCTGCCTGCTTGCACTGACTAAGTCATCTGATAAAATAGCCTGGCTATGGCAGAGAAGACTCAGTCACCTGAGCTTCAAAACTATGAACAAGCTGGCAAGAGATTCAAAAGTCAGAGGACTGCCCAATGAAGTATTCAAACAACACAGAAATTCTGAAGCATGTCTAAAGGGAAAGTAGACAAACTCAAGCAATCCATATATTCTATCACCGTCTATTGATGGAATCCTTCAGGTACTTCACATGGACTTATTCGGGCCAGTCACTCCAGTGACAATTAGAGGTAAGAAGTATGCTCTCATGGTTATAGATGATTATATCGCGATGTACATGGGTTATCTTTATTGCCAAAAAGTCTGATGTAAAGACTGAACTGCCTAAACTACTGAAACGACTCAAAGTAGAGAAGGATATCAAAATACAAATAATATGCTCGGATCGAGGCACAAAATTCCTCAACTCTATGATGAATGAGTACTGGCAAGCTGAACGTATTAAGCACGAGATGTCAGCAGCGCACACACCTCACCAGAACAGGCTTGCTGAAAGAAGAACATAACACTTAAAGAAGCAGCAAGAACGTTACTTGCAGACTCTGAACTACCGACAAAGTTTTGGGCATAAGCTACTAACACAACCTGCTACACTCAGAACTACTCACTACTGATAATAGCACCCATGAAGACACCATATAAATTGTGGAAAGGGAGAATTCCTTCTATTTCTCATTTCCATATCTTTGGTTGTTCGTGCTTTATCCACAATAATGGAAATGATCAGTTGAAGGTCTTTGAGAGCAAGTCAGACCAAGTAGTCTTCCTAGGATACTCCAGGGTTAGCAAAGCCTTCATGTTCTTTAACTACTGGACACTTTGCATGGAGGAAAGCCCTCATATTGTATTTAACGAGTTTGTTACTGAGGATAGGCAATAGGTTTCAAAGAAAGATACTGAAGTTGTCAGCAGCAAGCTACATGATTTGAACTTAAACGATAATGCTGAAAGAATCTAGCATTGTTGGGATGATGATTTTGATGATGAAGCAACTCACATTCATCCAGCAAGCACTGTAGCTGAGCCGATTGATTATACTGAACAAAATCAATCCAGGTAACTCAAGTCAATAAGGAAACCCCAATGGTAACTGAGACCAACACTGTAAAGACAAGATCCAGATTCTGTCAAGGAGAAAGTGTTCTATACTCCTCTTCTTGTCTACTGAAGAACCTCAAAATATAGAAGAAGAACTTAACAATGCATCGTCATGTAAGAAGAACTGAACTAGTTCATCCGAAATCAAGTTGGGAGCTTGCTGATAGACCAAAGCACCAACACATCATTGGAACCAAGAGGGTCTTCAAGAACAAGTGAGATGAAAACAACATCATCGTCAGGAACAAAGCTAAACTAGTCGCCAAAGGATACGATCAAACCGAAGGAATAGATTTTGATGAGACTTTTGCTCCAGTTGCTCGATTGGAAACCATTCACTTATCCCTAGCTTATGCGACACATCAACACTTCAAAGTGTATCAGATGGATGTAAAGTCAGCTTTCCGGAAAGGCGTACTGAAGCAAGAAGTCTATGTAGAACAACCGCTCGGCTTTCAGCAGTGACATCTGGTTTACAGACTCAGAAAGGCTCTGTATGGATTAAAACAAGCACCCAGGGCTTGGTACAATACCTTATCAGAATTTCTACTACATAAAGTTTTACAGAAATGAACAGTAGATCGCACTCTATTCAGCATCAAGGCAGAAAATAACATACTCCTAGTGCAGATCTATGTGGACGACATTATGTTCGGCTCAATAAATGTGACCATATCTCAACAATTTGAGATGACGAGGAAAGAAAAGTTCGAAATGTCTATGATGGGAGAAATGAATTATTTCCTTGGACTTCAAGTCAAACAATCCGAGAAGGGAATATTCATAAATCAAGCCAAGTACACCAAAGATCTTATCAAAAAATTTGGTTGCGATTCTAAAAACTAGTCAAGATTCCCATGAATGCGAATCTAAAAATTGATCTTGACAAAGAGAGAGTATCTATTAACTCTACTGATTAATGAGCTATCATTTGTTCATTATTATATCTGACTGCCGATAGACCTTACATAACTTATGATGTAGGTGTATGCGCAAGATTTCAAGCGAATCCCAAGCGAAGTCACCTTGACTCAGGAAAAAAGATTCTCTTATACCTGAAGGGAACACCTGACATAGGGTTATGGTATCCTGCTGATGATAATCTTGAACTAACTGGATATTCTGATGCCGATTATGCAAGTTGCAGAATTGACAGAAAATCAACTTCAGGAACTTGTCAATTCATAGGAAGCAAGCTCATGTCATGGTTCTCAAAGAAACAACATTCAGTAACAACGTCTACTATTGAAGCTGAATATATGGCTACCGGAAGTTGTTGTGCCCAAATCCTATGACTTCGACAACAACTAAGAAATTATGATAATAATCAAGATGAAGTGCCAATCTACTGCGGCAATACCAGTGCTATTGGAATTACTCAGAACCCCGTTCATCACACCAGATGCAAGCACGTGGATATCATGCACCACTTTATCAGAGATCATGTTGAGAAGAAGGACATCAGAATAGAAAAGATTCATACTGATAAGCAACGGGCAGACATACTGACAAAACCTCCAGCTGAAACCTGATTTAGAGAACTCTCAGTAGAATTAGGTTTACTGGATCCCACTGATACCTCTCATTAAGAAACACTCAGGAAGGAGCATTTAGTAAGGGGAAACGTATATAATACTAAACTAACTCAGTATCGCTACGGTGATATCAGCTGACTACTATGTTTAGCTGACAGGTTTGCATACTTCAACTCAGTATTTGATGTTCAGTACATGCATCATTTTATTTCCCGCCATTAATACATAAAGGATGTCTCTTATAAAATCATTTTCATTAATAGCATGACATTCCATATACTGATTGGGGCTCATTTAATGCATGTCATCTCACCTTACTTTATTAGAGATAGATACGTAGGTCGAGATTATAGGCAACACAATAATCGTTACTGTTAATAACATGAAATTGCAACTGTTTGTTTTGCAAGTGAGATCGCATCTGAACTGTCTGTTAAATAAACAGTTCAAATTCATATCTTTCATATATCTCACTTCATCATGTCACTTCATACTTTCCGCCATGCTCTGCATAAAATTGTTGCATCCAAATCCTATTACTCTCAACACTAAATCATTCGGTAATTCTCTAATTCTTATTCTGCACTGATTAACTTACTCTATTTTCAAGTGCTAACATCTGTTTTGCAAAATATCATCAATGGCGAGCTCTCCTGATAACACCATCCTCATTCCAACTGACATGGATGAGATCTTGGCCAACAACCGAGTCTGGTTTGAACCAATTATAGCCTTTCGGAAGTGTGGTATTTCCTACATGGAGCTGATTTACGAGGCTCTGTCCACCTCAAGACTTGAGCATTTCCTCTCCAGACGCCCTCACTTGTGGCTTCCTCGCCAAGTCCTCGAGATCTTTTATAACTTACGACGTGATACCGACAATATCAAGGATATCACATGCATCACTTATGAGAAGCAGTTTCGCCGAATACTTGGATTCCGACTCCTACTCAGTTGGACCTCCAGGAGCAGTTAATTGAAAGCTTCAATCTATTTTTGAAGGCATATCTCCTATAGGATATAAGGAAACTGAGATCAACTCGTATCTCCGAGTTTTCACCGGGAAGAAAGACATAGAGTTCAAGGCAGCCTTTGCCAAGAACAAATTACTTCCAGAGTACCGGGGCCTCGCGTATATAGTATCTTACATGCTTAAGAGCTCCGCTGGATCATTTGACCAACTATCCAAGATCAAACTTCAACTGATGATGGTGATAGTTGACCGGGTCAAAGTGAATTAGGTTCAGTACATCATGCATGAGCTTAATGCTATGTCGAAGAAGTTCATCGTCAATGATGAAGGGAACCTGACCCTCTCACCAATTGGAAAGTTGTTGTATGGGAGCAGAGTCTCCATATTGATTGATGATGCCTTCGCGGATCACAAATTCTTCGATCCCAAATTAGTAAAATTCCTAAACAAGACTTCCGTAGAGAAGTCAATAGGACGTGGCGTGGCTGATAAACGTTCAACACTAGTCACTCAGTCGACACGTCCCGAACAAGCCACTAAGAAGAGAAAATTGGCTAAAAAGGATGACACACCCACTATCATCACTCATCATGTTGATATACAGGACTCAAAGTTTTGCAAGGAGGATGCCACTCTACAAGATAAGGTAAAGAGGGTTGACTCCGATGAAACTCAGTCAGAGCCCCAAGCTGACATCCCTCCAGCTGAAACCTCAGTCATGCTATCTTACTTAGTACTTAATGCGCAACGCAAAGCTGTCGAAGAAATAGCTAAACACATCCCTAAAACACTGGATCACTCAGATCTAGTTGATGTGGCAACAAAGGCTAGGGTCCAAATGCATCTTCGCTTCTTGGATTGGGATATCCTCTTCGAGACCATCGACCTAAGAACTGTACCAGTACTGATGTATGAGGAACAGACTCTTAGAGATGAAATTGGCTATGGAGAGCCAACTAACATAGCATCAATGGATGAGCTTCGATCCACTATGCTCATGCTCTTCAGTCCGAAGGGCGAATCTGAACAACCCACTCAGCCACAGACTCAAAGTAATGCTGATAATGATGAACACACACCTAAAGATGCAGACCAGTGAGGATCTACAGAGGGAAAAATCTACAAGTGATCACGATGATGCACCACCTCCACCTCCTTCATCCAGTGTCATTGTTGCTGCTCCATCTTCTTATAAGTAGCCAATCACTACTACTGAGCAGAGACTCAGTTCTCATTATCAAGCTAAGAATGCCAAGAGCAATAAAAAGAGCTTGAAATGACAAGGCGACAAGAACAGACTTCTCGTAAAAGATGTTCACATCTAGTGGTTCCAATATACTAAGACTCAGACGGAGAAGCTAAATGCCTTAACAACTGAAGTATAGAGGGTCAGTACTCCAACTGTTCCAGATACTAATCTGATCCTCGCCAAGGCACTTGAAGCATAGAAAACTGATATATCAACATAGTTTCAGCAACTCCTAGAAGCTCAAGCTAAGTCATGCTCTTGAGAAGCTGATTTCAACTGTAACTGAGCTTAAGCAAGCTAATGAGGAACGCAACAAATTCGTTTCTGACAGCGCTTCTCAGGCACTGACTCAGTAGCTGCTGCAGGCTAAGAGATTCAGAGAGAGTCAGTTAACTTAGAGGAAGATTATCAGAAGAAAATTGATTCTCAAAAAGCTACTCTACTGAACACTATCAAAACTGCTCACGATAGTCAATGGGAGCGATTTACTGATGCAGTTTCTGACGTGGATTGCAGAGTCAGCACAATCCAACTAGCAGTAGAAAATCTTCATAGCAAAGTTACTGCTCTCTCCACCCTTATCACCAAAAAGGGGGAAGGAATTAGTAAAGAAATCAAAACTGAAGAAGTAAGGATTGGGAATGAGGGAGCTAGTCAGATGACTTAAAGGGAAGGAAAAGATAGAAGGGAAGGAGATAAAAATCAGAACAAGCAATTGGTATCTGTTGGAGCTATTTCATGATCCGAAGAAGGATCCTCAGCACAGGCTGCCATAGATAAAATAGCTCAGTTCCCTGAAGAGCCAATTATAGAAGAAGAGCTCATTCGGGACGCAACTAAAGGCAAGAAAGAAGCTCCACGATCTCCTACCCCTCCCCCTAAGAAGTTCAGAACTTCAGAAGAGCAAAAAGCTAATGACAGAAAATATGTTGAATACCTTACTGCTCTAGAAGAAGAAAAAACTAAACTGAGGAAGATTGGAAAGTAGAAGACTGTCAAGGTATCTGTTGCTTTCCCTATAAAGAGAAGATCTATTAATTCGAGACAGACCAGATCGTAGGCAACTAAAGCAAAACAAGTAGAAACAGCAGAAACGAACTCAGAAATCCAAGTCTCTTGAAACAAAAGATTCTGAAACTGAGACAGCTTCTGAACATCATTCCCCTACCTCTACTCCGAATGCAAAACAACTTGTTGAAGAAAAGGAAATATGGGATGCAATCAAAAGAAGATTGGACATCACTGCTGAAGCTAGACATATCAGTGAAGCTACAGAAAGAATTCGTTTAGCTGATCTCAAGGCACTCAGGAAAAAATCGAGAAAGAAGCAAGAGAGAGGATTCATGTTAAGGACAGAGAAGGTCCTACACATCCAAATTTTTCAGGAGTAGAGGACCTAAAGATCATCTGAAGCACATTCTTCATCCTCGCACTGTTAAATGGATAACGTGGACGTTGAACCAGCGATGGGAGGACATAAAGATAGATTTTATCAAAAGCTCCTACATATGGCAGATTATGGAAACAACGGCAAATCCCGATACACTCTTTAAAGAATATCTGATAACTTGTGATCCAGATTTATATGTAGAAGTATAGACCATTTTGGATAAAGAAGGTATGCCACTGAAAACACATGAATTCAGAACTCCCCCTCCTCCATAAACTAAAGAAGGCAACATATACTTCAAAGAGATGGAGGACAAGATTAAAATTGCCATCTACAGGAAAACTTTTGTTCTGAATGACCCTAAAGATCAGGAACACATCAAGATCCTCAGAACAAATACATATCATGCATATGGTCTTGAAGTACCAGAAGCTAAGTCAGCTTCTTTCCAAGCGAAGCTCTAGCAATTCAAGCAGAAGAGGTGACTAGTTTTTGAGTTATTGGTGATAGAAGATTTCTGTAACTGTAATTCTCTTCTTATCTATGAAATCTATCACTTTTGGTCGAGATAACAACATATTGTCACAATTGTTGTATTTTAGTTTTCAACAAATCTTATCACCTCAAAGATCAAAACACACACTCACCCATTGCTTATCATTCTGAGTGTTCTTCCCTTGGTTCTTAGATTTTATATCTTTCTGATATGTGGTATAAGGGAAATTGTGTTGTAATAGTTTTGGCATCATCAAATAGGGGAAAATTGTTGGATGAGATTTAGTATGATAAAATTTGAAGATCGCAAAACCCTAGTAGAATGATGAACAAGATAATGTAATAGCTTAGTTGAGTTCAGCATGTTAAGAAATCAGTAGGCTAGCTAGAGTTCAGTAGCTGATAGACTCAATAGATCGTTATTAGCCGGACGAACTCAATATCAGAACACAGTATGGTTTGTCAGAACCTACTGAATCTGTGGATATGAAAAGGCATGAGACTGATCTTTTTAGAAGAATGCTAATAGAAGATAACTCAGTTCGAGGAATCAGAGGAAGTCAACTTAGCATCCGCTTTGGAGTCAAAACAAGCATCACCTACCATTCTACCTCGACCAGTGAGGAGCTTCCAGCATTGTACCTTGTTCTGACAAAAGCTGCCCTCAAGACTGAAAAAGAGAGAATCTCTACAATAACGTTCAAAATTGAAGATGGCCTTTTTCTTGTCGTTTTCAACGCGTGTCTAGGTTCACTCCAACAGATCTATTCACAAGTCACGACTATAAATAGAGATTGAGCTTCAAACGGTGAAGACACGACCGGGAACACCGAGCATTCCAAGCACACAACCTATAGCGAACTTAAAGCTCACTCAACAAAGAACTCACTTCATAGAACATATGTTATAGTTCTTCTCTCTAGAGACACTTTGTTCCCAATCTATATTATAAGCCACCCTTGTTAGATCACAAGCTTAGAAACTGAAGGAGTTCATATTCATTGAACTATTCTTATTGTAAGAACTCCTTCTTAGTTGGAGAAAACTCAAACCGAGTGCTTGAATAACTATAAAGTCACTAAAACTAGAGAATCTATCTTGGGAACAAATCGACTGAGACTTGCTCAGTATAATAAATTCAAGAACTCCAGCCTTGTTCAGAACAGTGGATGTAGGGTCTTGAGTATCCGAACCACTTTAAAAACTGCATGTGCACTTACTATTTTATTGATTTACTGTTCACGCTGCATAAAACTAATTGGCTAAAACTCATATCAGTCTTTCAGCAAAACTGAATCTTTGCACAAGCATGATCTGAACCTATTTCAGTAATAAAGTTTTTCAACTCGAGATGATATAAAAACCGGGCCTACACATTTCGTACTCATTCATCTACTGAGCATAATGTCGACTGACTGTAGTTAGTAGATAGTGTTCGGTATTTGGAATCACTCTGCCTATGAGATCTGAATGTTTATTTGGCTCACTAACTTGTTCAGTAACATACTCAGTCGAAGACTGACTTTCGCATTTGAGTCGAAACTTGGACTTAAGTATATTCAACCCCCCCCCCACACACACACACACACTGAAGACTTGTCTATGGACCAACAATTGATATCAGAGCGGTGTTCTTTTGATCACCGTTTTCTGAATATAGTGGTCTACTCGAACAGATCCTGAAAAACCACGAGAGCATACTTCTTCCCTCTGATTGTCACTGGAGTGACTGGCCCGAATAAGTCCATGTGAAGCATATGAAGGATTCCATCAGTGGACAGTGATGAAATAGGTGGATTGCTTGACTTTGTATGCTTTCCCTTCAGACATGCTTCACAATTTTTGTGTCGTGTGAATACTTCATTGGACAGTCCTCTGACTTTCTAATCTCTTACCAGCTTTTCATAGTTTTGAAGTTCAGGTGACTGAGTCTTCTGTGCCATAGCCAGGCTCTTTTATCAGATGACTTAGTCAGTGCAAGCAGGCAGCCTTTAGGTTTGGCGGTATTCCAATCTGCAATGTAGATATTCTTTCTCCGCGATCCTGATAGTGCAGTTTTCCCTATAGATTTATCAATAACATCACAGAAAACCGCATCAAAAGAGACTCTATT
This sequence comes from Lavandula angustifolia, assembly GCA_028984105.1. Classification (NCBI taxonomy): domain Eukaryota; kingdom Viridiplantae; phylum Streptophyta; class Magnoliopsida; order Lamiales; family Lamiaceae; genus Lavandula; species Lavandula angustifolia. The sequence continues at coordinate 15,219,531 of CM054818.1, read as the reverse complement.
AAGGTTATCATAGAATTGACTGACTGAAAGGAGATTATGTTGAAGTCCTTCAACATGTGTTAATCTAGGAATTGTGGCAGTTCCGATGTTCAATGTTTCATATCCCCTTGTGTGTCCTTTGGAGTTGTCACCAAATTCAAGTATGGGACCTTCTTGTTGAACGCAGTTGGTCAGTAGATTTTTCTGGTATGTCATATGTCTCGAGCACCCACTGTCCGTGATCCAAGGGTCCTTATACACCTGCAAAATGAAAATAAATTCATGTACCCTTTAGGTTCAGGTTGAGTCCTCAGATGTTAGTAGTTTTTGGAACTCAAATCTGTCTGACGAACCTTGGCGGTTTCAGACAACTTCTTTCCTTTGTTATCAGCAAATCTCACTGCAGGATCTGGAGATGCTGACTTCTTGACTGACTGAGGTTCAGGAGTTCTCTTCTTTTTCTGAACTTTTGGACTTCTCCTGACCTTGGGTTCATAGTAGTATGATCCATACTGTGATGGGTGAGTCCATTTTGGTTCCCCAAATTGTTCAGCCCATCTGACATTTGTTCCCCCTGAATGTGATTTAGGTGTCCTGGGGCTTGAACTTTCTGGTCATCTGCTGATTTTTCGGCTAAGGTGCTTTCAGCTTTTATTTGTTCCTTGCTTGAGGCTGTGAACATTCTCCATACTAAGTTTTTCCTTGAACAAACCTCTCTGTTAACTTTTCTGAGCTTTTATGTAGTGAAGCGCGTACCTCGTTAATGTACTCCTCCCTTAGTGAAGGCTGGTCTTTGAGTTCGTAACATAGCTTCAAAGTATTGCTTAGTCATTAAGGTTCTCCAAACCTCATCACTTTTCTTCAGCGCCTCGTAGTCAGCTCTGACTTGAGTAAGCTTCTGATTTAGACTGGTAATTTCAGTATCTTTCTCTAAAATGTCATTGGTCATGACTGAGATCTGATCTTCTTGTAATTGAGATTTGGTCATCAGAGAGTAAATCTATTCCTTTTTTCTCAAAAGAAGTCCTTCTGACTCAGTAGAAACCTGACTTTTCATTTAAAGTTTCTAATTTTTAGCTCTTAGCAGTTCCAGCTCCTGAAGTGTCTTAGTGAACTGAGTGCTCATCTGAATATGTTCTTCCAAGACTTCTTCATAGGCTTGAACCACGTTTAGAGGTTTTTCTATAGCAGAGCATGTGTCGTGTGTGCCAGGTGAAGAGGAATTTATATAGGGATTAGAATTTACCCCAGCCTCTTCTCCCGCCATCAGATACTGTTCGGTTTCTTCAACTTCTATTGCTACGAATCCGGCTTCATCATCTGATGAATCCATGAACATTTCTTCGTTGCTTGTGCAATAGGATATATCTCCGGCTATATAGGCATGTTGTCTTTTCTTGGCAAATTTCTTTCGTCTGGCCTACCATCCAGATCTTTCAACAATTGAGAGCTCAGGATACTCGTACTGATAATGTCCTGTCTGTTTGCAGTTGTAACACGTTGACGTTATGCCATCTCTTCCAAGTGTTTCATCCTTAGTGCTAACAGTTGAGTCTGTGTTCCTGCATTCATTTTGAGAGTTAAATTCTTCTTTCTTTTAGGTAAATTGGCAAATTTAGTCCTCAATGTTTGCCACTTTGGATGAATTGATCCCTAATCTTTTTTTTTAGTTTATTGGTCTCCAATGTTTGCTAATTTGGATAAATTGGTCCTTCTGTCAAATTTTAAGTTAATCAAGTGTTAATCATAGGGGTAATTATGGAATAAAAGTTTCAGGGACCAATTCATCCATTTTTTAAATAAAACTTTAATTTTTTTTAATTTTTTTTTTAAAATTATGATTTTTTTCGGAAAAAAATTAATTTTTCAAATAATTTTTTATTTTAAAAATTACTTTTTTTCAACTAATTTTTTTTCTTTTTTTTTCAAATAATTTTTTTGGTAAACGAAAAAAAATTAATTAATAATAATTTTAGGGACCAATTCATCTAAATAATTTTTTAAATTAACTTTTTTTCAAATTTTTTTATTTAAATAAAAATTAAGTAAATTTAGATTAACTAATAATTTTGCATTTCACGGTGAAGGAGGGGAGCGGGTCAACACAACGGTTGGGGAATGTGTTATGTTCTTCGAGGAGAGGAACAAGCACTGGACGACCCGCTCCTAGTCGTCCGGGTTATGGCCTCCCACCTCCTAGTCGTCCAGCTGCTCTTCTCCTCGAAGAACATAACACATTCCCCAACCGTTGTGTTGATCCGCTCCCCTCCTTCACCGTGAAATGCAAAATTATTAGTTAATCTAAATTTACTTAATTTTTATTTAAATAAAAAAAATTGAAAAAAAGTTAATTCAAAAAATTATTTAGATGAATTGGTCCCTAAAATTATTGTTAATTAATTTTTTTCGTTTACCAAAAAAATTATTTGAAAAAAAAAAGAAAAAATTAGTTGAAAAAAAGGAATTTTTAAAATAAAAAATTATTTGAAAAAATAATTTTTTTCCAAAAAAAATGATAATTTAAAAAAAAATTAAAGTTTTATTTAAAAATTGGATGAATTAGTCTCTGAAACTTTTATTCCATAAATACCCCTATGATTAACACTTAATTAACTTAAAATTTGACAGAAGGACCAATTTATCCAAATTAGCAAACATTGGGGACTAATAAACTAAAAAAAAAATTAGGGACCAATTCATCCAAAGTGGCAAACATTGGGGACCAAATTTGCCAATTTGCCTTCTATTTATAACTATCATTCTTACCTTGAGAGTTCTTGGTAACTCTTTTCAGTTTTCTGAGCTTGTCTTTCTTCTTCTGATACTTAAGACCTAGGAGAGCATATTTTTCAGCAAGGCTATCAGCAGTTTGAAATTGCATGGTGCTTGCAGCTGAATTACTTGTTGCTGATGGACTAGCTCCTGGTGTGCTGATTGTTGCTTTATACGTAGCTCCTGGTGTGCTGACTGGTGCTTTATACATATGATCTATTGAGATGTCAGCAGGAGCACTGAAGTTAGGTTGAGGGAGACTGTACTCGAATTCCTCAGCTTTAAGTTCTGAAAATATAAAATCATGAGTGATAGTATTAAGATCAGAACGTGACAAATAAGTAGCAAATGAATACCACTTACGTCTAGATAACCCCCGTAAGATCTTAGTGTTAATCTCCTTGTTGGTGAGTGTTTTCCCTAGCCCATTGATTACATTAATCTAATTTGTAAATATTGCGCTATAATCATCAATTGCTTCTTCTGGTGTCATGTAGAAAGCTTCGAGCTTCTGTAGCTCTAGTTCTAGCTTGTTTTCTTTGATTTGTGGAGTCCCCTGACTCAGCACGGCTAGAGTATCCCAGCGTTCTTTCGCGTGTCTTGCAATCATGCACCCTTCCGAGATATGTGTCACTAAGCATTGTCAATATAGCATTTCGTGCGATTCGATTAAGGTTGTGCATATTTCTTTCTTCGGGTGTAAATAGGCTCTTGTGGGGACCTTTTCTCTAGTTCTAGCTCCTACTGCTCCCACAACTGCAAATTCGATATTGTCGATCATGGGAACGGTAGGACCTTTCTCGATGACCTTCATCATGATGTCATGCAGTTACGTATGATGTGTCTCCATTCTCACTAGCCATACCGCATAGTTCTCTAATAAGAACATAGGTATCATCCTAATACCTGACATATCAAACATAGTAGAGGCAGTAGAATGCAATAGAATGCGGTAAAAGCATTTTTCAGGATCTGTTTGAGTAGACCACTGTATTCAGTAGACGGTAATCAGAAGAACACCGCTCTGATACCAATTGTTGGTCCAGAGATGTGTCTTCAGGTGTAGGGGGGTGAATACACCTGTGTCCAAGTTTCAACTCAAACACGAAAGTCAGTCTTCGACTGAGTATGCTACTAAACGAGTCAGCAAGCCAAATAAACTTTCAAATCGCAACACTGTCTACTAACTTCAGTCAGTCTACACTAAACTCAATAGATGATTGAGTGCAGAATGTGTAGGCCTGATTTTATATCGTCCCGACTTGAAAAACGTTATTATTGAAATCGGTTCAAATCAAGCATGTGCGTAGATTTAGTTTTACTGAAAGTTTGACATGAGTTTTAGCAAATCAGTTTTATGCAGCATGAACAGTAAATCAATGAAATAGTAAGTGCACATGCAGTTTTTAAAGTGGTTCAGATACTCAAGATCCTACGTCCACTGTCCTGAACGAAGCAGGAGTTCTTGAATTTATTATACTGAGCAACTCTTAATCGATCTATTCATAGGATAGATTCTCTAGTTATAGTCTTAACGACTTTACACAGTTTCAAACACAAAGATTGAGTTATCTCCAACTAGGAAGGAGTTCTTACAATAAGAACCGTTCAATGAATATGAACTCCTTCAGTTTCTAAGCTTGTGATCTAACAAGGTTGGCTTAGAATAGAGATTGGAAACAGAGTGTCTCTAGAAAGTAGAACTATAATGGATATTCAATGAAGTGGGTTTTTCGTTGAGTGAGCTTTAAGATCGCTAGAGGTTGTGTGCTTTGAATGCTTGATGTTCGCGGTCGTGTCTTCATTATTTGAAGCTCGATCTCTATTTATAGTCTTGACTTATGAATAGATCCCTCAGAGGGAACCTAGACACGTGTAAAAAACGACAAGGAAAATGACCATCTTCAATTTTAAATGTTATTGTAGAGATTCTCTCTTTTTCAGTCTTGAGGGCATCTTTTGTCAGAACAAGGTACAGTGTTGGAGCTCCTTAGTGGTCGAGGTAGAATGGCAGGTGATGCTTGTTCAAACTCCATAGCAGATGCTGAGTTGACTTCTTCTGATTCCTCGGACTAAGTTATCTTCAACTACGTTCTTCTGAAAAGATCAGCCTCGTGCATTTTCCTGTCCACAGATTCAGTAGGTTCTGACTAACCATACTGAGTTCCAATGCTAAGCCCGTCCGGCTGATAAAGATCTACTCTGCTGAGTCTATCAGCTACTGAACTCTAGCTAGCCTACTGAGTTCCTAGAATGCTGAACTCAACTAAGCTATTGCATTATTTGGTTCATCATTCAGCTAGGGTTTTGGGATCTTCAAATATTATCATACTGAATCTCATCCCAACATGTTGTTATACTCCCTCTGTTCCACTTAGTTTGTTTCATTTCTTTTTCGATGTTGTTATTAATGAGAGTGATTAGTTGTGTATAAATGAGTGCATCTTATAATATAAAGTGATTGTTTATGCTTCCTTTCTTTTCTATTTTCGAAAACGAGATATGATTAATGGACGGCTTGAAAAAGAAAAGGATCCAAATTTGATGAGGCAGAAAAAATAAATACTACATAAACTTAATTGTAAAATATAATCATTTATCAAGTCTATAATAATGATCACAAAATTCATACTTTTGCCTTTTTAGGGACATAAGATAAAAATTAATTCTTTTATAACAACTTTAAATTACTAAGTACTCCTCATTCATCGAAATTGAATATTCTCATCCCTTAATAAAATTTTCATAATCGGTGGTACGTCTTAACCGGTTCAACCGAGACTTGGTAAAAATAAAAATTGGGTCGAACACACGCTTTAACGTTTTTTTTTTTACTCTGTCGAGCCAATTAGGAATCAGTGAGCCTATTCAGGCCGGTACATCTCTCTTCTATCTTCTCCAGCCTTCAGATATTCCAAACGCGCGTACAATGACTTTTTGTTTAGAATAAGTTAAAATAAGTTGTTTATAAGCTCTTCTCCAGTCTTAATTGTTTATACCATAAGTTCTTATATGATAAGTTCTTTTATCATAAATCCTTACTAAAGTCCTTAATATTTTTTATAAAATCATTCTCCTCATATTAAAATAAACATTATATTATTTTTAAAAACTTTTAAAAACCTCTACAAACAAAAGCATCTCGTTTAAATAAATATCTAAATAGTTTTAAAATAAATAATATGGAACTATGAATACTTTTACACTAAATGATTTCTATGTACGAATAATATTTTTACAAAATATTGCTTCAATGAATATTTGGTGGTTTGTAACTATGGGTGTGTTCGTTTCTTCTCATGGTTCAATTAATTTCTTATGGGATATTGGAAAGGTTGATATTTATTGTGAAATAATTAATGTTGTATCATTCTGTAATAGAATATTAATAATAACGGTAAATATGTATTTTTTTATTTGAGTTCTATTAGATATAGCATTTGATCCGAATCAAATTGATTCCAATCCACACAATGGTTCAACCAATTCAACTAATTAAACCACTAATTCTCGATTGCACATACAACTCATAAGAATGATATATTCTTGATTATTCCAAAGAGCGTTGACAAAACAACCTCCCCACCAAGCTGAGTCAAGAAATGGTTATTTATTATAAGGGAAAAGCTAAATGATGAAATTGATCCAGATCAATTTACATAAAAACCTTCAATTAATTTTGAAAATATAATTTTATCTATCTTATTTTTCATTTTAAGTTTTATTTATCTTAAGTATAATAAATATATAAGTATAGAGAATTTAATACATGTTGTAAATAATATTTATCGTGTATAGATTGACCATATGTAAACCCTAGCAGCCCATTAGCCCATC